>CANNZV010001544.1:26411-172832 GCA_947561585.1 Caprella mutica | reverse complement strand
GTTTAAGGAGTTGGTAGCAAGAGTAATCTGTATCATAAAACTTTTTTATTATTGGTAAAAGGATACAACTAAGTAGTGGATTAGGCATGATGTGGTCCACAAGTGATGACTTCTGCTGTTCCTAAATTATTTAAATATACATTTCCTATTCAATGTTTCAGTATTCGTAACTCTTTATATTCATAGAAGTAAATTTTATCGAATCACTGGTAATAAGGAAGCATTACTGATACTTAATAATTTGGATAATTATTACTTACATAGATAACTTGATTACGAGCATACTTTCGCCGTCACTTTGAACCGTTCTCTCCCAAAATAAAATAAACTGGTAACTGGATAATAAACAATCGTCCCACCAAGTTTCATGCAATATGGTTCAATACTTTTTGAGTTATTGAGTTATAAATGACCTTGACCTTTGACCGAATCGCTCCCAAAATTGTACCAGATGGTTTCTGGATATTTACCAATTGTCCCATCAAATTTCAGACAATTTGGTTGAATACTTTTTGAGTTATTGAGTTATAAATGGCCTTGACCTTGATCTTTTACCTTTGACCCGATCGCTCCCAAACTCTAACAAAATGGTTCCAATATAATGACCAATCGTCCCACCAAGTTTCATGCAATATGGTTATAAATGAGTTATAAATGACCATGACCTTGACCTTTGACCGGGTCGCTCCCAAATTTCTACCAGCAGGTCATTGGACATTGATCAATCGTGTCACCAAATTTCAGGCAATTCAGGCGAATCCTAAAAAATAGATAAATAAATGACGGGTAAAATATGATCTTCCGTAAATTTGTGAAGGTAATAATGTAGAATACTGAATGAGACTGCAATTATGAATTAAAACAAAAATTATGATTGAAATCAAATTTAATTAATGATTCGTGGTAATAACATGTACATTCAAGGATCCGTAGAGATCATATGAATATCAAAATACTTACATGTACAACAATTTAAAAATGCTTAGACTTTAAATTATTGGCGAGGAAAAGAGTCCAGCGAAGAAAAATCCGGCGGGGAATAATCCAGGAGGGGCTAAGTCCGGCGGGGAAAAGTCCGTTTAAAAAAAAAAACAAGAAATATACTGTATTACTGTGTAAGTCTGTTAATAAAATGTGTCTTCTATTGATAAATTGTTTGTTTTATCAAAATTATACATTAATAGCGCAAAATACTGATATCTTATATTAATAGTTCAGGTGCGGAAAAGTCCTGGTGGGGAATAGTCCGGCGGGGAAAAGTCCGTTTCCCGTCTGAGACGTAATAAAATATGCCTAAAAATATTGACCGACACACAAATACAAGCACAGAGTTTTTAAAGCTTGCTATCTGTATTAGCAGATACCAAGCTAATTAATTATATTTACTATAATTTCAGTAAGAATAACTATATATTTTTCAATAGCTTTGAAATAACATTATTTCTGAAGTTGGTCAATTTTGATAATTACCTATTTCCTGTTCAGTACCCATCATTACACATCTCCAGAAGGCAGTTTCAGCCCCTCTTAAAATGTCTCTTTCAATATCCACATGTATATGTTATTCAATGTATAGGACTAGCTATTTATTGTCAGGACTGTACATTGTGAACTAAGCCTATCCTTGAGTCTATATAGTTTGTCTCAGACTGTGATTCTAGACTTAGATTCAGAATAGACTTGGTTGTCAAAATGTTCAGATCTATTCGCGCACGATACGCTTTCCCACTTTCCGAATGCGTACACATAAGCTATATTTGCTGAACAGTGTATTCATATATAACCGGTCATTCCATACTTATATTTCCTGTGTAATTGATGAACAATAATTAAATCATTTATTAAATTATTAAATAGAGAAATGACCAATTAAATTCAGAAGAGATAAATTCATTCATAACCCTGAAGCCTAGTGTTCATTCTCAAACAACACGAATAATTCAATTTTGAATTTGCAGGCTGTTTTAATAGATTTAGAGCAAATTAGAAGTAGTTATTTTCGTGAATTATTCTCATACAACATAATAAAATATAGATATTATAATAGAATATCTCTTATACATTATAATAAAATATTATAATAATGGTGAAAAAGATTAGAACATCTATTGTTCTAAAGAGGCAGTCCACTCAAAATCAAACTATCGACAAATTGGTCTTAAGTCGGTTAGAATTATCGCTAATTTTAGAGAAGTTTAAATAATAAGTAAATACCAAAACTAGTGCATGGAGAAACTAAGCAGAAGTTCCCCAAGTTATTAGTATATTTAAGTATAACAATAAGATACACCACTCTCGCAAATTTCTGATTCGAAAGGACTTTGTGCTGCCACCTGGGTTTCAAGGATATTACTATAACCGTAGCTACTAGATTGAAAGATTCTGTCTGAATCTCATTCTAAACATTAAACGAGTAACAAATTTATTTACAATATTATGATTAACACAAAATGTTGCTCTTTGTAGTTTCAATTTTGAAACCAAGGTGACTGGACAAAGCACTTTTGAAACAGAAATTTGCGAGAGATGAAAATCTTGTTGTACGTTCTTGCAGCACCCAGGATCTCTTTCCTGAAGCTGTCTGTGGTGAATGGAAGAGAAGGGGGGTGTTTGAGCCCCGAACTGTTGTAATTTGGATTATGGATTGTCTTTTTTCATTTTTAACGTGTTCATCATTTTTTAATGCTTCTTGTAGTTTTGAAGGATAGCGCTAGGGGTCTTACTCATCAGCTACGATGACTTAGCTAGATTTTGTATTAGGTAGACTCGTAGGCTTCGTTTACTATCACCTCTTCATTTTCCTCTTCCATCTATGAGTGCAGCCACCGGTGCTTGTGTCCCTTTTCGTCCCATTCCTTGGTAAGTGGCAGCATTCATGGAGTAGCTTTTCTGTATTCACGAGCATTGTCACTGACGGTGGTAGGAGACTTTGTTCATGGAGCCACTTTCCTTCCTGACTGCTTATTCCAGTCCCTTGTATTTAATTTTCTTTTTACGTCAGCGATATGGCCATTGGTTCTGATGCAGACGTAAAACACCTACTAAAATAAATAAAAAGCAGTTTTGTGAACAAATAACGCAGAAGTTTCAGCATCTACTATTAGTAACTTTCTTACCAACACATTAAAGTTTTCATTCAGCGATGAAAAACGCAAGTGTGAAAACATTTTAAGAAGAGCTTTTTTTCCGCTATGTTAAAAAAACGCAAGTGTGAAAACATTTTAAGAAGAGCTTTTTTTCCGCTATGTTAGAAAAACGCAAGTGTGAAGACATTTAAGAAGAGCTTTTTTTCCGCTATGTTAAAAAAACGCAAGTGTGAAAACATTTTAAGAAGAGCTTTTTTTTCCGCTATGTTAAAAAAACGCAATTGTGAAAACATTTTAAGAAGAGTTTTTTTCCGCTATGTTAAAAAAACGCAAGTGTGAAGACATTTAAGAAGAGCTCTTTTTCCGCGATATTAAAAAAACGCAAGTGTGAAAACATTTTAAGAAGAGCTTTTTTTCCGCTATGTTAAAAAAACGCAAGTGTGAAAACATTTTAAGAAGAGCTTTTTTTCCGCTATGTTAAAAAAACGCAATTGTGAAAACATTTTAAGAAGAGTTTTTTTCCGCTATGTTAAAAAAACGCAAGTGTGAAGACAATTAAGAAGAGCTCTTTTTCCGCGATGTTAAAAAAACGCAAGTGTGAAAACATTTTAAGAAGAGCTTTTTTTCCGCTATGTTAAAAAAACGCAAGTGTGAAAACATTTTAAGAAGAGCTTTTTTTCCGCTATGTTAATAAAAACGCTAGTGTGAAGCGAGATAGAAAGAATGCTATCTATTCTTACTGAGCGATGTTTCAATAATAATATTATAAAAACAAAAAATTAATGAAGCTTCCCTTTAACATTACAGAAATGAACTAAAACGTTAATAAATAAAGAAATATTGTATTATAATTACAACTTTTATAAAGATAGATGAAGCAGTTTCTAGCTGATTTAGGGACATCTCTTCATAAGAGGTTGTAAAAAAAAGTAAATTTTGACATATCTGAAGTACTTTTAAAATAACTGAACAAATAAAATGATGTATATATATATATAATTAACTTATTCCATTGACTGAACTGCAATACATATTATTTGAAATTACATATAAAAATGTAAGAGAAATTCATTATATATTCCATCCCAAATCATTTTGAATGTAATTAAAAATAAACTTGATGCACAGTCAAAGCACATGATAGGTAATAAAATATATTACGCTACAGAATTAATGTTGATACTGTCCATGGAGTTCCAACATGTCGCGCCTTTCAAACCACTAAAATTGCAATGCTACCAACTAAATAGCAAATTCAAAGACGAATAAATGAGGTCAGACAGTCTGGTCTGTCTTTGGAAGATACAGAAATAATTTCTAGTGTGTCAGATCTGATTACTATAGTTAAAAAATAGCACCTGGAGAATCTAATTTCAAAACAACATAAAAATTGAACAATGAATTATTGCTGAGAATTGAAATGAATTCTTAAATAGAGTGGATACAGGAATCAAATATTCTAATGTTTCTAAAAAAAAATTCTCTTAGACATGGAGGCGCTGAAAATAATATAAACGGTAGCTTTGAAGTCCTAGTGAGTTGTATATATGTACAATCATAAGAAAATCGTTAGGCATCATTCCACGTGCTGTTGAGCTCAAAAACCTAATTCCCCAGATAGATGTTTTAAGTATTCAATATTTTTTTTCCACGTATATACTCTTAGAATACTCTTATTAAAATATAGCCAACATAGATAAGTGAAATATTAGTTGTTTACATCCCATTATTCAAAATAAAAAGCCGGCGAAGTTATACGTCATCAACTGTAGACGAATCAAAAAATAGAGAAGTCATACGTCAGCAACTGTGGACCAATCACAGCGTAGTGAAGTCATACGTCAGCAACTGTGTACCTATCACTTAATAGTGAAGTCATACGTCAGCAACTGTGTACCAATCACTTAATAGTGAAGTCATACGTCAGCAACTGTGGACCAATCACAGCGTAGTGAAGTCATACGTCAGCAACTGTGGACCAATCACAGCGTAGTGAAGTCATACGTCAGCAACTGTGGATTAATCACAGCGTAGTGAAGTCATACGTCAGCAACTGTGGATTAATCACAGCGTAGTGAAGTCATACGTTAACAACTGTGGACGAATCGGAGCATAATGAAGCCATACGTCGAAAATCACAGTGAACCTAGCGGTGCCAGTGGCGCCACTTCTTGGCTGTTTTTTTTATATTTAGTTAGAAAAGAGATTAATTTCGTGAGCCTGTAAGTTAATTCTATTAACAGAAGTAGTCTAGTCTCTAGGGCTAGAGAAATAAGATAACTGGTAACCTAGAAGTACATGTACAGCAAAATTTAATGTACAACAATGAAAAAGCTAGAGTAAAGAAAATAGTTTGGTTGTAAAACAAGGATTACATTACATATTAGTAATGAAAAGATAGTAACAGAGATATTTTCATAGACAAATAGTTTCAATTTTTGATGTCTACTTAATTCAAAATGAAACCTCTCGCTGTCTAACCATGTGTCGGAAGCATTTAGTATCACATACCATCTAAAATTCTAAAAAGATAAAACTCTGTTTTATCACTTTTACTATAGTTTAGAGGGGTTCGATAGAGGAATATTAATAATGTAATAAAATATTGTTATTTTATATTTAAAAATCAGATTTAAAGAACTAGATTCAATTAATTTTCAATAGCAGCGCCATAAGAAACACAAATGATATTGTAAGTTTAAAGTTACAACTCGTTCATTATATTTAGCTCAGTATATTTAGTTAATTTCTTTGCCTTTTTTCTAAGAGCTGCCACAATCAGTTCTGGAAATTAACTGGTGACATCATCAGATTTATTATTATTCAATAGATTTTCTAATTTATATATTGATAATAAAAATTAATAAATCAATTTAGTGATGAATCTAGTCTGACGTACGTAATTTCATTATGTTTTTCTGTCGATTTCACTGTTTACAGTACAGGTAAAGCTCTTAAAACGGACAGTACATGTACAAGAAAAAGTGACGCGTTCTAGCTACCGATAAGAGTCTGCTGAAACGTTACATAATTAGTTTAGTTGGGGATTTAAACTTTGTAAGTTTTCTTTAACAGCATTTATAAGAAACGAATTGATGGTGAACAGTCTTAGATTATTATTGAATAAAATCTTTTAATGTACAGTGGAACTGCTCTAAAATGAACTTCTGTATAATGAATCATCATGTATACTAGAACCCTGTATGGCTTACCTCTATATAGTGAACGTATTTAGTTTAATCTTCTTTTCTATGAATCTATATATAGTAAATTAGTTATATTGCATGAAACAAAACTTCAACCAGTACAACTCCTCTATAATGAAGTCATGTGTAGTGAACCATCCTGATTTTTAAGAGTTCTGAGAAATGAAATGCGTTGTATAAATGATTTTATTTAAAAAAAGAAAGAAAATATTTTGTATAGTCTGCCATGAAAAGCCCAGTTTTCTATTAATCTCTCATATCCTCTACAGTGAACTAAATCCTATATAGTGAACTAGTTGAAGTTTACCATAGAGAAGTTATACTGTATATAAATCTGGTTCTAGGGATTTTCGCCGTCGGAATTTTCGCCGTTGGAAATTTAGCCGTTAGGAAAATTCGCCGTAAGGAATATATTCGCCATAAAGAAGAAATTATTGAGGACATAACTATTCAAAGACATATATATAGCTAGGTATTGATAAAAAATATTGATAATTATAAAGTAAACCATTTTGTTTTTTGACTGAAAATTTTAGAATTTTTTTATAAGAATTTATAATTGTAAATATTAATTGTAGGTGATTATGTAATATTGTAAATCTGATAAAACTATGATGCCTAAAATTTATGTTAACTGTTCATATATGCAATTTATATTTTAATCATTACTCTTATAATTTTGTGTCACGAAAGGTCGCTGTATATATAACATTTGTAGTGTTTTGATTGGTTGACTAAATAGTCGAAGCTAATTTCTCTGTTAAAAAAACGTTCTGTAAAAATGAATAAGATCACTAGCGATAGTCAGCTGTGTTTTGGCTAATCCTAGTCGGTTTGCATCACTTCCTCTTAAAAGTGTTCCAATATTGTGAATTTAAGATAAAACTTTTCTAATTGTTGATGGTTTCATACATACCTAATTTTTTTATTTTTTATTTATTCGGTATTACATTGTATTGTTTACCTCTTGAAATCAGAATTATTGTGCATGTCACAAATATTTCAAGGTAGTACACTGATAAAAATGCTACATTTAAAATATCTCTCTTGTGAGTGTATGTGATGTCTCTAAACCAAAATTCCACTCATTTCTATTTAGACTCCATAAAAATCTTCGTTGCTGCGATTCTAAAGTAATATGAGGAATAAAAAGGAATATAAAATGTTTAGTCATATATTTTTATTTTTATTATTTCCATATAGTTATTAACATACATAGAAATAAATGAATTCAGTTATATTATTATTCAAAAATTATTTAAATATTCCTTACGGCGAATTCTCCTCACGACGAATTTTCCAACGGCGAATTCTCCGGTCACCTATAAATCTACAAGTGAAGTCAATGATTTTGGCAAAGCCGATTTTTTTTTTTTCGTTATCTTGTTTTTAATTTTTTTTATGATTGGTTACTCTTGTAATCACAATAGCAAATAAAAAATAACAATAGTTGACCACAAACAATGTTTAGTAGCTCATTATCAACACATAAAGTCAGAAAGCTAATATTAAATAAAAATCAACTAAATATTTTACACTACCTATATATACCTAGATGATATAAATTTATACTCTCTAATTCTGTCATGGCTTATCTATACTAATAATTTCCATAGTGTGTTTATTTATCTATTTGGTGTCCGCTTTTACACGACGGGTATTAAACATGAAGAATGTAACTATGATACGCACGGGAATATATTGACTTGGTATTTAAATTCTCCTGTTTTCATTCAACTTTTAAATGTATTTATTTATGAAATAAGAATCAGTTTATACAGAATTTTTTAATTTTTATTTCAATTTACTAAAAATAACTAAACAACGGGTAATAAATAACTATTGAAGACTCGTTATTTTTAAAGGGCAAATACGCTAGTAAACTTATAATTATAGCAAGACATGAATTTCCCTATAACGACAGTGTTATACGCTAGTGGTAGAGTGGATACAAGTAAACAAAATCATTTTTTAATTTTACGTGCAAGTCTACTTATAAATACGCTATTAATTCAAAATTGGGGACACATTTTTATGGGTAAAGAAACCAAATTAGTGACACAAAATTTCATTTTCAAATCCAATAGAATAATGGGAAAAATAAGTTTTTGCCAAACTCTTTGACCGCATCAGTATGAAATAATAAGTAAAATAAAGCAAAGATATTAGCAACTAAATAGATATATGAATTGCGAGTAAATACAGGATATTTACACTTCTTTTTAATTTCTAACCAAAGAAAATGAATTGGAAAAGGGTAACAAAATCAAATTACTGAAAATCTTAGAAACAATATACATTAAGTGTTGATTGTTAATTGTAATACCTCTGAATATAATAAATGTTAAACTAGATACATGGTAGACGAATAAAATATTTGTCGAACTATATAATTTAAAGAGGTCATTTTAGTGAACTGTAGTCCAGTAGAACGGACAATTTTTGTCCTTTGTAGGAGGGGGTCAGTTCGAAGATAGTTCAATGTACGAGTTTTACCTGTACACTGTTCACTATGTATACATGCACAGTTATACACAGATAATTTACTCTTAATAATTTTCTTGAATTTTGTTTTCTATTTAAAAGTATACGGTGAGATTTCAATCAAATTAATTACTTGCATTGATCTTATTAAATAAATTTTTGAGATTGAAAGTTGAGAAAAAATATACGAAAGAAAATCAAGTCTATATAGATTTTAAAAGAGAATTTTCTAAGATTAATAATTTAGTGTCACTTAACTTCCTGAATGTCAACTTGAGCTTCTATTAATTAAAAATGGTCAATATTAAAAAGAAAATGGTTCTGAAGGATGTTTTGCTTTATATACCTCCAGGTATCATGGGCACCAATAAAAAATTAAATTAAATAGTCATTAAATTTTATTTCTTGAGTGTCCGAAAAAGTAGAACCAACCAAAAACTTTGAACTTACACTACTGTCAAAACTCAAAAATATTTCACAATGCTATAATTACTGTTTGTTCAACCTGTGTGACTATGTAAGTCAAAGTACCAAATTAATTACTCACATTACAATATACGCTAAGAGGAGACAGGGTTATGAAACCATTTTTTTCATTCTTACTCATAGAAAACGAACTGTTTAAGGAGTTACATTTATATAATAACTTGAGTCACACCTCGTTCTAAATGTCATTTGTAATAAGAACGAGTCGTGATTTTGGTTATAAAAGTGGGGCTTGTCTGCATAAATTATTATATTTCGTACCTTAATTATAGTAAAACTTGCCAAAAACGGACGTGTTCATTTTTTGGGTGTAATTGAAATGAAGACTATTTTATATTCCGTCATGATTATCAAAAATGATATAATGTTTTCAATTAACCAGAATTGACTAATTTACGTACATCTTCACTTGTTGCCAGATGTTTTACCTGCATTTAAGACTTGAAGATCCCCTCCAAGCAATTTTTTTTATTACTTAATCAACGAGGCTAATGTTTCTCATAATTTTTCTTTAAACTGCATCACATTTGATATCTTATTTTCAATTTTATATACTGGAGAAAAAGAATGAACACCATTTGTTTTCATTGTCAACTAGGTATAATAAATCAGTTTAATATTCATGTAAAGGTATATAATTGGATAAATTCATTATAGAAACGTTTATATATTTCAGGAAACAATTAATGTCTTAAATGAAGGCCGGAAACGCATTATTTGTTTAGAAAATTCAAATTTGAAATCAAAACAAAGAGTGAACACTGTACAATCTTCTTCTTCAGCGTCAGATTAATAATTCCTAATTCGTACAATTGTTGCACACAGAGTATTAAAACTTTAAGACAATAATAAAATATATACTGAACCGAATTGTATGCGTTCTGCAGAAAATTGATCGTTGACCTTTATAGTTCTACAATCACTACATGTATAATATTATGTAATAAACTCATTTCTCCCCGTAGCCTGGAGAGGACCTTTAAACCACTAGTTACCTCGGTTAACTATGATGTGATAGATGAATTTGGTCACTACCCCTTATAGGGGCAGTACAGTCATTTTTTGTTTTAACAATTTTAATGTCAAACGATTGCTTAGTAAGAATAAAGTATATCGTGTGACATTACAATGCTCAATAAAATCTAATAATGGAAATATATCATTTTATATATAATTAATTTCTTAGCAAATGTTCACGGTAGATGGCACCACAATCAGTGACGCCATCTTGTAAACAAATCAATTGAGTTAAGTTTCTACCTAGATTCTAGTTCAAGTGAAGAGATGGCTTTATTTTTAAAAACTATGTCATCTAGTCTACGAATTCACATAATACTTTCACCATTTTGACGCAAAAAAATGTTGATTACTGCCTACATAGATTAATATGGAAATAACAAACATACTCACGTACGTACATACTAATGAGTGCAAATGCTTCCGCTAGGTGTCGCTAATTTTATTATATACTTTTTATATGAACATTTTAAAAATAAACGATCATTTAAATATTACATAATTAAATATTCTGAATCGATTTAAAACGAATTTGGTGATTATTTGATTTTGACTTTACTATCCCTTTAAAAGTGCCAAATTGATTGTCTTAAAGGTACCCTCCACCTTATTTGTTTTATTTCTCTATTCATTAGAATAGAGAACTTCTTTCTACTACTCCTCTGAATTTCAAGCAAAGAAAAAGCCCGCATGTCCGATAGGCTAAATAGATCCGACAAATTCAAAACAATAACGAAGCTGTTTCAAAGATAAAAGATCCATATAAAGAATCCGAGTACCTAATTAAGTATTTCTTACTAATAGTTTTCATAAATCATAACATTTTTCAGATCTAGAGAACTGGTAATTTTAAAACGAGTAACATACGAGAAGGAAAGGCGAACGCCAGGTGAGACTCAGGAGGTTTCTCCTATGGGTCACGTTTTTTAAAATATTTCTATCTTTATCAGGATTTTTGTTAAATTGATACTATCAATAGGTTAAAAAAAGCCATTTTAAGACGTTTTTCACGAAAACCATTTGTTGTGAAAACTCTTTCGTTTTCGAGATATAGCACAATTAATTTTCCGATAGGTTAGGTTATGACCGTTTTGTTTGGGGGTATGGAAAGGTACATTTTCCTTTTATTTCAAATATAACATCACAAATACGTATATATTTGAACCCACCTGCCAGGTCATTAAACAATCATGAAGTGTGCAGTACAACAAACTAGCGGATACAGTGAACTACATTAACGGTTTCATGTCACAAAAATCTAAAAGATTTATGTATCTTGAAGTGTGTATTTTAATATTATACCATTAGAATACGCTAATCACACTCAAATTAGATAAGTGTGACCAACAGGTGGTGACCACGTACGGTTCACATGAGTATAGTGTGACCCACAGGTTGCGACCACGAACGGTTCACATGTATATTGAATGAGTAATCTATTCATTTGAATAGAGTTCAAGTGTTGATTTGTGTATCTTAAAATGTGCATTTTAATATTATACCATGAGAATACTATTAGAATACGCTAATCACACTCAAATAATATAAATGTGACCCACAGGTGGCGTCGTGGCGACCACGTACGGTTCACATTAACTAGTCTAAAATACTAGCTAAATATGCTCACTTAAACATTAAATGTATTACTTTTATTTAGCAATAGGAAGTAAATGATATTCGTGAACACAAATATGTAAACAAAATTGCAAAAAATTAATTACAACTTTGTTTACTCAAGGAAATGTGAACCACACTAGAAACCTCCTGTGAGTCTCACGTTGCGTTCGATTTTGGTCCCCGTATACTTATGTTTAAAATATTGTATTTGAGTAGGTATGTACTAGTACATACGATCGGACAGACCTACTCAATTATGCGGGCTTTTTCTTCTAGTGAATCTCAGAGTGAAAAAAAGCGAAATGTGAATATTTCTTATATAATTAATTGTGAACAGAACACTTGATCGATTTAAATTCTGGTTACTGTTATATAACCTTAGCTCTACAAATCTGAAACAATTCCAGATTTTTTTAAATTTAGTGTAGAGAGGCCCTTTAACATACTTTAATTAATATCATTTTTAGAAAAGGGTTAGACGTCAGCATTAAACCAAAGGCCACATTACTGATGCTAAAAGAAAACTAAATACAAGGGACTGGAAGAAGCGGTTATAAAGGAAAGTGGCTCCATGAACAAAATTCACCTACCATCGTCGGTCACACGCTCATGGATGCAGAAAAGCTACTCCGTGAATGCGGTCACTTACCAAGGAATGTGACGAAAAAGAACACAAGCACCGGTGGCTGCAGTCACGGATGGAAGAGGTGATAGTAAATGAAGCCTACCTAACACAAAAATCGAATACCTCGTAGTTGAAGAGTATAATATAACTCTAGCGCTATCCTTCGAAACTGCAAGTAGCGTTAAAGAAATATGGTAGCCCGGTAAATTGCTCGAATGATCAATCGTTCAGACAAAATAAAATACAGTTATTAACTTATTATTAATTACTAATTAGAAACAAGAACGGTTAGGTGCTGTTAATCGAAGAGATTTCAATTCATGATTTTCTGACTTTCGACAATTTATCTAATTAACAATTGCCCAAATAATCAATTGCTTAATGTATAAGAAGAGGAAAAATCAACCAGATAATAACTACCAAAAAGAGAAAAATTAAAAAGTGGCAAGATTACCAGAGGTCATGCTAAATGCGTCGGGAAAACCCGCTTCCTCCTGTTATCGGCAGTTCCTATAGTCAGAGTTGCTAAAACCTAACAACCCTAACCTAGTCCCAAGAACATCTTCTCAGAGCCCACTGAAGCTATTGATTGAACAAAAAAAAATTTGTAGTACCCAGAATTTCTGCAGTATTCCTGTTCAATAGAAATAATAAAACCAGGAAGATTAAAATTTAGAAACATTATTATAATCGATAGTAAACAGCGATGAAAAATATGAAATACAGTTACTATAAACTAATAATTAGAAACCAGGATGGTTAGGTGCAGCTAATTGGTGATTCAACTTCATAATTAACTGACCTTTATAAATTTGAACAGAGTGAGCAAATTTTCATTCGGTCAATTGTTCATTCGAGCAATTTACCTATAGCCAAAAAATATAGGTGAAAAGGAAAAAAATGACTATATAATACAAATTATTACAGTTCGAGGCAACATCCCTTCTCTTCCATTTACCACAGACAGCTTCAGAATAAATTCCCTGGGGGGAACGCACTTTAAATATGAAAGGTAGATCAGCACACTTGCCTCCAATTGTATAAGGGTGGCATTTATTTTTCAAGACTACCACTCTCGATTACAAATTCAAAGAGTTTTATGACTTTTCCCTCTGCTAGGTAGATATGAATGGTTACAGTCTATAGTTCTATATCTTCATTGGACAGATTGTGCATGCATTGTATTTTATACCGTTTTAAAAAAAGAGCAAGACTTCTTCTTTACTTAACGAATGAAACAAAAGAAAATGAATAAAATTTATGGAAAAATAAACAGCCCTTGGAATAAACGAGGGAAAATTGGATATACCACAAAAATAACAAACCATAGGATCAACCATATGAAATAACAGATAAACATTTGATCTTCCATAAAAAAAACATTGGGTCTACCACAAGAAATAATAGATAAAACATTGAGTCTACCACAAGAAATAATAGATAAAACATTGGGTCTACCGCAAGAAATAATAGATAAAACATTGGGTCTACCGCAAGAAATAATAGATAAAACATTGGGTCTACCGCAAGAAATAATAGATAAAACATTGAGTCTACCACAAGAAATAATAGATAAAACATTGAGTCTACCACAAGAAATAATAGATAAAACATTGAGTCTACCACAAGAAATAATAGATAAAACATTGGGTCTACCGCAAGAAATAATAGATAAAACATTGGGTCTACCGCAAGAAATAATAGATAAAACATTGGGTCTACCGCAAGAAATAATAGATAAAACATTGGGTCTACCGCAAGAAATAATAGATAAAACATTGGGTCTACCGCAAGAAATAATAGATAAAACATTGGGTCTACCGCAAGAAATAATAGATAAAACATTGAGTCTACCGCAAGAAATAATAGATAAAACATTGGGTCTACCGCAAGAAATAATAGATAAAACATTGGGTCTACCGCAAGAAATAATAGATAATCTATTACATGAAATAGATGGCACAGTGAATATACCACATTAAATAACAGTACTCCGATAAAAATCTTTATTAGCTAATTCATTTTGAACATAAGAGATGGAAATAATTCGCATTCATAAATTAATAAGCACCTATAGTAAATAATTACAATAACAATAGAACAAATCCTTTTAAGTACAAGGAATAAAGGTAAGAAGCATGAGTTAAGTAACAAAAAGTAGCCAAGGATGAACATAAATAATTGGATGGATCTCTCCAAAAAACTTTGAAAAGGCAATATTTACTGATTTGCAATGCAATTGACTTTGAATATGTAAGTGAGTGACTACTAGTTAACTTAATGTATTGGAAGTCAACTTAATGTATTGGAAGTCAACTTAATGTATTGGAAGTCAACTTAATGTATTGGAAGTCAACTTAATGTATTGGAAGTTAACTCAATGTATTGGAAGTTAACTCAATGTATTGGAAGAATGAGTAGAGCGATACTGGCAAATAAAGACTTGACGCATAGGATGAGTAGAGCGATACTGGAAAATAAAGACTTGATGCATAAGATGAGTAGAGCGATACTGGCAAATAAAGACTTGACGCATAAGATGAGTAGAGCGATACTGGCAAATAAAGACTCGACGCAGAGGATGAATTGAGCGATACTGGCAAATAAAGACTTGACGCATAGGATGAGTAGAGCGATACTGGCAAATAAAGACTTGACGCATAGGATGAGTAGAGCGATACTTGCAAATAAAGACTTGACGCAGAGGATGAATAGAGCGATACTGGCAAATAAAGACTTGACGCATAGGATGAGTAGAGCGATACTGGTAAATAAAGACTTGACACATAGGATGAACAGAGCGATAGATACTGACAAACAAAATAAAATCTTTTAACTACATGAGGATGATTATATATGAGCTACAGATTACACAAACATTAAATAAATATAATCATGGTTAGTTTACATTACATTACCCTAATATTATTATTTGTGAGAGGTATTTTGATTCAGTGGAAGCTAAATAAACTATAAAGCAAAGAGAGGCTTTATGGAAGAAACAAATAGAGCTGTGGAAAATCACTATACAGTAGTTTAATATTTGAACCAACTGAATAACTAATGCGTAATAATCTTATATAGCATAGTATTACCTAGACGCTGCCCTTATTCTAAAGTACTACACAGTAATAACATGGTCAATGCAGTCAATAAATAACTAGGTGGAATATACAGATAGGTACCTCTTGACTGTGACTTTACAAGCAAGATATGACTGAGTGCGAACAACGAAGAGTAGAGAGAGGGACACTCACACTCTCAGTACTCGGGAAGTGTGGTTAACACAGAGCATTAGAGGTCACAGAAATATCAAAAGGTCAGATTGAGAAATGATCAGTGTTGAAACAATATGCCTTTTAAATCATAAATATTAGGAATATAAAAGACAAAATGAAATGGTATCGAATACTATATACCGCTGTAGAAAGATTCAATGACGTTTAATTATCTATCTATAATATTTCCAGGATTATGATTTTAAAAGCATATTGTCACAACTCTATTCATGAGGTTCTCAACAATTTGCAGAGATCTAAGAGTGACTGACTGGTTGATGGCGTGTTTCCCTTAGAATTTAGATCTAATTGCAACTCAAGCAGGTATCTATCAAGAGCTAGGGAGGCAAGTCTAGATTTGCCAATATTCATTTTATGAAGAATGATGGGCATCAGAGACAAAGCTAAGAAACTTTCACTTTATCTAAGGCGTAGAATTTGCAGAATAATTAGCTTCGTAACGCTTCAAAATTAAATTTCATTAACAAGTTAGACAAAAGAAGAAACACATAACTACAAAAAACCATGTTTGAGTATCATAGATTTCAAATTAATTTTATACACCATACACAAAAACATTGGCAATCAGAGAAATAATTTCAAATTGTCTTTTTTCATAGCACACTAAACAAAATCATTAATATTATCATGTAGCTACTTGACTAATTAATCTCACAAAGTACTAACTTAATATTTCTCTAGATTTCACAACACTATTCAAATTTCTATTCTTAGAGTTAGTTATTTTGAACAAAAGTGTCTCAATTATTATCAAAAGTTACATAAATTATTCTGTATTAGACTAGCTACAATTATAATGACTATTTATGTTGAATTGTATTGCATATCGAAATTAGACTAAGGAATTACAGAAGAAATTTCAAGCCATTGAATGCTGACTGTGATGCATTTTAACCAGTGTAAAAAGCCTTAATTTGCAAACTATTTAATATTCATTGTGATGCAAGAGTTTATTTTCCTACTTTATAAGTTACAATGATGTACCTATGTTACAATCTAAGGACATGACTAACAGAATCTCCTTTATAAAATTAACGGAATAATCTCGTAAAATATAGCTACTTTGACCAGGAAATGCACTATTTTATAAATGTAGGTACATGCTAATATAATTAAAATAACTGACCTTTAATTCATTACTTGACTTAGATATTGTTAACTGCTGAGTGACTTCAGACTATAGACTCATAGAGTGTAACTACTAAAACATAAGCTTGGACTGCTTTATTCTTAAAATTAGAAGCACTCGGACAAAACCTATATTTTAAATTGGTGTTTATAGTTAAAAACTAATCTAAATAGAAACATAACTAACTAAATTAGAGAAGGTAGAAGCAGAAATAATAGTTCTTTACTTTTTGATTTAAATATCTAACACACGCTTTTGACAGCTAGCCAGCCATAGGCACCCAAAGTACCGTAAATTATCAAACTGAAGTACGCTTTTCTTGCCCACGGGAAGTAGATGCAACCAACGGACATCAGAAAGTAAACTATAAAAGCAGGTAAGGTCTCCCCTATGGAAATGACACTCTTTTTCCCTCCGTAGAACTGTATAATCTTATCGTAGTAAGATTGGGTAACTTCAGTTTCTTTCAGAACAGATTTTTCCTCAAGTTTAGAGAAGGAAGATCTAGAATTAGCATCAATTGTGTTCTCTGACAATGAGCAAGCATCGTGATCCAGAACACCGTCAAAAAAAGGAGCCATCAAAAGGTCTTTCTGTTGAAACAATTCATAGAGCCACTGCTTCAAATCCTCTTCAGTGGTAGGAGCTTCACTCATTGGAATTCTCCTCACTTTGATGTGAAGGCGAGGACAAATACCCATTAAAAACTCTAGCAGTTGTGGTGAGTCTAACCTCTTGCCACTAACAGGGTCCCTGCTGCCTTCATAGTAAACGTTCACATCGTAGATTGCGTCCAACTTGCGATGCAGGTGTTTCAACGCTAACCAGGTACCTGAAACAAAAACTTAGTTAGAATACACAAAAATCTGAATGAATTCCCTTAATCTCTCATTCAGACTTGTTTAATTAATGTAAAGGTTTCAAAGAATCAGTCAAATTCATAAATAACCTGAAACAATAATAGACGAAAAGGGACACAAGCACCGGTGACTGCATTTCGGATCGAAGGGGTGATGGCAAATGAAGTCTACACATCTCACTAACATAAAAATCTAAGACCTCGTATAGGGCTGTACAGATACTATTGGTATCAAAACTTGTTATATCGGCCATTTTTTCAAGTATCGGTATCAGATCGGCAAATCCTAATTAAAAAATGCTGATACCACCGATACTATTAAATTGTCATATTTTTATAATTTTTATCAATCAATTACTTATAACGTTCCTTATTGCTTTAGTTTCTATTGTTGGAAAAAAGATACGATGAAGATCATCATAACTAATTAATTTTGTATAAATTGTCTTTTAAGTTTAACAGCAGCAGACTACAATAAATTGAAAACGTAACAAGTTCAGACGGACGCAGAGCAACTGTAAAAACATTAAAATCACTTAAGACTAGGGATGGGACGAAGTATCGGCATCGGTATCAGCAATTTTGGGGAGTATCTGCAATGGTATCGGTATCGGCATAGCTATATTGAAAAGTATCGGCCGATACTTTTCAAAATTTTATTCATTTCATAAATTTTCTTTTTTATTAAATTTCTATTATTCTATAGCCATAAATGAAATAAATGATTTAAAAAATCATTAGAAGTACCAATCCAATAATTGACCAACTACCTACTAGAGTTCTAAGTATAATTTTTGCTGCGACCCACTAGGAGCGCAGCCTAAGAACACCCCTTGATTATTGTTGTTGGGGATTTTGGGAGAATCGTCACTACTCCTTCAATAGTCAACAGATATGATTGAAACAAACTTTAAATGATAGCCTGACTTATTCGCTACAGTTTTCAGAGAATAAAAATTCAAAATAATAATTTTAAATGTCAAAATTTGAAGAAATATTATCGTATGGACTTGTATTTTTTCCGATTTTGTCACTAAAATTCTTCCTCAATAATGAATCGATTTGGTTGAAACAAGCTTTAATATGTAGACTGGGTGTATTTACTACAATTTTCAGAGAATAGAATTTTGAAAAATTATATTTTAATGGCAAAAATTAGAATTTTGTAAAGACTTGGAATCTTTTCTGATAGTAGCACTAAAATTGCTTCTCCTTCAATGATGATTCGATTTACTTGAAACAAGCCTTAATTGGTAGCCTGGTGTATTTGCTACAAATTCTTTAAAGTAGAATATTGAAAATATAATTATTAATACTCTAAAGATTTAATTTTATATGGACTTGTTCATTCTTCTTCCTAGATTAGGTAGTGATTTTTCGTGGTTGGAAAGAGATTAAGGATTGATTAGGAAGTGTGCAATTCTCTGATTGGGGTGCAACTTTCTCTGATTAGGGTGCAACTTTCTCTGATTGGGGTGCAACTTTCTCTGATTGGGGTGCAACTTTCTCTGGTTGGGGTGCAACTTTCTCTGGTTGGGGTGCAACTCTCTCTGGTTGGGGTGCAACTTTCTCTGGTTGGGGTGCAACTCTCTCTGGTTGGGGTGCAACTCTCTCTGGTTGGGGTGCAACTCTCTCTGGTTGGGGTGCAACTCTCTCTGGTTGGGGTGCAACTCTCTCTGGTTGGGGTGCAACTCTCTCTGGTTGGGGTGCAACTCTCTCTGGTTGGGGTGCAACTCTCTCTGGTTGGGGTGCAACTCTCTCTGGTTGGGGTGCAACTTTCTCTGGTTGGGGTGCAACTTTCTCTGGTTGGGGTGCAACTTTCTCTGGTTGGGGTGCAACTTTCTCTGGTTGGGGTGCAACTTTCTCTGGTTGGGGTGCAACTTTCTCTGGTTGGGGTGCAACTTTCTCTGGTTGGGGTGCAACTTTCTCTGGTTGGGGTGCAACTTTCTCTGGTTGGGGTGCAACTTTCTCTGGTTGGGGTGCAACTTTCTCTGGTTTGGGTGCAACTTTCTCTGGTTTGGGTGCAACTTTTTCTGGTTTGGGTGCAACTTTTTCTGGTTTGGGTGCATTTCTCAGGGAGGGTGCAAGAGTGTTATTATAGCTCGGATTTGATAATTTACTATTGTAAGTTTGCCGCCAAACCTGAGTTGTCAAATATTCTATTGTTTGTATTATTTTTTGAAAACATGTAAATGAATTACCATATTTGAGCATTAATATTTGTTATTAATTGCTGCGACCCGCTAGGAGCGCAGCCTAAAACACCCTCTGATTGTTATTGTTTGTGGATTTTAGGAAAATCGTTCTACTCTTTCAATATTGAACAGATTTGATTGAAACAAACTGTAGCTAATTGGTAGTAGCTATGGCTTATTCGCTTTAAATATAAAAATTTAATAAGAAATATTTACAGATAGATTTGTAATTTCATTCGATACTGACACTAAAGTTACTTCTCTTTCTAAAAATCTATTAGCTCGAAAATAGCTGTAGCTAATAGGTAACCCGAGCATTCACTAATATTTTTAGTAAGCAGAATTTTGCTAGTATAATCGTCATATAATAGTCAAAAATTAAAATTCTGTGTAGACTTGTTTTTCACTTGCTGGCACATATTAAAGTTAGTTCTTCATCTTCTATAATGCCCCTGAAAAATTGCCATAGTCGCAGCTCTCCCCGGGGTGTTATGTTTCGTTATTCCTTTATTATGACATGCATGACATTTTTAATAAAAAATTTAAAGTATATACATAATCTACCAATAGGTTTTTGAGTCTGACAATAAATTTAAGATAAGAATTATTCAACTACTGTTGACCATTTTCGCACCTATTTATTACAAGTACCACAAGATGATACCACACATCAGAAAAGTTATCTATTTAATACCAATGTTTTTCAATTAATGTGAAATATGCAAATCACTTCATGTTATACTACATTGAAAGAGCATTACTGTGTTAGTTTTGAGTTAGAACTTTATTAAACTTACAAGAAAAATTTATACTTTATAACTCATAAAATATCAATGAGTTTTAAAAATATAAACTTTAAAAAACTGAAAGTATCGGTATCAGCAAGAATCAGCATTTTTTTTAAAGTATCGGTATCGGCACTTGTTGAGAAGTATCGGTATCGGCAAAAAGTTTGGTATTGTCCCATTCCTACTTAGGACAGACGTATTATGATTATAATTATTAAATAAGTGGTAATAATTATTATTCTGGTTAAATTGTTATAAGTACGAAGTTATAATGTTTAAAATATATGAATCATAAGTTCATGTACCGTGACTTTGTATAGTTTGTAAACAAAATGGCCGTCAGGGTGACGCACTATAAGTAGGTATATTCCAAACATGTATCAAATTTGTACTAAAACGGTTATATAGAATAAATCGTTGCTATTTAATAAATATAAGCAGAGTAGCTATTAAGAATAATGGTTAATTGAATTAAATTAATCATGTTTTGGATTATTAACCATGATTATAAAACTTAGGAACTTATTAGCTAATATTAAATTTAAAAACAAACTGAAAAAAGCCACGAATATACCAATTCATTACATCCGGTTTCTTAGCACTACTCTACTTATACGTCATCGATGCTTCCAACCAATAGCAGTGCGCATTTACAGTCATAAGAACATTGAATCTAAGTATTCAGTAGCTCAACTCATTGGTAGATAATAGATACCTAGTATCGGTATCGGCAGATTACCAAAACCTAGTATCGGTATCGGCAACAATTATGGTATCGGTACAGCCCTAATTAACGAAAAAAAATTAAAACAAATAGAATTGTACTTTACTGCTAAACATAAGTTCTAAATGAAAAACTCACCTCTATGTTTTGGGAAGAGATGATGTTTGAGAGGAGTCTTGCCAGAGTCCTTAGCAAATTTCTCTGAGCTCTCAATACTCGGTGGATAAGAAGGCGTGTAGCAAGTTCCTTCCGGAAATATTACTAACCAAGTCTGAAAAAAATTACTTTTCAAATTGTGATTTAAAATAGGATGTCCATAACAATGTTAGTTCAAAAAGCAAATAATCAAATAAATTATACAAGTTTGTTACTGACAAGGATAATAGTACATTTTATAAAATTACAGCCTCCTGTTGGCAAACCAAATTGCAAATAAACTGATAATCTTGACTCACATTTATCTTGTCATTCTCAAGATAGTTTAACATTTTGAGCATTTTATGTTGGTTGAATTTTCCTCTTTTGACATAGATGCAACCATGAACATGAAAGTACCAGCCATAGAGAGGGATCAACTGCAATGTATCTTTCATGACGTAACGCAAGTGGCCGAGATTTCCTCCACGCACGGAAACAATGTTTGCTATCATCCAGTCAACTGAAACAATAATTAGAAAAATGATATCTAAATCATCAAATTATCATAGAAATAAAGTAAATATTGGACCAGAGCATGAACTGGAAAAAATGAGTATTTTAGTGGTTGAGCTTACTTGATGGCAGTCACTGTTTTTAAAGTAACAGTAAAAACAGATTTTAGGTCTTGCTATGTTTCCATAAATTATTCAACTCATTTCCAGAGTTTAGATAAGAAATGTAGCTAGCTATATGAACTTATAGAAAGTATACAGTCTTATAAAGACAATATATAGAATTAGATGCACGAATAGTCAGAATAGGAGTAGCTACCACAGGCAGTTACAGATAATGTACAGCCTAGAGATGTAATAACTTTTTAGTAGCCATCAAGTAGTGTAGCTATGTACTGTTTATTCAATTTAACAGAGTTTGAAAAACAGTAGCTGTGTCTGCATTTAATGAGCGAGTTCCTCAGATGAAAATAACCTAAACCAGTGAATTGATTTTCTTCTAGAAGCATAGATATTTTGCTTAGAGTAACTAAAATTTCTTCAATTAATAATATAAACATAATAATAATGAAACCTAACATGCTTAAAAGCTACTAGTTAGCTACCTGTACTCTGATGATTTGCAGAGTAGATCACATTCTCCTTCCTTTTCAAGAGTTCTTCCGTGTCACCATACATGATTACCTATAAAAATAATACCTTAGTCAGAACATGCAATGTAGCTTAATCAAAGATTATCATATATCATCAACAGAACATTGAAAATAAATATTCAATAATTCATGATGTTACTGGCAGTTGAATTGAATACTGGAGATCCTCAATTTACTAGGAATACCACAGATTAGGAATGATATTTTGCTGTAGTTCCATTTAGTTTAAATAATGGTTTTCATATAGCTATGCAATAAAAACAATGGGGCACATGAACATATGGTATACGCAACTAGCTAATATTGGCCTTGCATATTGTATCAACCATGAACTGAATTGTTATTGTCTACTTGTGTACCAATAGGTACACAAGAGTTGACATTTAATATCTTTTATAATATGAATAAAGAGCGAAGTAGCTAGCTACTAAAAATCAAAATTGTGAAAATTATCACTTCTCAAATAGAGAAGTTCTGAGTCATCAATACTATTTCACATTTATGATCATATAAGGAAAACAGTGACAGGAATTTCACCAGGGTGGAATTTTTCCAGGCGGAATTTTCCCCGTGGATTATATATTTATAGCTTTAAATTGGTAGATTGTAAATTAAAGGTTTAAAATGTAAGATTCAACTTACATAAATATAAAACGTTTTAATGTAACTTTAACATATTGTAGTATAACAAGTTATATTTTTTCCAATTTAAAATAGTCACGAAATTGAAAATAAAATGAATATGATTTTACTTAAAATAATTACAGACATCTTATAAATTTGAATGTTATATATTTTGAAAGTAGGTTAGTTTAAAATAATACAATATTGATTGCTATTTTTAAAATACAATAATTTAGTATTCTTAACTGTTGTTTGTAATTCACTTACAGCTTTCTTCACCTGTATAGTACTTCGTGACGAGATATGACGTATACGTTCATTAATATGTTCAAGGATATCATTAACGATTTCATAGTTTTCAATCTTACATTAAGTATCAAAAGGATTTTTTTTAAATAATGATATCTTTTCCACATGAACATAATATTATCGACGCTATTGTGAAAGGGATAAGACAATAGCTGTAATAGAGCAAACTTCAGGAACCAACTGATTATAATTGAATGAATCTTCATCCTAATTTTTCAAGTCGTATAATACCATACATAATAACTGTTAAATTGCAACGATTACATAGTTTGTTTCTAAAACTATTGAAAATGTTGAATTATTGTTTGTTAGGTTAACCTTACTCTTTCAATTACGGTGATAAGTGAATTCTACAAGAATGTTAGAATATATGTATAAGTATGATGTTCAGTAATTATCTTAAGTAAATTCAACATTCATTATATTTTAATTTCCGTGGTTAATTAATATTAGTTAAATAAAACTTGTTATAGTAGCTACAATGTGATAAAAGTTAAATTAAAACGATTTATTTTTATGTAAATTGCATCTCACATTTTAAACTTTTAACTAACAATTTACCAATTTAAACCTAGAAATATTTAATCCACGGGAAAAATTCCGCAAGGCAAAATTCTTAAAACCAAGAAAAACTACCTATAGACTACTTATTTTTTAACTTTTCACTTAAATTGTTATTATGAATTATGCAGCTATCATGTATACCAATTAAAATAAGATCTTTTTCTTATATAATAATCAAAAATGTGACACTGTTTCAATGACTCCAAACTTACCTTAGTTCAATTCTATTCAATTTACAAGTGATAATAAACTAACCTCAACTCCTGTGCAGTGCTCAAAGAAGAATAAGACGAGTCGTTGGTAGAGCGAGTAGAGCTTATCATCGCCCCACTGGTAGACCCAATCAGGCAGCACGAGAGAGACACTCCTCCACACTAACCACATTGCCAAGTACTGAGGAGTGACTCCAAACAGCATGGAGGCACCAATGCCATATCTGCAATTTGAATACAGAAAAAACTAAAAGCAGTTATAAAAAGACCGTTAGCCATTCAGTTCAAATGAAGGGAGAATGAACAGACAAACCTCTACTGTGTCAAAGCAATAAATATCAGTAGCTACTTTGAAGTTTCCTATCTGTAGACTAGGGGAAAATTACTAAGAGAAATTAATTTCCTTCTGTATTTACATTTAATTAGCCGAGAACAAAAAGCAAAATAGTATATTTCTTAAAACTAAACATTACCAACTTTGGCAGTCTAGCTATGAACAACATAACTGCTTCCTTATATAGACTAATTCAATGTTATTAAAATGTACCCCATTTCTATATATTTCAATAAACACCTCAGAGTTAAGAATGGAGAAACCCTAACATCAAGAAATGAAATATAGCTTTTTCTATTATGAAGAACAGTAAACTAACCATAACACTGCAGGTGAACAATAGTTAAAGAAAGATTGATTCATCTTAATTCTATAAATATTAGAATAGAAAGAATCTAATTGATTTTACAAATTCTTTAAAATCTGGAAGACCTTTTAAAATGGTCAAGTATAACAGTAACAATTAACTAAAATTTGCTATCTACAGTAGCTAATAATTATTCTAAATCATGCATTTAAAATAATACATTGAAAGAGATCATGAAATTTCCAAATAAGATACAACAAATGAAAAAGAGCATGCAATATTCAATTAATTTACCTGATGTAACCTAGAAGAGGAACCCTTCCCACAGCCATTTTGCTTCAGTAGACTTCTATCACAATCTTATCTGAGCTCTGCTTAACTTTACCTACCTATATCTAAAAATAAATATTTCACCTGAAAGATAAATAACAATATTTCACTTTACTATATAATAAATAAATGTGGAAAAAAGTAGGTATAAGAAAAACTCAAGAAAAGATATTTTTATACCACAATTCACTATGACACAATGAAAATTGAAATAGTAGCTTCATCATTAAATCCAAGACTGTAGAAATTGGTTAAGTGTTCATAGAGATTACTCATTCTGTTCACAGTAAAATTAATGTACATATAGGCCAGGTAAAAAAACATGTCCTTACTTGCCAATGTATTGGCAAGTTAGTGATTGTAAATTGTAGTCTTTAAATTGCAATTGGAGAGAAATCTAATTTTGTCTTGTGCTACAATGTTATTTTGGAGGGAATTTATGAAATTTTCATTATTTTGGAGAGAAATTCAGCTCCATTAAGAGAAAGAAATGGAGAGTTTATGAACCACAGTATTTTACTTGGAATATAGAGATCAATTCATAATTGATCATAGCTAAATTAATGTAGTATGGGGTATTCCATCGCACTTTCCCGCAAACTTTGATCTAGCATAAAGTCTAAGCAAGGTAGAAACTTCATACTTACACCATCTTAAGATATCACTTTCATAAGGACGTATGCCCAATTTCAACCTTTTATCTCTTATGGTTCGTTATTTATTAATAAAAAAACTACGCGATTGACTATTACTGAGAATTGGGGTAATTGTCTCACACTTTTGGGGTAATTAATCGCAGTGCAGATCGGGGCAGATTCACGGCAGTTTGGGGCAGATTCACGGCAGTTTGGGGCAGATTCACGGCAGTTTGGGGCAGATTAATGGCAATTTGGGGCAGATCCATAGCAGCATCATTACAGTTAAGGGCAGATTCATTACAGTTAAGGGCAGAGTCATGGCAGTTCAGGGCAGCGTCAAGGCAGTTTGACGCAACATCAAGGCAGTTAGGGGCAGCGTCATTGCAGTTTGGGGCAGTGACATGGCAGTTTGGGGCAGCGTCAAGGCAGTTTGGGGCTGGGTCGAGGCAGTTTGGGGCAGTGTTAAGGACAGCGTCAAGGCAGTTAAAGACAGCGTCATGGCAGTTTGGGGCAGATTCAGGGCAGCGTCAAGCAGTTTGGGGTAGATTCACGGCAGCATCATTGCAGTTCAGGGCTGCTTCATGGGAGATCGAGGCAGATTCATGTAATCTCAAATAAATGCATTGATTATCTCTAAGGAAACTACAATTAATTATCCCATGCACTTTTTCCTATTTGGGGCAATTCAACGCACTACCTTGTCATGCTATAACTAACTACCAAATAGTGCATATTTTACTGTGTCCATGTAAATTTTGGTGGGATTTCAAACATAATTGTCCAACCCAGTGTTGAAGTTGCGGGATTTTAGTAAAATCTGAAATAAAGTTTTTATAGGGTAAAAGAACCACTCTACTGTTTAATCTGAATTATTTTATACTTTCATATAACGAAGAGGAATGAAAGTTACTATATTTTATAGAAGAAATCGCGATCTTTTCAATGGTGCAATCGGGTTTTCCGAAATTATTACTCCTTCACTGCTAAAAACGAATGAGATTCATTACCCCGATACTCTGAGTGCGATGGAATACCCCAGTCGACGCTAAATATAGGAATCGATTCTAAATTATTCCAGTCTGTAATTGGTGCACAATCAACCAACATATTTGGCTGATCTACCAACATTTTACTCATTTAGCTACAGAAAATTAATGGTAAACAATATAGGAATAAATAGCAAAAATCCACCGACTTTGCTAGAATATAAATTTCAAAGGGGAAAAATCTCACCCACAAGTCGGTGGAATTTATCATAGAATACAGTCTGGGCGTCAGCTGTCAGGTTCGTAGACATCGCGGCTTTCAATTAAACTGTTGAAGTAAGTTTAAACCTCCAATATACCTTTAAAAACAGTTTTTTGCAAAGTGAGTATAATTAGGGGTGAAGTGCGTACACTAAGGGGTTTTGTTCCCTAAATGTACGCCAGTCTGCAAAAGATGAATGAAGTTAAGACTTGTGAAGTTTATCTAGTGACTGTTGAGGCATTGAAATTAGTCTCCTGAATTATCCGGCAGCAATTTTCTAATTAATTCCTATGTTTACATGTAATTATTGGAGAGTATTTTGAGATTTTTGGCCATTTTGGATAGAAATTTGAAAATCTTTGGAGAGATATTGAACCAAAAATTAAATATCTGGAGACTGCTTGTGCATGCTTTGCATACTGCGATGTGTCAAACACAAAACGGTGATATATTAATAAAAACTTTGACATAAACCATTAAAAATAAGAATTATACTATGAATTGAACTTAAGTTACATAATAGAAACTCTTATCTAGGGTCAAGCAGGTAAATTGCCGCACACTAACTAAGTGCGGCCTCTAACAACGGAAACATCATAGCTAGCTTTAAAACACACATTAACCCTTTAGCAGTTAAGTATCACTTGAGTGATACACCATCATTTTTTAGTTCATTATTTTTCTCACCAGTTTTTCTACCATTATATTGTATTAATAAACCACAGACAATAAAAGACATCGTTGTCTTTCAAATAATCAATAAAAAATACAATAGAAATAGCTATCATTAAAAAAAAAACATAAAAGAAATCCACAAGAATAGAAATATATATAAAAGTGTTAAACTATGACATACTGAAAAATTAGAACAATCTAATGAGTTTATCGGTAAGTGCCAGCCAAAGGGTTAAGAACTTAAATCATTAAATTATAGCACGCACTGCGCTTCTTTTTATAACTATGAAACATTTTAATGTAATTTCAGTTAAAAATTAAAGGGCGGCAATTTACCCCAAATGGTAAGAAATATCTATTTTTCTCCTAAGCTTAGTATGCTACAATGTTATTTTGGAG
The DNA here is from genome assembly GCA_947561585.1 of Caprella mutica. Lineage (NCBI taxonomy): Eukaryota > Metazoa > Arthropoda > Malacostraca > Amphipoda > Caprellidae > Caprella > Caprella mutica. Next base: position 144,374 of record CANNZV010001544.1, on the reverse strand, counting down.
AGAATTTATGATAATTTGATCATTCTGGAGAGAAATTTGGTTAGCTACTATTGGAGAGCTGGAGAGACAAATGGAGAGTTTATGAGCCAGACTATTTTACTAAGGAGTGAGCGTGCACACAAATTCCTTTTTTTCAAATTTTAGACAGTTGCGACTGTTGCGTGAGCCTGACTGCAAAAGATGCATGAAGTTGTGAAGTTTATCCAGCAACTATTGAGGCCTTGATATTAGTCTCCTGAATTATCCGGCGACAATTTCCTAATTAATTCCTATGTTTACATGTAATTAGTGGAGAGAATTTGATATTTTTGAAAATCTTTGGAGACAAATTGTCCCAAAAATCAAATATCTGGAGACTAATAGTGCATGCTTTGCAGGCTGATGCGAGAGCGTACACGCCAATAAATTCGATTATGATTATTTCGTGTTTTAGACAGTTGCTCAAGTGTGCAAGCAAATTCCTTTTTTTAAATTTCCGCAGCCATCTTAGACAGTTGCGTGCGCATGCTGTGCGTCCACAGCAAAAATTCCATTTTCTGTGTTTTAGTCAATAATAAGTGACATGTGTGTGCACCCTCCCAGTCTGAAAAGAATGTGGCCACAGACATAGGACTTATTTTACAGAAATTGGGATTTGGACGCAGCAAATAACATGGGAACATAGGACTTGGGCCCGGACATTAAATAGGACTTGGGACCGGCGCTGGATTAATCCACAAATCATGCTGTACTTTTCAGACTGGGTCGTCTCACCGTCTCACATATTTTTTTCCACATTTTAGTTAGTACCGAATATTATTTTCAATGGAGAAAAATTCCACCAACATGTCAGTGTAATTTAGTATTTACCATCTTCAAAATATGAGCCAAATTGGCTTCGCTCAAAAATTTTGTGAAGTTTTGGCTCAAAATTGATTAGCTTATAATTTTCCAGCCTCTGAAACATGGTCCACTCCAATCTGTATTTCATGGTAAATTCCACCGACATGTCATTGGAATTTTTCTCCAATTGAAAATAATATTCTTAGCAAAGTTGGTGGATTTTTAGCTATTTATTCCTATGTTATCATTTATTTTCGCTTGAAAAATGTTGGGTGGATTAGCCAAATTAGCTACAGGAAATTTATGGTGGATTTTTTCAGCATTTTCAAAAAGTCAGTGGAATTTTGTGCACCAAATACAGACTGGCTTCTACAGGGCCTAGTTCAAGAGTATGTACCAAATCGTCAATTAATTGCCGACTTAAAATTTGAGAAAATAAGTATCTTTCCCATATATAGATGACTATTGAGCACTTTATTTTAGATTTAAAATTAAAATTGGCGATTAAGGAATCAAAAACGGCGGAACGCATCTTTGTTGAAATGTGAACAAAGCCGCCATTTTTTTTGATATGGCGCTGTCATGAAGTCTCTTGACCTCATTCCAATTGCTTAACAAGTTTAAAACCTTAAATAACTACATTGTCATATCCAGTATTAATTATATATTTTTCTCCTTAAAAGATACAAAAGAGTACTGTGTAATTATAATTATAACTTATAAGTTTAAATTTTTTTGAAGCACTAGCTAAGTTAAAGGGAAATAATAACCCAAAAGTTCCAAACACAAATTCCTGAATGCTGCCCTCCCTGTCCTCCTGATCCTCTTCCCTGTCCCCCAGCAGTTAACAAGGTTAGTTTGTACTCTGGTAGCAATAACTTGTGATGTGTGAACTTTGTATGTTTGGGTCATTCATTATCATTTACATGTTCATTCATTATCATTATTTAACACGTTCACTGCGTATCTGAATATAGCTGGCATTCCTCAGTATATTAATGACAGTTATATTAATAAATCCATAAGTTGAAGAAGAATAATTGTATTAGTATTTATTAGCATTTTTAAAAATACAATAAAAATTTGCATTCGGTACACGAGTGTCCCGATACGCAACAGTGTAATCCCACATATGGCCCGAAACGCAGTGAACGTGTTAATTGTTATATGTTTTTCAGTTTGGTTACCTTGTCAGTTACCTGTTGGATTCATTTCATCTTCACAACATAAACATTCACATTCATGCATGTGTGCGAGATACTTTATAGATACGAGTACTGAGATGTTGAGTTGAAATTGCTTGTCACATTTGTTAAGTTATTCTAATTAATTAATAATCTCAAGGTCACAATTAGGTAGGTTAGATTTTTATTAGGTAGGGTAATTAGTTTTGGTAGTTAGGGAGTCAATAAGAAGCTCAATAGTGAATAGTCAGATATATTTCAGTGGTTTTATTTACCCATCTTTTAGATAGTTGCGATAGTAAATAGATGAACCTGATAAGCTATCAAGATCCCAACATAGATCCACGACAGCGCGCCGCGATGTATATCAGTTATCTGTGAAAGATTGCGATCTTCTGTTATGAATGATGTTGTCAGTTTATTTCGATGGTCTCTGACCAACTATTGAAAAAAAAAAATGAATAACTATGAAAGAAAGTTTATGGAGTTTACTATCAACTATGGTCTATAGTATATTTATAGAGTCTATAGACCATTGAGTATTCAAAGATATCTGCTTTAGTTCTCCTTAAAAATTTGTTGGTAGGTGACAGTTGTCAGTTAATACATAGGTAATTACATATTATCTTTTATGTATGTTTGTAAAATAGGCTATGACATCACGGTATGACTCTCTGTGATTGGCTGGTATCAGTTGTATGCCTCTCTCTGATTGGCTGATACGCTTTAAATTATTTACCTATATATATATATATATATATATTAAGGTATGTTTACTTTGATAATTAAGTAGGTATAATAATATAGGTATTGACAACTGACGACTATCAAAATTGGAATTAAATTTTGATGACTAGCCCAGTCTGAGAAGAAGGTCTCCTCAGACTCAGGATTTTTTACAGAAATTGTGATTTGGGCACAGCAAATAACATTGGAACATAGGAATTGGGCGCAGGATTAATCCACAAATTCTGCTGTACTTTTCAGACTGGCGACTGCATTACTAATTTTTGTTGATTTATTTAAAAAAAAGATGTATTGGCGACTCAATGAATATTCTCTGAAACTAGGCTACTGGGCTCTTACTATATCCTTCTTTAATTATCTCTAACTCTTCTCTAAGACTGGCTATAGCCTGCCACCAGATTGTATTTGGTGGTCAATTCCAATATGTCGGCAGATATTCAATTTCTCTAATAAAAAAATTTCTGCAATGTTGGAGGATATTTAGCTATTAATTCCTATATTACAATTACAATTAATTCTTGGATGGGAAACTGGAAAAATATTGGAGGACTAGACAAATTGATGAAAAATATTGGCAGTTATTTGTCAGATTTTTGAAAAAGTCAGAGGAGTTCAGAGCACCAAATACAAACTGGGCCAGCCAAATTCCACCAACTTGTCGGTGGAATTTTTCTGCATTGAAAATAATATTCTGGTAAAGTCGGTGGATTTTCAGCTATTTATTCTTCTCCAGTCTGTAGAATGCGTCTCTTCTCTCGTAGAGATTTTAATTTGAGAGATAGTTACTCTCAGACTCTCAGTAGCAGATTCAGAACCAGTTTGTATTTGGTGCACTGAACTCCTCTGACTTTTTGAAAAATCTGAGAAATAGCTGTCAACATTTTTCATCAATTTGTCTAGTTCTCTAACATTTTTCCAGTTTCCCCTCCCAAAATTAATGGCAATATAGCAATTGATAGCTAAATATCCTCCGACATTGCAGGTATTTTTTATTAAGAGAAATTGAATATCTCTTGATAGGAATATCATTGGAATTTACCACCAAATACTATCCCACTCTGGAAAATACCTTAGGCTAACAGATGAATTTTATAGGCTAAATGCTGCAGATTATACAGTTCCCATTAATTTATTACTGTATTTCAAGGTTTGCTAAACTCCAACAGTCCAACAGAGTAAGTAATCCATCAGAAAACACCACTTTTTCCAGAGTGGATACAATCTGGATTCAGAATCTCCCGCAGCCCAGTCTGCAAAAGATGCATGAAGTTGTTAAGTTTATCAGGCGACTGTTGAGGACTTGAAATTAGTCTCCTGAATTATGCGGCGACAATTTTCTAATTAAATCCTATGTTTACATGTAATTAGTGGAGTGAATTTTGAAATTTTTGGCCATTTTGGAGAGAAATTGGAAAATCTTTGGAGACAAATTCCCCCCAAAATTAAATATCTGGAGACTGATTGTGCATGCTTTACAGACTGGCCCACAGCTAAATTAGTTGTAACATAGGAATTAATTCAAAATATCCCACAGCTAAATCAATGGTAACGTAGGAATTAATTCAAAATCTCTCGCAGAGATCTCCAATTTCTAAAATTCAATTAAAAACTCCAGCAGAGACCACTCTGGAAAAAGTGGTCTTTTCTGATGGATTAATCTCTCTGTTGAGTTCAGCAAACCTTAAAATACAGTAAGGCTGAGTAATAAATTAATGGGAACTGTATAATCTGCAGCATTTAGCAATTAGCCTCTAAAATTCATCTGTTAACCTAAGGTATTTTCCAGAGTGGCGCAGAGGGTCTTGGAAAAATGTTCCATATTCTGCAGACTGCATTCTTAGGTTATCATTAATTTTTGATGGAAAAATAGGTAAAATATTGGTGGATCAGCCAAATTACTGGAAATTTATGGTGGATTTTTCAGCTTTTTCCATGTTTCAGAGGCTGGAAAATTGTAAGCCAAAATTTCACAAATATTCTGAACCAAACCAATTTCGGTGTATAGAATCACCGAAACGGACCAATTGAGGACCAAAACTGACCGATTGGGGACCAAAACAGACCAATTGTGGTCCAAAACGGACAGATAGGGGTCCAAAACGGACCGAATGGGGACCAAGCCGGATCTAATTGGGCCGAAAAAAATGAGTGGAGGGGCCAATTGAAATATTTTTTGAAGAATAATTTCCGGCTTATAGGATATGAGCATTCAAAGTAGCTATGGTTTTTTTTCAACATAAGTAGGTAGCTATTATCAGTTAAATAACTCATTCTAAATATTATTTTTCTCCAATGTATAGTACTAACTATTTAAGTGTTCTTTTACGAACTACTTAGCTCCGTTTCGGCCCAATTAGATCTTGCTTGGTCCCCATTCGGTCCGTTTTGGACCCCAAACTGTCTGTTTTGGACCACAATTGGTCCTCAATCATCCGGTTTGGTGATTCTATGTACCCAGCCAATTTGGCTCATTTTTGAAGATTTCAAGCCAAAATTAACATGGGAACATAGGAATAAATTCAAAATTTTAAGCCAATTAGACATCTAGATTTTGAGCTTTTGAAATCAAAGCCAATTAATTGGCTTAAACTGACATACTCTGTTACTGTTACATGGAGCTTTTTCAAAAAGTCAATGGAAATTTGTGCACCAAATACAGACTGGGCTATAGCCAATAGGCCAGTCTGCAAAGCATGCACAATCAGTCTCCAGATTTTTAATTTTTTGGGCAATTTGTCTCCAAGACTTCAAAGATTTTCAAATTTCTCTCCAAAATGACCAAAATCTCTCCACTAATAACATGTAAACATAGAAATTAATAGGGAAATTGTCGCTGGAAAATTCAGGGGACTAATATCAAGGCCTCAGTAGTTGCCAGATAAACTTCACCACTTGGGTACATAAAATCACCAAAACGGACCGAATCGGACGGAAACGGACCAATTGAGCCAGACTGCTGGAACTGGTAAACTGTTCTCCAAGAAATCCTCTATTTTAGCTTTTGATCTCAGTAAAATACATATGAATATAGGAAGAAATTAAGTATTGTTCGCACAGAAAATGTTGAAAATGTCCCATATTCTGCAGACTGGCGATTGAGGACCACTCTGGAAAAAGTGTTTTTTTCTGATGGATTAATCTCTCTGATGGAGTTTAGCAAACCTTAAAATTCAGTAATAAATTGATGGGAACTGTATAATCTGCAGCATTTAGCCTCGAAATTCATCTGTTAGCCACCAGTCTGAAAATAAGGTCCCCTCAGGCACAGGATTTTTTACAGGAATTGGGATTTGGGCACAGCAAATAACATGGGACTTAGGGATTGAATAGGACTTGGGCGCAGGATTAATCCACATATCCTGCTGTACTTTTCAGACTGGGTTAACCAAAGGTATTTTCCAGAGTAGATTGAGGACCAAAACTGTCGATTGGGGACCAAAACGGATCTAATCGGGCCGAAACATCATGATTTAATGTGTGGCAGGAAAGTCGCCAGTTTAGTTAGTGAGAGAATGAATCCAGGTCGCCACATTTAAAATACTTTAAATGAGAAATTTGAGTTCCTAGTGAAGATTTTACACTTGGAAACATCCGGACCTTATGCTTCATGCCTGATGCATGTGTATCTCTTGAGACTATTTTAGGAGTGATTTACTCTTTAATTACAGGTTTTCCAACTTATTTAACCCCTCAAAAGTCGCCAATATACTGGCGACTTTGTCCATACTTTAAAATATGGCCGAAACGGAGCTAAGTAGTTCATAAAAAACACTTAAATAGTTAGTACTATACATTGGAGAAAAATAATAATATTTAGAATGAGTTATTTAACTGATAATAGCTACCTACTTATGTTGAAAAAAAAGACAATAGCTACTTTGAATGCTCATATCCTATAAGCCTAAAGCCGGAAATTATTCTTCAAAAAATATTTCAAAGGGCCCCTCCACTCGAATTTTTTTCGACTCGATTAGCCAGTCTGCAGAATTTGTCTCTTCTCCCGCAGAGATTTTAATTTGAGAGACAGTTACTCTCCGACTCTCAGTAGCAGATTCAGAATCTCCCGCAGCTAAATTAATGGTAACATAGGAATTAATTCAAAATCTCCCGCAGGCCCCAGTCTGCAGAATATGGAACATTTTTCCCAGTCTGAAAAGAAAGACTCCTCAGACCCAGGATTTTTTACAGAAATTTGGATTTGGGCGCAGCAAATAACATGGGAACATAGGAATTAAATAGACCTTGGGCGCAGGATTAATCCACAAATCCTGCTCTACTTTTCAGACTGGCATTTTTCCAAGACTCTCTGCAGGAGTTTTTGATTGAATTTTAGAAATTTGAGATCTCTGCGGGAGATCTTGAATTAATTCCTATGTTACTATTAATTTTGCTGCGGGAGATTTAGAATTAATTCCTATGTTACCATTAATTTAGCTGCGGGACATTCTGAATCTGCTACCGAGAGTCAGAGAGTAACTGTCTCTCAAATTAAAATCTCTGCGGGAGAAGAGACACATTCTGCAGACCGGTTGGACCCCAATCTGTCCTATTTGCGGTTTTGCCAGTCTGCAGATTTTTTCAGCTTTTTGAAAAAGTCAGTAGGATTTTGTGCACCATATACAGACTGGCACGGTTTTGGTCCTCAATCGGTCCGTTTTGGTGATTCTATACACCATCACAACTTCCAAGTAAAATAGTATGTCTCATAAACTCGCCATTTGTCTCTCCAGCTCTCTCCAAAATTCAACAAATTCTCTCCAAAATGATCAAATTTTCATAAATTCTCTCCAAAATAACATTGTAGCATAGGAGAAAATAGATAAAACTCACCATTTGCATTTGAAGGGCTCAAAATAACTGTCACAAACTCGCCATTAAAATGGCGAGTTTGGACATGCTTTATTACTTGGCACAACTTCATGCATCTTTTGCAGACTGGCCTATAGGCTTATAGCCTATAGGTACCCCTATTACTATCCTCACTTCCACTCTTATCCTGTTTAATTTCTCAAACTTTGGTTTCCAATTTCCCATGAACCTCCTTTCTAGTTTGCAGCCACTCTCATGAGTCTCATCCATGATCAATCTTATTACTCAACTTACAGATTTTGACTCACCTCTATTTCCATTTCCTCCTTCAGTTTTGCTTGCTCTTTCCTGAATTCCTGGTATCTTCTATTTCTTCGATATTCTTTTCACCTTAGCTTTTATACTCATTTCAACATCTTACAAGTTTTGTTTCATTTCACACATCTCCTGCTTTACCTTACGATCCTTACCTAGTTCCTTTTGAAGTCTCCTGTTTTCTTTGGTTTGGTCTTGGAGCTCGGTCTGCTAGTCTTGGTACACACTGAATCGCGGAAATTGAATCAAGTGAAGTGAATTAGAAACTTTTCAGATTGTAATTTGTATCTTTGGATGTTTTAAAGGAATAGTTAATTCAACATCAAACAATCGTCAAATTTGTTTAAAATCGATCCATTTAAAATATTTAATTATGTAATATTTGAATGCTCGTTTAATTTATAAATGTTCATATAAAAAGTATATTATAAAATTACCGACACCTAGCAGAATATTTTGCACTCATTAGTATATACGTGAGAATGTTGTTTTCATATTACTTTATGTATGCAATTATCAAGCTTTGTTTGCGTCGAAATTGTGAAAAGATTATTTGAATTCGAAGAGAAGAAGGCATAGTTTTAAACGTCCTCTCCAGGCTCCGGGTAAAAAATGAGCTTATTATATAATATTATAGAGCTACCATGTAAACACAGTCCTTTCTATTAAGGGCCGTACACACGCAGGGTTTTTTCAGTCTTTCCTCCGGACTTTTTGCTAAGCTTCTCCCACTTTTTCCACGAGACTTAAATTTTGCACCGAAAGTCCGAGACTTTTCAACAACCTACATGTTCTATTATTTTCCCCCAATCAAGAGGTGCAATTTTTTAAATCTTCGTATAGCTACTGTCAACTCATAAAATATATTGTAATAACACGATTGGTGTTCATTTTATGACAAACTTTGCTCCATTCATTTCTTCACCTTTGAGGTAAAGAATTCTCATATTTTCCTTTTTATAAAAGACTGCCAGTAAAATTGATAATACCTAGTAATGTTTCTTTAAACTTTTTTTTAGTATAGTATATTTTAGTAAAATAAATATTACTATCTTTATTTTATTTACTTCAACATATTACCACCTATTAGCTAATACCTTTATTTTATTTATTATAACGCAATACATATTGTACCTACCTAGTACCTATCTATACGTATTGATACTTTTACCTAAACTTTATATAATAGCTAAATTACATTTGTTGAGTGGATTAGATTAATCATTAAATCAAGTGAAGCGAGAATAATCTCGGTTAGTTTATTACTAAATATTGTAATAAACTTCATAAAAATCATCATACTAAGTTAATTAGTAACTAAATAATCTTAGTAATCTAGTTAGGTAGTTCTCTAGTAATTAGTTAATCTAGGTAAAAGTAACTAACCTATATAATTAGTAAATAACTAACCCAGGTAATTAGTAATTTTAACTATCCTAGGTAATTAACAGTTACTAACTACCTAGGTTAGTTACCTAGTTTAAAAAAATAGAGGAGAGCTTATGTCGCCTATATGAGTAGTTAATTGCACGACATGTAAATCCACGAGATTAAAAAGTCAATCCACGTGTGGACGCTATTGACTTTTGAATCAAAAGTCTGGTGGAAAAGCGGAGAAAAAAGTCTGGTGGAAAGACTTAAAAAACCCTACGTGTGTACGGCCCTTTAGTTATCTACTTGTAGCGATAACGTTGCTAGTTGTAGCGAAAATCGGAATTGCTTCGAAATAGATAGCTATTAGACATCCAATATTATCATCGAAATAGCAATAACAGCCACATGCATCTAAAATGAATCTTATGTTAAAAACCCCACTGAGTGTATATAAAGATGGAGGTAGCATAGCAGAGGCACAAGTGATGTCAAAAAGTGGCGCCATGGGCGTGTCTTAACCCCAGTATATAGAATATGTAGTGACAATCGAGAAGTTTAGAGTACGTGACGTCATCACAGCAACACCCTAAAATTAAAATTGTCATTACCTATCACTCTATTGTCATTACTATCGATAATTTTTATACTGTGGTCTAAACCAATAGCGCCCCTCCCACTAACATCAGTTTAACAGAATGCACGGAAAGGTAAGGATGTGCTTGTGAGACACTCCTCATTTTAACAGCTATCTCTACCTCATGCACTTTTCTATACCTTACTTTTTAAAGATTTAATAGTTACTTACATGGCGAATACATATAATTTCTATGATGAAAAAGTGTACGATTTGATAACTAACTTTGCTTTAACATCTCACTAAAACTATATAATTTTATTACAGTAATAAGAAGATGAACAGCTCAAATCATAATCAATTCAAAACAAAAAATTACTATAAAAAATATAAGAATTTATTCATGGGTCAAAGCATATACTTTTCAGAAAGAAAGACAATGTTACGGACTATTTTCGACTAATTTATTGCACGAAACTTTGAGATTAAATTACATTATAATAAAAAAGAAGCAATGGCCCATACACGTTTATAATTCTATTAGATTGAATGCAAAATATAAATATATTTAACTCTTGTTGACATCTGATCAGCATGGAGAAAGTATATGTATTAATTATTATACAACGGAAGTAATTGATAAATAAAAGTATTTTATGTACAAACACAATCATTATATACCTATGTAAACTTACCTGTTTTGTTACATGGGATAAAATGTAAGTCACCATAAAAATATCATCCATGAACACAAGTTGCATGGTGGGATTAAATATATCCCACCTTATAATGCAGCATATTATTTTCATTTACATTCAGTACTATTGAGTTTAATAATATAATGATAAAAACCACCTCTGCAACTTGGTACTTTTTTATTCTCAAATCTTAGGACTCAAAGAATTGAAGTCTGTTTCGGAACCACAAACTATATCGCTAACATCAAAAGGAAGTTAAATACAAGGGACTCGAAGAGGCAGTCAGAAAGGAAAGTGGCTCCGCGAACAAATTCATCTAGCACGATTCGTTGGTCAAGATAAGGTATGCAAAAAAGCAGTTACTTAAAGAATGTGGATTGGGAAAGATGGAACTGACAGATGGAAGAGGAAAATGAACCTGAATTATATCTATATATTCAACTTTGAGGTTCAATCGCCATTTTCGCTTTTCTTTTGTACGAAACCCTTATAAAATGACTTCAAACTTCTCGATATTAACATGCAAATACGAGGAATTATGGGCCGCTCGGTCACAAACAAGGAATGTGTTGTTGTGGTGACGTCATATTTTTGTGTCGTCTGCTAGGTACTATACCCGATTATGTTCCTGTACCGTGTGTTACTGTATCCTGGTATTAGTAGACAACGGTAATCAGCTAGAGAGAATATATTTGAGAGTCTTCACAGTAACGAGGTTAGGCAGCAACTGAATGTTATAAGAAAAGCACAGCATGAACAAAAGTATCTTTATGAACATTAAAATTTCAGAGTATAGTTTTATTAGAAAATGACAGAACAATTTATTATTAAAAACATATACAAATCGAATAACTATAAACAAATACATAACTAAATAAGTGTGGTACATTTTTAACATCTCAAAGATATCTTATTTGAAGATATATTCTCATTTCTAAATAATTATCTAAAAATGATTTCTTTTCGATGGATTTTCCATCTATCTAATAGAAAGGGTAAATATAAACTATAATTGTGGACATCTATTAGAATTTTAGTGACAATCAAGACGTTTAGTTTGCGTGATGTCATCACAGCAACACTCTCAAATCAAATCTAAGGCAATTTAAGAGTGTTAAAATATAAAGAACTGTTTATTTATTGCCAATATACGAAAAGAGTAATGGGTGTATTCAATTATTAAAACTAGTTAACCCTAATTTTCGATTAAATGTGTTACCTTAATGACGTCACGATAACAAATCACTCTATTGTTACTACTATTAATGTACTGTTTGTTCAACGGCCACTTATAAAGTTATAATTTAGTATAATTTTAGTAGTGAGGTGGTGTGCACGCTAATTTTGCGTGCTCCAGTTTGGATTAATTTGACCATTTATTATTCATAAATTGCTTAAATAGTAACCTATAAATCATTTTGATTCAATAAAAAAGATCTTGAGGTACATTTTTTTTCAGCAATATTATCTTCGAAATTATAATTAAATAAAATTCATACGTATATATATCAGCTGTTCTCTGAATGTGCTAGGGTTCACTGAAGAGAGAGCAGAATTTTTTTCGTACACTCTAAAGGACTGCAAGCTCAACACTGCATGAGGAGTGAACTGAACGACAGACTTTAAAATGTATCAGACACACAGTACTGTAACTTCCTTGACTTTAGTATTTTTTGAGTGATTCGGGTGTGAAAATTGTTTGTAATAGAGCTATAGCAGGTTGAACAGCTAGATGTTTCCCGTTGAATAAGAGCTTGAAACAGCGTTGACCATCTTGTTAATTTTTGGTCACCTTTGCTCTATCCTGAAACTGTTTGTGGTGAAAGAAAGGAGAGGAGGAGGAGGAGGTGGTGCATCTTGAGCACAGAACTGTTGTAATTTGGATTAATTATTTGTCGTTTTTTTTCTTCTCATGATTGTTTTTTTAATGCTACACTCAGTTTTGGAGGATATGCGCTAGGGTTATTCTCTTCAACTACGAGGTCTTAGATTGCAGTGTTAGGTAGACTCATAATTTACAATTACCTCTTCATTTTCCTCTTTAATTTTAAAGTTAGCTAGGTGGGCTTCGTTTACTATCACGTCTTTAGCATTGAAATTTGCATGAAAATGAATTAATTCGGTACAGTGGTTAATTTCTTATCTAAATCAGTAATTGTAGTTCGTTTATCTTTCATGTATTTCAGATTTTATAATTAATTTAAATATGTCGATACTTATAATAAAAAATTGAATATAAATGATTAACTTCTTTTTCTCCTTTTTCTTAGTTTCTGTAACTTCAATATGTTTACTAATTGGTTTGGTATAGTAATAATAAATAAACCGGGAGTATATTATGTAAAGATAGCTTATTAGAAGAGAAAAGATACCATGAATTGTATTGCTAAAAATTAGATAATTGAAAGAGATTTCGCTTCAAAATAGATTTCTTTTAGATACCGAATCGCAGTACACCGTATTTTCTTTTAGAAGTCTCTAAGTAATCAAATCGACAAAACGAGAAATCGAATATCTATCTTTTATCCTAGAGCGTACATATCTTTTTCGTTTCTATTTCATTACTTAGTGTTTTCTGGGTAAGGTCTACGATCATTATTCCGCAAACAGCATACAATTCGGTTCAGTATATATTTTATTATTTGCTTTTAAAGTTTTAAGTACTCTGTGAGTAACTTTTGAGCGAATCACTAACCTGACGCTGAGAAAGAAGATTGTACACTCTCTGTTTTGATTTCAAATTTAGATTTTATAAGCAAATAATGGGTTTTGGCTTTCCTTTTATATATTAATTGTTTCCTAAAGTATATATATATATATATATTTCTATAATAAGTTCATCCTATTATATACCTACCTTTATACGAATATTAAATGGATTTATTATACCAAATACCTAGTTGGCAATCAAAACAAATGGTGTATGTATGTAAATTGCTGGCGATATTCTTAATCTAAAACTAAATCTAATTTTCTTATATATATTAAAATAAATTGAAGGTATACTATAGAACATTTATGCCCTAGAGGACTTAATTATATGTCCTCTTTCAAATGAGGTTTTTGTGCAATAATTTAGAGGTATTTTCCTTAAATATTCCTATCATAAATAGTAAAATTTGAAGTACATGATAACGCTCAACCAAAATTGATTGATCTAAATACATATTGTTGGTTTCATCTTGTTCAGAATTTAATCGTCTACAAAGTTACAGAGCTATTATTTTTCGAATTCGCCTAAGAAAATTGTTTAAAAATTTTTTTGAACTTTTATTTGAAACATATTTTTTATATATTTCATCATACTTTCTCACACATTGAGAAATTTGAAAAAGATCTCTTATGTAACTTTGTAAGCAATTCATTTATGAAGAAAATGAAATAAACCCCATGTCTCTAGATCAAAAACTCTATGAGTTGATGCCTTTTACAGTCGGAGATATGAACTTTTCATGAGAGCCAATTTACTGAATTTGTTTTACAATAAGACTGTGTCTAGCTGCTTAATTCTTATTGCATCTAGTCAACAAATCATTTGATGCTAGATCCAAATAAACCCTCAGTACCTGTAATGATAGGTTTTTGGACAGAACTAACAGGAATAATTTACTATCTAGTAACAGTTGAGAGTGGACGTGTGTCCCTCTGATTTTGAAGTACTTCTAGATTGTTTTAAGCTCAGCATTTCAACACGTTATCTGGGAGACTATAATTAAGGCATCATTTTATGCAGCAAAAAATGCTATGCCTTGTCCTCGGTAGCCAACCATCACAAGACATAGTCGATGAAGAACTCCATCGATTCTAGCGGTGGAGGTATGACATTTGACACGTGTTCTATTATAAATGAAATAAAACTGTATGAACATTCACCACTTCAGGTAATATAAACTTCCCAAGATTTTACAGAACTATATATTTAGGTGCATACATTTATCAAGTGCTCCCAAATTTATATTCATATTTAGAATCTGTGCTTCTATTAATTCATATTTTTTGTTAAAGTTTACACTAGTGGGAATAAAATATATTTAGAAGATAAAAACATGTGAATATAAATACTTAGTACAATCGAAATGAGGAAATAAACGAAACTGAAAAGACGACATACAATACAGTAACTAATTTGATTTAAAAAAAATCTATTTATTGTGTCTCTAGAATGTATTTTTAAACTTTAAATAAGACATAGAAGAATAGATATATGGTTGAAAAGTGAGATGGGCATATTGACGATATAATTTCTCTCTTTTTCTGTTGTCAGTGACTAGTTTTAAAAGTCACAGACGTTCAAATTCTTTCCTAATTACCAAAGTAAAATGAAATGTATTAAAAAATCAAACTTCATCTTCCCTATCTACCAAAGTAAAATCAAATTAAATTTCACAGAAGATCAAGAAGTATCTTTCCCATTTACTAATATAATAATGGAATACATTTCACAGAAGATCAAACTCCTTTTTCCTATTTACCAAAGTACATTGAAATCAACTTTAAATTATGTACAAATATCAGCCACATAACTTGATAAGTATATCTGTTTATTGTTAATGGGCACCTATTCATGTACCTAGTTAGTTTTAAAAAATGTGTGTTCGGACAATAATTCGTCGCAGGAACAATTTCGTCACGAACATTTTTTTATATGTATAATTTTTTCTAAATAGATATTGATAGATTTTTTATATTCAATATAGTTTTATTAACAAACTTTTAAATTATGCAAATTACAACCGTATGTAGCCTTTTGAATTGGTTTGATCTGGGTTTTAAAAATTTGAATAAATAACTAGTATTGTTGATAACAAGCTATTATATTATTTAATTAATTAGCATTTATTTATTTCAAAATAATGGGAAATTACATATTCAACATAAATATCTCCTGCATTCTAGATATCAAGTTTTGTACAGATTGTATCATTTTTTATTTTGAAGAAATGGAATATATGGTGAATTCTTTTATGAAATTAATTTATAATATGAAATACGGTGAAATGGAAATAATGGCAACATATTGTCAGGAGCGAATTGTCCGCGACGAATTATCTTAGCACTGTTTATATGCACCTATGAAGTATCTATCTGATGTTAATAGATGCCTATTAAGTTTAAATACTTATTTAATGTTAATAGAAGCTTAATAAGTTTAACTACCTATCTAATGTTAATAGAAGCCTATTAAGTACCTATCTAATGTTAATAGAAGCCTATTAAGTAGCTATCTAATGTTAATAGGCAGCTGTTAAGTACCTAATGTTGTTAGGTACTTAACACTAAACTTGATGCAATAGGTTACCAATAACGTAAATGGTTACAAAACATACCAAGACCACAGGGAAAATAATTTTCATTATTTTGTTGATGAATGTTGCAAGCCCTTCATATTTTCGAATTTTTCGATCATCAATATTACTTAATTTGGACTTTTTTTCATCGTTAACAGCTTTCTCCAATGGCATATGAGAAGATGAAACTTGCGCAACATTTTTTATCAGGTGAGTAGGTGGGTAGTTTGTGCTGCACGGTCGATTGTTTCGTTCCTGTAGTGATTGAAAATACGTATATAGAATAGTCGCTATTAGAAAAATATGCGAAACATACATGAAATGAAATTGTTATCTTAGCTTAAATGATTATGAATTATATATCCTAATTATGACAATAGTGAAATTTTAGGAGAGTAAAAAGTAATTTTCAAAATTATGATTTACCATTGATAAGGTGACATTGATGAAAGTCTGGGAAAGGATGACTCCAAATAGCATCAACATGCAAGAAACACACCAGACATCAATAGATTTCATGTACGAAGTCCCTGGTACGTGATCTGTAATCTGCAATATCGAAAAATGTTTTCAAGTTTCAAAGATATTTTACCAACATATTTTTGTAACATTGAGTATTATGCACACATTATTTGACCATATTATGAAAATTAAACATTTGAATAAAGTATAACTGAATTAGGCCTTGAAGATATGAATAAATAACCAGTTGTTGTTGTTGTGTAGCCCTTTCCGACTGTCAGGGAGCAGGGGGCAGTCGAGTGAGCGCGACCCGTTAGTATCCACCCGAGGCAAGTAAGTGTGGGGTGTGGGCCTAGGTGAACCCGATATCTCTCAGGGGGGCAATGACTTACAGAGAGTGGGTTCATTGGTGCTCCAGTGAGTGTGAGTTGTGAGTGGTCAGATTTCGCTGCAGTGTTGGCCATGTGTGAAAATGTGAGAGATTGTTCCCAAATCCGTGGAAATGTAGTCACACAGATTCGAGTCCGCTCTCCCAATTCTGTTTTAGTGAGAAGGGAGAGAGGGTTTATGTCCATATTGGAGTCGTGGTAGGGTTACCATATCCCGATGGGGGAGGTGGACATCACTAGAGTCTGAAGGAAGGGCCTAACTCCCAAGAGGGAGTTAGGTAGAAAGGAGGATAGAGCTCTGTATGTGATTGTGATGTGGATGTGTGTTTGTAGTGAGGTGTTCGGGAAGAGTGTTTAAGATGTTTCTGTAGTGTGTTGCTGGTGTGACATGAATATTGCGTAGTGTCCTTCGCTCAGCTTATATATATTGATACGGATACGAGGGGCTCAGTGTGGAGGTGTAGAAGCGTGCGCGGAAAATTGCCACTGGAAGATTATCCCTGGGAAAATGGTCATTGTGGGAAAATTGCAACTGTGGGAAAACAGGCACTGTAGGAAAATTGCCACCCAGAAAATTGCCACTGAGGAAAATTGCGTCTGTATAATACAATAACATTCAAACTAAACAAATAATAGTCTATACAAATAAAATATCAAACTGAAAACAAAATTATTTGAATTTTATGTAAATAAATATTCACACTGCATTCATCGCTGTTTGACAAGTTAAATTACTCTTATAGATAAAATTTACAAACAACTATTCAACCTTAGAACGACCAATGGGCCTGAGAGACCCGTTCCTGTTTAAAATATTTATGCATAATTTAAGAACTAATTATCTTGAGATGTTGAAACTCCGTGACTTTCATTATGACGTATTTATTTTTCGCATAAATATCAATGAGACTAATGCAACATGTTTTTTCTATGTACTTTTCTTTTTTATCATTTATCCTCAAGCACACTTTGCGACACAATCGCAACAGGAATACTAACGTTACACTACAGTATGGGCCACAAATATGTTTCCGCTTTTTCAAATACTTATAAATCGTTAACCAATCGACAAAAAAAACTTTATCTTGGTCTCTTTTTCTCTGCCTTTTATTGTATTATGGGGGAAAGAATAAACGAGGTCACTTTGAATTTTATTAGCAAAAACCGTGGAGTTTTCAGTCAATATTTTGAGATTTGACAAGTTGCATAACATAAGCACCTCCCACACGTAGTAAGAAAAAAGATGTCAATTAGTGAATAGTAAATGACTACATAGATATCAATAAGTGAATTTGTTGAGTATATTTGAAGATGGAGAAAATTATATTTTGTCGTATTAATATAAACTTAATATCATATACTTTTGGTGAAATCTATATTTATTAAAACTATTCCGATGAGCTATGTATATTTTTCTTATTTTTCGATTAAGTGTAGCCACAGTACAGAGAATATATAGTATTCCAGAGCTATAGGGGGGATATTACGCGTGTCCCGGTAGGCTGTGACGTCACATGTCAACAATGGTGCGTACGTTTGTACGTACAGTACAAACACAAAAGATGGCTGCAACACACCCAACTTTTGTTAAATAACGTTTTCGGTGATATTTTTTTTAATTCCACATTACCGCATGCTATTATCCAATCTCTATAGTCATACGGACGAAAATTAATAAATGACTGTTGATGAAATTGCTGCTGGTCTTTTTACACCCAAAATAGTAACAAATTTTTAGTCTTGAAGAAGACGATTTATTCAAGATAATTAGATCATTAGTCAGATCGGTCGCGTTGGCCGCCATCTTAATTCTCTATTCCACGTGACCCAGAGCAATTCTGTTTACTATGACGTGACCTCTTGTTTACATACATGACGTCACAGCCTACCCAGAATAAATTTGAATAATACATGTAACTGGGTTTACTATACTATTCTGTTTACTATGGTGTAGCTGAGAAACAGTGAATTCAAGAAACGCTAATTGAGTGGTTACCTAAAACTACTAACGGGCAGCGACCGATTTCATTGTATATCAAATTTTGATGGAAAGAATAGAATCTATGACTTAATTGATTTTCATCTTCAAAATATATTTCCACTCATAATTTTCTATTAGTAAAAAATTAAAACCTTATAACTATATTGCGTCTGGCATAACACGATAAATATTTGGCTTCCTTGGATTTAATATCTATCAGCTTTTATTACACTAACCCGCCATTCAATATAAACAGTCAGGCAAATTAAAACTACATTTGTTAAAGTTTTTCAACTTCTAAATTGAATACACAGTCGTACCTATGATCATCGTAGAGGAATCTTCAATATAGGGAGTCATTGCTGCTCCCGCTTTATAGGAGTGTAGAAAGGGTTGTTTTAATATCTTCATAAATTAATTATTATGGATATCCCAAAAATTATTTATGGTAATTTATATATACAGCTATCCTTCACAATATTAAAAAAGAAAAAAAAATAACAAATATATCTTTTTCAAAGTATTTAATATATATTCTTTGCTTAATTAACTTCGCTAAGAATCTCTAATTCACTGTTTGTGAATTAATACTCATTCATTTTCTAGTCCAGTCATATAATTCCAACGCAAAACATTAGTTATTATCTGAATCATATAGATTCTGAATTCTACTCTGACTCAAATAGATGAAATGGAAAAAGAGATACAAGGGACTTCGAAGAAGTAGTCAGATAGAAAAATAGTTAATGTATAGCCTAGATCAGCGTTTCCCAAACCCTGGGGTCGTGACCCCAAGTGGGATCGCCAAGCGCTTTTCATGTGGTCGCCAAAGCATCCAAATAAAAATTCAATAATATGGTAGAACCACGAGTTGTGTTCCATCAGAAACATCATTTTTAAACTTTGAAATGGGACAACTTAAAATTCGTCAAATTCCATTATAAATGGAAACATTACTTTAAAGGAAAATAATGCATTTTTATGATTATTGAATGTTAATTGTCATATATCGTATGAGGCACATTTCCTGAGGCCCTTCAAAATTTGTTGAAAACGACCCCCTCCAGCATGAAGACAGAATGATCGAAGCACGCTTCATGACATTCTTTCAAACTTTCCTGAAATTCTCCTGGTTATATCCTCCAGCGAAGCTTTGAACACTTTGTATAAGAGACTCAATTGAATCTAGGTTTTCCCAACAAACTCGAAATTTTGTAGCAGCCCAGAAGAACAAGTCAAAAAGGTTGAGATTCGGACTGTGTGTTGGCCAGGGATTTTTGTTCTTCTGTAAATTACTCGGACCTAGACAATTTTCATTGAGTAACTTTATAGCTGCATTCGTGCGCAATATGGCGGAACGCCGTCTTGCTTCCACCAAAGTTAAGAACAAGTTTTAGAATTGCGCAGACTCAGCCAAATAATGCGAAGGAGCTATTTAAAACAATCAACAATAACAAATGAAACAACATATGCTAAGTTGACATCATCTTCAAGTAATGCGTGAACGATTGGAACCATTCCATTACCAATATAGTAACGAAGATCATAACTTTAACACCATACCTATCATTTGTTTGCAGATATTCCGAGGATTTTCATTTGACCACACTCAGTTTTTTTTTCGATGTGGTTGTTGATGGAGGCAAAAGTCAAAAGAACTTCTCGTCAGTCCAAACGATTCTATCGACAATGTTGAATGGTTTCTCCAGAATCCACTGACAAAACTGCCTTCTGTATGTTAATGGTTGAACTGAAGTGTAATGATAAAAAAGGAAACTAAGTTCATGTCTGACGATTCTCTTCAACGTTGTCGTGTTGGGTGAAACCCGCTGAAAAGCTTTTCTGAGAGAGCAACTGAGGGTTTCTTCAAAGAAAATCTTCACCTACTGAATCACTGCTTTTGTTCTTTTTTGTTTTCATTTGCTTTTTCTTGTGGATAGAAACAGTCTCATTGAAAAAATCGCAAACTCTTGTGAACATTTTCAGGTGGTAAGATTTAGCCATCCTTGAACTGATCTTGAAGTGAAACATGAATTCAATGTGCGTACTGTTGAAGGAGAAGGTGTTTTGGTAAATTGCAGTACTATGCATTTCTTCTCGAATTCAAAAAAACTTTTTTCAGGATAAAGATGGTTGAAGATCAATGCGAATATTTATAGGGCGATAAAAATCCACTCCTTATGAGCAAAATGGCGTATACATAATGCAATAATTACGATTTGAATCAATTTATGGTTGGGAAACGCTGGCCTAGATGATTAGATATTATACTTTTCAATTGAACATTTTAATCTTACAGTACAAAGCCAAAAAAAAATTGAAGGTTACGTTTTCCAAATTGATATATAAACATGATATAAGAATAAATGGAATTTCTACATCCAGGAACCTAAAGAAGCTCTTTATGTTTCTCATCCGTCCGTTCACCTCTAACAGCTTAGAGTTTTCAAAATAAAAAAATTTTATTCCGGATAACCAAAGATTTCGTGAAGAAATTTCTGTTCTATCTCATTGCACAGTCAATTCCATTACATTTAATCATTAAAAGAATATTCAATCCACAATTTTATCACTAATATTCAACCCACCATTCGCTTTACGCATCTATAAATCCATCGTTACCGCAACCATTGATCTATCACTGAACGTTCAAAGAACATTGAAGGCGTCATTAAAATTTATTACATAAGGTTAGGTTAGCGGTCCGATTGGAGGCTCATGAAGGCTCATCACCCTTAGTGGTTTCGGTAAGTGTTAAAAAATTTTTTTATCTTTTACTTAGGTTGCTTTATTGAACAGTAAAACAGTAATATTATATTTTGTCATTGTCGAACTCAGCATGGGAAGGACGGAATTGTTCCCAGACCACTAACCTAACTATAAATAATTATTGTCAAGGCTGTCTTCAATATCCCTCGAGCGCGCAGCGGTCGATCGCTGGTTGCACTAATTAAGAATCCACATTTTGCACAGCACAATCGACGATAGAAGAGAACGGTCGGTGGCAAATACATACAATCTTCATATGGAAGAGCTATAAAAAAAAGGATACGTTATGAAAGAACGATGCATTGACAATCGGGCCCGCAAATAATTGGGTCCAGGTCAAAAGTTGGGCACAGAGCAATTATTAAGCCCAGAAAATGAAAACCCCGTATGTAATAGATAATAATTTATTTAATATGGGGCTTAACGTCTGTTTTCTGAACCAAAGGCTAAACGAATAAAATCAAAAGAAAGCTCAATACAAGGGACTTGAAAAAGCTGTGAGAAAGAAAGGTGGCTTCACGATCAAAAATAACCTACAAACTGTCGGTGACAAAGCTCTCATAGATGCAGAAAAGCTACTCCGTGAATTCAGTCGCTTACCAATGAAATGAGACGAAATAGGAGAAAACCACCTATGTGTGAACTTACGGATAGAAGAGGAGAATGAAGAGGTGAATTTGAATGAAAACTGCGATGAAGGTTACTGAACTTCATAGTTTAAGGTTAAAACCCTAGATTTATCCTCTAGAACCACAAGGACCGTTGAAAAAATGATGGACATAGTGAAAATGGCAATATACAAAACATAATCCAAATTACAACAGTTCGGGGCCCAAGCAAAATATAAAACACAAATTTTTAAGAATGTTTATACATATAAAACTGAATATTCAAATTAAACTTTGAAACAAATACATCATGACCAATATACATGATCGTCCAATATTTTGCATCTAAAATTTAAATACTGCTTTCATTTTTGCTGAGTTGAATTGAAATAAATCGAGGTTTGGTAAAAGGGAATTTTATCGTAGGGAGCAATTTGATTGCTGAAATAGCCTGATTTGCTTGCAAAAACAGTATTTTTTTTTGTTAAAAAAAAAAAAAAATATTTGTCCATTAAAGACAAGAAGGATAAAATCTGTACAGAAGAAGAAATTCCTCCAGAACTACAAGTGAGTTCCTTGAAGGGGTGGACCCAACCCTCAAAACTTCTCTTTCGCGGCTGAGAGGATGCTGAAGGCATTCCCTCTCTGAATAGCGAGAACCATTTGCTGTTGGAACAATGCAGTCTCCATTGGATCGTTCAAAGTCTCAACAAGGCGTCTAGTTGTCTACCTATGGACTTCATCAGACTCTTTCCATTCATGTAAGGAAAGCCAGTAATACCATCTGGTCAGAAATACCATCTGGTCAGAAGGCTCCATTTTATAGTACTGATGGGAGCCCTGCTCTCTGCAAAGCCCGCTTTACAACATCATTCATTGCCGCATGTCTTGGTTTACGCCCAGAACTGTACCTACAAGACACTGAAGACAGGCCATGCAGTCCTCTAACATGCATCCCATTATCACAGCAGCGAATGAGTCACACAAATTCTGGCACCCACTCTGAGAGCAATGGCTACCCTCAGGACATCTAAATCAAGTATACTCCCAAATATTGAAATGTTGGTTTCGTAGTCAGCTATTATTTTTCCTCTTCAATTTCTTGCATGTAACGCTCCTTCCTCATCAGTTTACACACGGAGCACCACACCTCCCTAAGTGTGGAGCACTACACTGGCTAGTTTGGAGGGGTTGGGGCAACTGCAAAATTGTTCATACTAGTTTCATTTTTCGACACAGTCATCAAAATAGATTTTAATCACTATTCTTCCCTATTTTGAGAGTTAGTAAATCACAAATTATGATTTATTTGACCAAATAGGTAGGAAAAAAAAGTAACACGTACCGCTGGTGACTGGAGATCAGATCTATATTGAAAATTGACTTGATCATTTTTATTGTTGAGGAGAGGCTGATTTTGGCGTTTCTTTGTCTGCATTGAGTCTGAATTGTTTCTTATTATTATTTTCGTTTGATATCATACATGCTTATGCCTTTCAGATTTGAGTCTTCGATTACGATTCACCATAAATTGCTTCTTGGAGATTTCCAAAACTATTTTGCTAAATTAAATCTCGAGTTACTCCAGTAAATAGTTAATCATTCAGCGAACAATTTGATTTGGATATTAAATTTGAATTAAATTCAAAATAAGACTAATATCCTAACGAGGGTAGCTTTTATTTGCGCTTAAGAAAATTGGACAGCTAGTGAAAAATAGAAATGTAAATAATTATGAATTTATGATAAATGCCGTGTTTTGACAAGTCATAAAAAAACTCAAATTAGTTTCAAACCAACAAATAAACGTTAAACTAACAAATGAACACTAAAAGTTTTAGGTTTCATATAATAATATTCACATGAATCTTAAGTTGTTAAAATTAGAACTCCTCTGATTGTCTGCAAAAAGAATATTATATAAAAAAATCTATTGTGCATATACAAATGGAGCAAACTCGTCTAGCCAGGTCAGAGGATAGAAGTTTACTTCCGAATTCCCATTCTCGAGAGTCTTTTCCTCTTTTTACAAAATTGCAGAATAAAAGGTATATATAAATAAATAAATCTTTAAAGGTAATTCATGAATCGAAGGATCTTGCGATTTAATTTAATAAATTTAGTCAAGGGTTTAACGTCTGTTTCGGAATCCAAGGTTATATTACCACTTTAAAGGATAATAAATTACAATGGACACTAAGAAGTAGTCAGAGAAAAAAGTAACTCCATATACAGTTACCAACCAACGGTCAATGACTATGCTCATGGATGCAGATAGGCTACCCGATGAATTAAGTCACCAAGGAATGTGACATAAAAGTGAGACAAGCACCGATGAATGCCCTCAAGGATGGAAGAGGAAAATGAAGAGGTGATATTAAATTAATCTACTAAAAAAATCTGATCTCCTAGTTGAAGAGCATAAATGTCCTCTAAAACTGCAAGTAGCGTTAAAAACTTACAAGGTAGAAATTAAAAAGAATTTTGTGAAAACCAGTATCTTACGGCATGTTCCTTTTCTCTACTAGAAATGTTGTTAAATATCTTCCTAACCTTGATCTTCAATGGCTTTTGAGCTTTGATAGTAAAGTTTTGAATGAATAAATAGTTCAAAAGAACTGGGAAGTTCATGCTTCATTTTTTGCCTACTAACCATAGCCCATATGTTTATAAAATATTGTTTTCTATGTCCCATGATTAAATTCTTGCATATAATATACACATGAAATGTTTGGTGCAGTTGCATTCCGATCCGCATAGGCCAATCTGTTGCATCTGTTCTGTGCGGATGTTGTCCCAAGCCCAAACTTGTATAAAGTGTGTCATGAATCATGATTGACCTATCTTAAATATCATAACAAAAGCAAGATAGAAAATTAAATACGATGAAATATCGTGGTTTATATCTCAGCACTCATTAATGAATATTTAAGTATAACAAACCAACCTATTCTAACTCTCAAAGCTGTGGAAATTTGACAATACAATTGCCGCAAAAAAATCATGAAACCTGCAAACTTTTCCATCTTTTTCCCCATATTTCGTTAGGTTTGCGATGCAAAATAGTTTGATCGAAGGAATTATTCCTAATTACTGTTTAAGGTATAATACTTTAGATAATCTCGAAGTTATGTTACGCAAATACGCTATTGAGCTTAAGTTAAATGTTGTAAAACATATAATATAATGAATGATACGAATTTTTTCTTAGATTTTGAAAGAATTGTTGAAAAAATTAAAATACATGCCATATTGTTATTACTGGCTTAATAGTAATGCTAACTTTAATCGAAAGGAAAATTTCGTATTCGACATTATTTAACTGGAATTATTTTTGGATATTAAAAAAAATCACTAATTGGTATCTATGTAGTCATTTACTATTCACTAATTGGCATCTTTTTTCTTACTACGTGTGGGAGGTGCTTATGTTATGCAACTTTGTCAAATCTCAAAATATTGACTGAAAACTCCACGGTTTTTGCTAATAAAATTCAAAGTGACCTCGTTTATTCTTTCCCCCATAATACTATTAACGGGTAAAAACATTTTTGAACTGATGGACATAGTTTAAGAACAGGTAAGCAAAGAGTGAGGGAGATTATTTTTGTCATTGCTTGAAGGTTATTCTTAGAGCTAACTCTGTGATTTTACTAAATAAAAAACAGTGAATAAAAGGAAAGAATTATAATGGTAGACATTTTGATACAAGGTGCTTACACTTCTTCTTTGACAACTATTTGGAAATAGAACAACTTCAGTGACATTTTGATTTCATTGTAGTTATCAATCTGAATATTCGTTCTTCGCTTATTCATTGCATGTCTAAGGCCCGTTTCACACAAGTATTTTTAACACCGCGAAAAAATGCTCTTCTTAAAATTTATTGCTTTTTTTATCGCTGATGCAAAAATCACGTTACTTTTTTACTTCAGCTATGAAATAACGCAAGTGTGAACACATTTTAAGAAGAGCTTTTTTATGCAATGTTAAAAATGCAAGTATGAAGCGAGCCTTAACCATGCAATGCACAAGTGAACAACGAATAATCATAGTGAAAACTTCAATAAGATCAAAATGTCAATGAAGTTGTTCTATTTCCAAATAGTTTCCAGGGAACAAGTGTAAGCACCCTGTATTATAATGTATACCATTATAATTGTTTTCCTTTTATCCACTGCCTTTTAGTAAGTAAAATCACAGAGTTAGCTCTAAGAATAACCTTCGCGCAATGACAAAAATAATCACCCTCACTCTTTGCTTACCTGTTCTTAAACTATGTCCATCAGTTCAAAAATGTTTTTACCTGTTGATAGTACAATAAGAGGCGGAGAAAAAGAGACCAAGTTACAGATTTTCCATCCATTGGCTAATGATTTACAAGAATTTGAAAAAGCGGAAACATTTTTGTGGCCCATACTGTATTAACACCAACCTGTGTAAAAAGGGTTGTTTCCACTAGCAGACTGGTGAGAGCGACCATTATCCTCTCGTTGAAATCGTTGATTGAGAAGTAGAAAGTCATGTAACCAATTACCAAAAGGAAGAGGGAAGGCATGTAGGTATTGGAGAGGTAGAACATGTGCTGGTTAACTAGCACGAATGTTAATTTCAGAACTTCTTCTACAGTCACCTTTAATTTGTTTGGTAAGAGATCATATTGGTATATTATTATTAAGTGACAATTGAAGAGGATTCATGTTATATTATTTGTCCAATAGATTGTTTTCAATTTATGAGTTTTTTTCAACTTATGTACTTATCATATATTAGGAACAGTAGATTAAAAAAAAATCTTTTCAATTGAAATTATCTACAAGAAAGCACTCACATTATTCACTAATGTCGTGTTGACCATTTCTGCGGAAAATTGTGCTACCTCATACTGCAGAGAGAGACACTTTCCTTCAAATTTAGCAGCACCAAGTAATGGATTTGGAGTTAACTTTATCCCTATGTCCATGAGCCTCACATACTGAAAATAGGAACTAGTGATATACTATATATATTTTTTAAATCTTATTAAATTATAAGTATTCATTCTAAAAATGAAAATCTAATTCAGGGATAGACAAATCCGACTCCTAAACAAGCTCCATAAGCGACGTGAATTGTACAGAAGAGACTAAATTGTTATAGCGTTTAGTATGATATTGAACCGAAGCTAATTGTTTTATATCTTCTGAAAATAATTTAAGCAAGCACATCGTAAATAAATAATAATGTAAATTATTTAGTTTCTTTCCCATTTGACGAACCCCACCAAATTTAATTAAGATTATTTTTTTATTATGTATTTTTGTCCATAGAATCCGAAAATCAAAACCGTTTTTTGTAGAAACTAAGAGTTTTTGAGATATGAGGGTTTAAAGTTATTTATTTCCTATGTATTACTGAAGGATTGATACTTTGAAAAAACTCTTGTTTTCATTGAAATTACTCAAACAATATATATTTTTGGTATGAAACAGTAATATAGTTTGTTGTATCCGCTAGTTTGTTGTACTGCACACTTTATGATTGTTTAATGACTTTGCAGGGAGGTTCGGGGGGCAGCACGCCCCCTAAAATACATATATCAAATATATTTCCAGTTTCCGTGATATTTTCAAATTATTACTACAATACTGAGATGTGTAATGTTGGGCGTGCCGCCCCCCATACCCCCCTGCCAGGTAAATAAACAATCATGAAGTGTGCAGTACAACAAACTAGCGGATACAACAAACTACATTACGAAAAGAAAGAAGAAAATTCAATGTGGAACAAGTAGAGGGATGATAGATTCTTATTTGTGCGAATTCATCTGGAGGTGCAGGCACGCTGAAAAGAACCTTTTTGTCGAAATAGTGAGAAATATTGTTATTTTTCATGAAAAATAGCGAAAATAACAATGTGTGTTACCGTTTATTAAATTATTCCTCATTTTTATTAATTTTCATATTAATTTTGTACTACTTTTTGTGTTTATTATACAATTTTTCATTGAAAACACGTGTTTTTTCAAAGTTCCCAATCCTTCAGTAAAACATAATATATAAATAACTTCAAACCCTCATATCTCATAAACTATCAGTGTATACAAAAAAACGGTTTTGATTTTCGGATTCTTTGGACAAAAATACATATAATAAAAATTAATTACAATTAAATCTGGTTGGTGTCGTCAAATGGGAAAGATCCATTATTTGTGCCGAGAACAAAAGTTACTGAAAATACCATATTCTTTCGTACAAAAGAAGCCTAACTTATTTAAATCGTATAATTAATTAAAGAATTAGTTAAGAAAAACATAATGAATTTCAATAAATAAATATATCCATATTTCTAATCATATTTTACAAGACTCACCATCACACAAGTTTGTTGATCAAATGGAAAATATCCAAGGTAAACATCACAAGAAGTCACCACTGTTTCTAGAATGATGTATATGAATGGATTCATACGGCCCTGATATAATTGATCTGAAAATGTAGCGAAGTACATTTGATGAAATTCATTCAGTTTCTAAAGAATAAATATTTTGGTATATTAATTAGAAGTTTCTTGAGTAATTTAGTATGAAATGTAATGAACACCTTTCATATTTCTTTGTGCTGTACGGTGATATGTAATGTCTGAATTAGGTAATTGAATTGATTTTGAATTAGGTAATTGAACTAGTATAGTGAATAAAAAACATACCTTCTTTAATTAGATTAACGTCATCTTGTAGGGGTTCACTTCTTCTTTCCACTCGAAGTATTTTGGATCTAAATTTGGAGTAACTCACTGTAAACTCGTGACCATAAATATTGATATTTGGTAGCCACGGTTTATCATGTCGCTCCATTTTAATTAGGTTTCTAGCAATTGATTTTCTCAAATTTGCGAATCTGACTCTTGAGTCTCTCCACGTTAAGTTCATAATGAGATCAGTTTGCATCTTGAATAAGTCCAAATCCAGATTTACAACTCGGGGAATTCTTACATTAATAAACACTTCGAAATAAGGCTTGAATTTCAGTTTGGGAGGAGGAAGTAATTGTTGGTGAAGTTGATTAAATTCAGGTTGCACTAATATATCACAATGCTTTTCATCAGATTCATCTAAGCAATTTATTTCATAGTCACATCTCTTTTCTATGTCAACGCAGGAGCCATCACCGCATGTAAATTGGTTATCTTGACAAGCTGTTATTAGTAAAGGAATGGATTTGCCTTTGAAGTCACATTCAGAACTAAGGAAATGCCAATCATGTTTTCCAACTGGATAATCACATACATTACTCTCACTGAGATTTGTTTCAGCTATCAAATCGCCTTGGTAACTATACATTTTCCACAAATATTTCCCATTACTATTAATTTCATACTTGATTTGAGAATTTTTTCTTCCTGTCAGGTAAGGATTCAACAACTGGTCATTCAAATGGAAAAAGGTGTCCAATGTAGTTTCTCTGCAAAGTCCTCTCACTCTCAATAAAAGCAATTTATCAAATTTACAAATAGTTTTTCTCTTACTCGTGCATTCCGTTAACATCCACTTTTTCTGCCAAAAATTAGAATAAAAAGAACATCCTAATAAACTTAAACATTTTAAATTATTGTTTTCCTGAAAATTTAAATGGCTGTAGTCAATAATATTCGAATAATTTGTGTTCATCCCAGTTCTGTAAGTAACTAATTCATCATCTTCTTTTAGTATCCCAACCCATATATTAGGTTCAGTCTTTCGAGAAAAATTATCAGAATGGTAACATATTTCTACCGAAGTGGATGAAATTGAAAACAAGATGTCATTTTCTTTATCGTTTCGTGGAGCAGTTATAGTTCCTCCTAATCCATTGCAAAGAATTTTTGATCCATCAAATGTGATATCTGATGTGAAAGCGTGGTACAAAGGATAAATACTGCTATAAAATACATCAAAGTCTGTCACCACGTCAACCGTAACATTATTCATTTCAAAATTTAAAATCTCATTTTTGAAACTGACGAGGGAAGAAGATATTAAGTTATCATCCACAAGTACATTGGTTGTCCAATTGATCATGAAGTCAATTTCAAGTGAATTATTTATTATAAATAACTGACTTAAATATCCGGAAAAACTTTCCAATATTTCAAAACTGACTTCAATGGAATCTTTCGAATGTAGCGGCTGTATTTTGGAATCTTGATCTTGTCCAATCACCAAACTCCCTCCTCCTATTATGTGATCTACATTCTCCAAGACTGAAAATTTCTGATTAATTTTTTTACCATCGAATGTTATATTCACTGAAAAACGCTTGATCGACAATGAAATGCAGATTGAATGCCATTGGTAGGGAATCAAGTCAATTGGTGCCGAAACAATTAATTCGTTGATGCAGCATTGAAACTTCAACATTGGAGGGTTAGAATACAGTCCTGAAATAGATAGTTATAGATATTAGATAGAAAATTCAGTCCAAAAGTAGCTATGTATCAGTTTTATTAATACTACTATTGTGGAATATGTGGAATATGAGACCAGGCAGGACAAAAGGCCACACGACAAACTCCCTAGCATCAAAAATCCAACCCGACAAAGGCCCACACTAACGAAAACAAAATTACCCACGTGAAAATAGGAGCAGGTTCGAGGCAGCGGTTAAGCCGATCAGGGTAGTCATCAAGGCAGTCAAGAAGCAGCGAGAGGGCAGCGTGGGAGCCAAACTGACCGCTTCAGGGATTAATTCTACTCTAGCGTAACTACACAGAACTAACTACTCTGGGCACTTGCTCTTATTTGCCTAGCGCGCTGCTTAACTGCGGTTGCGTGGCCCCTAGCCTCGACTGTATATAATATTATGTTACTATTATAGCAGTTTTGGCTAAGGGCCGCGTATCCGCAGTTAGGCAACGCACTAGGCAAATAGGAGCATGTGCCCCGATTAGCTGAGTCAGTACTCGTTGGTCTTCCTGGTGAACTCTAAACGTCAGCAAGCGTTTGCAAAGTATTGAGCAGAGCGGTTGATGACCCCTTTTTCACATGTGCCACCTCGGCTGAAGGGTGCTGGTGGCTTTTGATCTGTTTGGCCAATCAAACCACAATTGTGCTTTATGATTTAGGGTGATAATGTTGTCTGGGGCACATTCAATAACTGTAAAAAATGATAAATTGTGCACAGTACGTGCAATGGATGGTTCCATAGGTCCTACTAGATCTGTCTCGAACACATGCTATAGCAAACGTTAAATGGATATGTGTGACATGTGTCGTGAGCGTTGTACGATCGACGGGGTAGCTTCATGAACCCCCTCGGTCATGAGCCCGCCCCCCCCCGGTCATGAGCCCCCTCACCCCCCCCCGGTCATGAGCCCGCCTTAAAAACAGGGGGATCATGACTGGGGGGAGTTACCAGAAACCACCGCTATTACTCTGAAGCCGATATCATGGACAATTTTTAGTCACTTTTCTATTGCATCCTTCAACAGATCGCCACTGATTCTTGACTCTGGCACAGGATGAATGATAATTTACATTTCCTTTCAACCCGATGATCATGAAGCAAACAATTCCTTTGTGCATCGTTCCGGTCTCATCACTCCGTAGCGGGGGAAGGGGGAGCTTATGACCTACAACCCAATCGACGAGCTCGAGAGTCGGCCCAATCAGTTGGTGAATTTGGAAATGTATATTTTATATATTGGTATCTGTCATAGCAGGTTGAAAGTCAATAAAAATTCCCGGCAGAAGCTTATGAGAATTGGATACTGAGGAATGCAGAGTCCTGATGTCGGTCGGGAAACTAGTCTAGTTTCTTTCCCTACCAAAATCAAACTGCAAGTGGCCAGTTTTAGAGACTGACTTCCTGTCAATGACGCCTGAACCAATTGACTCAGTTATACAAAACCGACACGACTCTGAAGATGATAATATTCATTAAATATCCATTAAAGCGTCTTCTTTTATTGAACACATCAGAAAAAAAAAAATATTATAGCCAAACTACTTCATCATTATCACTCGTTTTCCCTGTTTCAGAGAGATTGCGCAAGCTCAATATTGCGCAAGCAAGCTCTCTGATAGTACCTTATGCACTTCACGAAACCCTACTTTTTTAAAATTTAATAGTTACTTAGGTACATGACGAATAGAGATAATTTCTATGATGAAAAAGTGTATGATTTGATTACTAACTTTGCTCTGACATCTCACTAAAACTATAATTTCATTACAGCAATAACAAGATGAACAGAGAGAATGTATGCTCAAGTCATAATAAATTCACAACAAAAAATACTATTAAACCATAAAAAATATAAGAATTTATTCATGGGTCAAAGCATATACTTCTCAAAAAGAAAGACAATGCTACTGACTATTTTCGACTAATTTATTGCACGAAAGTTTGAGATTAAATTACATTATAAGAAAAAGGAAGCAATGACCTATACACATATATCCAGAAACTTAGTGTGACGTCATGACTTGATCATTCTATTAGATTGAATGCAATATATAAATATACTATAACTCTTGTTGACATCTGATCAGCATGAAGAAAATATATGTATCAATAAACATACAACGGAAGTAAATAATAAGCACTGCTGATCAATAATATAAGACCGTTTGAAAATTGGATAAAAAACTAACATTTTGTAGATAGGGTTGTGAATTTTTAAATATAGGTTGCTGATAACAATCTACATAAATGTTCCAAATAAAAAACAATTGCACCATCAACTTTTTCTTAAATCTGTATTTTTATGAAATAAGGCGTTTAACACTTGATCATAAATATAAGATCACATAACTTAAATTAGAATAGATACCAAAAAACAAAGAAAATGTCAACAAAATTGGCTTTAATAGTGAGTTTTGCCTCCATTGCTTCTGATTACTTCACAAATTCTCTGTGGCATACTGGAAATGAGGGTTTCTAGCAGTGTAAGGGGAACGTTGCTCCAACTCGTGAAAATGGACTCTCGAAGCTCATCCACAGTGGCATACTGCTTTCCATTTTTGTAAACATCCCTTGCCATCCACCCCCAGAGGTTTTCTATAGGATTCAAGTCCGGGGAGCATGCGGGATGCTGCAAAACCCGGACACCACTCTCCTCTAAGAAGCTCATTGTCCTGCGTTCTCTATGAATTGCAGCATCATCCTGCTGGAAAACCCACCCATCTCCACACAACCGTTGTCCTTCGGTCACCAGATTAGCATTTTGGAGCATTGTGATGTAGCAAGTTGCAGTTTGACGACCATGAACAACTCCATCGTTCCTATGGATGAACTCCATCTGCAACTCCATCGTTCCTATTGATGAAAATACTCCCCACACCAGTACGGAGCCTCCACCACTGTGCCGTGTAGAGTAGATCTCAGGAGGCATTTCTTTGTCATGCCAGTACCTCTGGAAGCCATCTGGACCATCAAGATTAAACTTCTTTACGTCTGAGAAGAGGACTTGCATCCATTTTCCAGTGTCCTACGTTTGGTAATCCTGACTGAATCTCAGACGGCCTTGCTTGTGACGTGGTAAGAGCCGGGGCACCTGCAAACGCTTTTTGTTCACCATCCCATTGATGCGTAACTGTCGTCTAATGGTTATTGGGCTGCAATCCGCACCTGTAGCCTCCTATATTTCACTAGAAGTTAGTCCTCTGTCCTTCTTCACTACACGTTTGATCCTCCTATTCAGCGCAGAGGAAATTTTTCTTGGTCTACCTGTAGATTTTGCCTTTCCATAGTTTTTGGATTCTTTAAGAAGTTGCAAACTGCAGTTTTACTTCGATTCAACTTGTCAGCGATTGCCTGTTGTGACAAACCCAGTTGGTGGAAATCTAAGATTCTAGCACGCTCAACTTCACTTAGTTTAGACGCTTTTGGCCTTGTGACACCTTTATGCTATGGCTGCTAATTTTAAACTGAGTGAAAAACTATGAAATAACCCTAATTTCAGCTTTTTTGCATCATGGTCTTATGTTTATGATCAAGTGTTAAACGCCTTATTTCATAAGAAAAAGAAAATTTAAGAAAAAGTTGATGGTGCAATTGTTTTTTATTTGGAACGTTTATGTAGATTGTTATCAGCAACCTATATTTAAAAATTCACAACCCTATCTACAAAATGTTAGTTTTTTAATCTAATTTTCGAACGGTCTTATATTATTGATCAGCAGTGTATGTAAGGGGGTCAACTTACCTATTTTGTTACATATATTACATGGTGGGATAATAAGTAAACCACCATAAAAATATCATTCATGAACACAAGTTGCATGGTGGGATTAAATATATCATACCCACCTTATAATGCAGCATATTATTTTCATTTACATTCAGTACTATTGAGTTTAATAATATAATGATAAAAACCACCTATGGAACTTGGTACTTTTATATTCTCAAATCTTATGACTCAAAGAATTGAAGTCTGTTTCTGAACCAAAAACTACAGGGTGCAGAGAAAGTCCCCGATCATATAAAAATGGTAATTTAATGAGTTGTGATGGATGAAATAAAACAAAACTTATCACACAATATCTCAATAAACCCTTTTAACAGTTCTACCAATTATTTTTCAATATGACCACCATTGGCGGCGATTACCCTCTAGAGTCTACCTCTGAAGCTCTTTACTGCGGCACAGAATGTTTCTTGGGGAATTTTGGCCCATTGTCAATCGAGGGACTTCTTCAGAGTTTCCGTACTATCATGAGCTGTAGCGCACGCTTCCTTCTCCAAGATGGACCACACACAAAAGTCCAGAGGGTTCAGGTCCGGCGATGAAGGAGGCCACAATTCCATCCTCCAAAACGCAGGAAGGTGACGCTCACATCAATCCTGAGTTTTGTTCGCTGTATGCGAGGACGCACCATCCTGTTGAAAGGTAAAAGGCCTGTCCTTGAAGTGCTTCTTCACCTCGACTTGTCATGGAGTCAAAATATCCTCGATATACGATTTTGCGTTAATTTTAGAGCTTTCTTTGATGAAAATGATAGGAAATCTCCAACTCTCAGAGATGACAGCACAAACCATCACAGAGGCAGGCTTTTGACGACGGAAAAAAGTCTTTACGGATGGAGAAATACTGTCAGCACTTTTTGCTAAAATTCTTTCGTTCTGGCAGTTGAATTTGTCCTCCACAGTGAACCTTTTCCCATCAGAAAAGACGATCTCACCAGCCTGCGTGCCATCTTTCATTGCATTCAAAAGAATCTTTGATCTGTCCAGCCTCTTCTGTTTCTGCAAGTCCGTGAGCTGTTGCATGTTGGTCATTTTGAAGGGGGACAAATTGAGGTCTTATTTGACGACGGTTCTCACACTTTTTTCTTCGTTATCCATACTTTTAGGCTGTGCGCAGACCAAAAGCGTTTTCGCGTGAAGCGGGCAGGAAACCTTGCGGGCATGAACCGTGCTACATGTTATTACTATTGAACTGCGCACACACAAAGCATTAAGAGCGAGCGCGAAAGCTTGCATTAAAGCTTGAAAGCGACAACTGACTCCGAAGATGGTTTCACGCTGCGCGAGAAGCAAGCAGTTACTTGCCAGATGTCACTCGGGAAGGGTGTGTGTATCTCCGCACCAAGTAAAAATGATAACCACTGCAATTATACTTTAACGGTTATATTTTCTTTCGCTTTTATTATTAACAGTTTAATTAATTAATATCATATGTTGATAGTTAATACTTAATACCAACAATTTTAGATACAAGCATGGTTAAAAATATTATTACCTGGGTATCAAGCTGATTATATAATATAAATGCGCAATTAGATACCTAGGGACAATATATAATATAAATATTTATCTAGATATTTTAAAAAGCCGATTACATACCTAATATAAATATTTACCTTGATATCTAACCCAAGTTACACAATATAATACCTAGTACATATCTAGAGAAACGTCTCGGTTATCAGACACTTTTAGTAATGATTGCAATGAGAGGTAAATAATAATTAAAATAGTTACCTAAGGTATATTGATCATAATTAATAGTGTCCGAAAATGTGGAACCGTTCGAAAATCCGGAACTTACCCTAGTCAGTACCTAATACCTATATAGTATTGTAAATAACTTATCACATTTATTCTTAAATATAAATATTTATTTTATTTTACTTAAAAAAAATTCAATCAAATAATATAAATACACTACTAAACAATGAATTCAATCATTCATATCTAAAATGATAATAATTATCAAATTTACACCATATATCACATATATTCTTTCAAATAACAGTCGCGAACACTTCGATTCCTGTGTTCGAGGACAAAAACATATTATATAAGTGAGGGATTAAGTTATTTTGTTCTGAATTAAGTTAAGTTTGATTATTTTAAGTTGATTTAAATACAAGTATATGAAAAGTTATAATTAACCTGTTATTAAAAAATGAAAAAAATATAACAGTGGAAGTATAATCGCAGTGGTTATCATTTTTATTTCGTGCGGAGATACACACACCCTCCCCGAGTGACATTTGGCAGGTAATTGCTTGCTTCTCGCGCTGTGAATTCACGCGTTTGGTGTGAGCCCCTCATGTTTTCACGCAAGCAAGCTTGCTTGCAAGCTCGTAATAACGCTTTTAGTTTGCGCGCAGCCTTAGCCATCTTTCTAATGCTTCGCTTGGGTTCCTCAATATCCGTTCCCTAATGGTTTCGATTTTGGTTGGAGTGCGTGCAGTGCGAGGTCGTCCATACCTGGGTCGATCACCTGTTGTTTCCAGTTCTTGGTAGCGTTTAACAGCATCCCTAACAGTCGATGTTGGTGCTTTTAACAGCTTAACAATCTCTGGGTTTGTCTTCCCCGCGCAGTGTAGCTGAATAATAGCCTCACGTTGACTCATTTTTACAAAAGTCAATTTAAATTTATCAAAATTTAGACCTGGAACATTAAAGTATATGATTATAGAGAGAGAATAAGATATAAATGGATAAATTTAGTAAATAAATAACATCTTTTATTTAAAAAATAAAATTTGATCGGGGACTTTCTCCGCACCCTGTATATCGCTAACATCAAAAGGAAATTAAAAACAAGGGACTCGAAGAGGTAGTCAGAAAGGAAAGTGGCTCCGTGAACAATTTATCTACCATAATTCGTTGGCCAAGCTCAGGTATGCAGAAAAGCAGTTACTCAATTAAAAAGAATGTGGATTGGGAAAGGTGGAACTGACAGATGGAAGAAGAAAATGAGTAGTAAATGAAACCTAAATTCTTACCTAGCAAAAACTTCAAAGAAGAAAATGAGAAGAGATAGCAAATGAAGAGTGCAAGCCTACCTAAGCATTATCCTCTAAACCAGAAAGTAGTGTTAAAAATGAATCGTGATTACAACAATTATGATAGTTTAACCTTTTTAATTTACCATTTAATATAAATGTAATAAAATTGAATGAGAAGCCAACCATAGAAAATAGTGTTTTCATAAATCTCACCAATTGCGATAATTATAAACAATATGTTTCCAGAAATAAAATATCATCACAATTGGTAAATAATTTGTTATCAAAATTGTGATAGCTACAAACAGTACAGAACAACATAGTCTCCCTTGACTGTTACTCGATTAGCACTGAGCATTGGAGGAGGGGCATAAAACCCCATTGCACCAAGTGGCAGGGGTGCCAAAGAGGGGTGCATTGGGGAAGACACGCCCAAGGCGCCACTTTTTGGCATCACTTTTACTTGCAAGGCATGCTACTTCCATACCTACATAAATATATATACTCAGTGGTCTTTACACGCTGAGTGCTCAGTGTCACTTTGTGGTGACACTGCTCTATGCCACGTCCACTTTGCTACTTGCAAAACTTAGTGGTGACCAAGCTATCGCTCTGTGAGCGAAAGCTCACCACAAAGTTCATCTGTCTGTCAGTAGCGATCACTGAGTATATATATAGGTATGAAGGTAGCATGCCTTGCAAGGAAAAGTGATTTCAAATAGTGGCGCCATGGGCGTGTCTTCCCCCAATGCACCCCTGCCACTTGGTGAAATGGGGTTGTATGCCCCTCCTCCAATGCTCGGTGCTAAACGAGTAACAGTCGAGGGAGGCTATGATGTTGTTCTGTACTGTTTGTAGATATCACAATTTTGATAACAAATTATTTACCAATAGTGACAATTGTGATGATATTTTATTTCTGAAAACATATTGTTTACTAATTGGAGAGATTTATGAAAACATTACTCTTTAAAGTTGGCTTCTCATTCAATTTTATTATATTTATATCAAAGGTCCTCTCCAGGCTCCGGGAAAAAAATGAGCTTATTACATAATATTATAGAACTAAGGTCTACGATCATTATTTGGCAAACCGCATACAATTCGGTTCAGTATATATTTTATTATTTGCTTTTAAAATTTTTCAATACTCTGTGAGCAACAATTGAGCAAATCACTAACCTGACGCTGAGAAAGAAGATTGTACACTCTTTGTTTTGATTGTAAATTTAGATTTTTTTTACAAACAATGCGTTTTTGACCTTCGTTTAAGATATTAATTGTTTCCTAAAGTAAATAAACGTTTCTATAATAAGTTTATCCGATTTTATACCTTCACAAAAATATTAAATAGATTTATTATACCTAATTCCTAGATGACAATGATAATGATAATGATGATAATGATAATTTTATTTAATAACACATTAGTATAATAGAAAAAGAAAAGAAATAACATTAAAAAATATTCAAGCCCTTTCGAAGTTCTATACATAGTAATTTTTGGGCAAGGACACAGCTAAATGATTGTAAATTCTATATTAAAACCTAAGCAAAACAAGAAAAATCATAATCAAAATACAAAAATGAATAAAACAGAAAGTATTCACAGTAAAAGAGAAAATTACACAGGGACACATTGACTAATAATATACTCCTTGTATCTCCTCTTGAAGACATCAACGGAACAACTATTTCTGATGTTAATAGGAATGGAGTTCCAACATTTAGGACTAACGAATGTGAGGGATTTCTGACATTGGGTAAGGCGCTGGAATGGTGAATAAGCATTAAAAGAAGATCTGGTATTACGGCTATGTTCGGGATAGGCGAGATGACCTGATGAGTTAAGCTTAAACAAACATACCATGATTAAACTTATAGATATCTTGAACAGAAAGAATATTAGTTTGTAAGAAAAGTGGTTTAGAAGGTGCAAGATAATCAGAAGATGTTATCGATCTAATTATTTTTTTCTGAATTATTATAAGAGGATTTATATGAATCTGAGAAGTGCCACCCCATATCAGGACTCCTTACAAAAGATAGGGGTAAACAAGTGAATAGTATAAATTAATGAGTAATTTTCTGGGTACTAGACTATTGATTTTATAAAAAATGCCTGCAGTTTTAGATAATTTGGAACATATGTGACAATATGCTGGGAAAAGGTAAGACGATTATCCAATTTAATACCCAGAAATGTAATATAATCGCTGAAATGAATAGGACTGTCATTTATTTTGAGAGTTAAAGAAGATTGAATTAAATTTCTACGATTTGAGAAAAGCAGAGCAGTAGTCTTTTCGGAATTAAGTGAAAGCCTATTATTAATGGTCCATTCATAAAGTCGAGCAAGATTTACATTTGATTTATCAATAAGAGCAGGGAAATCTGCATCGCTACACGATATAGTGGTGTAGTCAGCGAAAAGAGTAAAATTTGAATCATTTGATATTTCGGTGACATCATTTATAAAAATTAGAAAGAGAAGGGGACCCAGGACACTACCCTGAGTCACTCCTGACGACACCACCCCCGTGCTAGAAAACGCAGTAGCAATCTTCACACTCTGAGTCCGATTCTGTAAATAACTCCGGAACCATGACAATGTTATGCCTCGGACACCATAGACAGAAGGCTTACGTAAAAGAAGTACATGATCAACAGTATCAAACGCTTTACGAAGGTCAATAGAAATTCCGACTGTATGCCTCCTACAATTTAGTTCATGGTAAATATTTTCAATTAAGTTCAAAATAGCATCAGTGGTGTTCCTTGACCTTTGGAAACCAAATCAATAATCACTTAAAACATCAAATTTATCCACAAAATCTGAAAGTCGAGTCAATCAAAACAAATGGTGTACATTCTTCATCTTCGGACTGAAAATTAGAAAGTCGGAAGTAAAATAGGTTTTGTAGAGTTTTGATTATAAAAATCTTTAAAAGCATATAAAATTAAAAATATGCTATCAAATTTGATGGCGTTTGCAGTAAAATGATAAAAAACATTAGCCTCGTTGATTTAAGCAATAAAAAAAATTGCTTGGAGGGGACCTTTGAAAGGTATATTAAGAAGGTTAAACAATCATAATTGATTTAATCACAACTCATTTTAACACTACTTTCTGGTTTAGATTCTAAGGTAGGTTTGCATGCTTCATTTACTATATCTTCTCATTTTCCTCTTAAGAGTTTTTGCTAGGTAGGAATTTAGGTTTCATTTACTTACTCACTTTCTTCTTCCATCTGTCAGTTCCATCTTTCCCAATCCATATTCTTTTTAATTAAGTAACTGCTTTTCTGCATACCTGAGCTTGGCCAACGAATCGTGGTAAATGAATTTGATCACGGAGCCACTTTCCTTTCTGACTGCCTCTTCGAGTCCCTTGTATTTAACTTCCTTTTGATGTTAGCGATATAGTTTTTGGTTCCAAAACAGACTTCATTTCATTGAGTCATAAGATTTGAGAATAAAAAGTACCAAGTTGCATAAGAGGTTTTTATCATTATATTATTAAACTCAATAGTACTGAATGTAAATGAAAATAATATGCTAAATTATAAGGTGGGATATATTTAATTCCACTATGCAACTTGTGTTCATGAATGATAATCTTTTGGTGGTTTACATATTGTCCCACCATGTAACATATGCAACAAAATAGGTAAGTTAAACCCCTTACACATATTGATTGTTTATACATATTTAT
Organism: Caprella mutica; assembly: GCA_947561585.1. Classification (NCBI taxonomy): domain Eukaryota; kingdom Metazoa; phylum Arthropoda; class Malacostraca; order Amphipoda; family Caprellidae; genus Caprella; species Caprella mutica. The sequence continues at coordinate 103,434 of CANNZV010001544.1, read as the reverse complement.
ATATGTATATTGATTGTGTTAGTTCATAAAAATACTTTTAATTATTATTTACATCCGTTGTATGGTAATTAATACATATATTTTCTACATGCTGATCAGATGTCAACAAGAGTTATATGTATATTTATATTTTGCATTCAATCTAAGAGAATGATCAACTCGTGACGTCACACTAAGTTTCTGGATATCTGTGTATGGGCCATTGTTTCTTTTTTCCTATAAAGTAATTTAATTTCAAACTTTCGTGCAATAAATTCGTCAAAAATAGACAGTAGCATTGTCTTTCTTTTTGAGAAGTATGTGGTTTAACCCATGGAAAAATTCTTATATTTTTTATGGTTTAATATTGTATTTTTTTGTTGTGAATTTATTATGATTTGAGCATACATTCTCTCTGTTCATCTTGTTATTACTTTAATAATATTATAGTTTTAGTGAGATGTCAAAGCAAAGTTAGTAATCAAAACATACACTTTTTACTTCATCTGTATTCGACATGTAAGTAACTATTAAATCTTTAAAAAGTAGGGTTTAGAGAAGAGCATGAGGTAGAGAGAGCTGTTAAAATGAGGTGCGTCTCAAGCCATCTCAAGCACCTATGTATTTCCCTAGGGATTCACCACAAAGTGTTAAATTTCTCCATGAAATGCTGTTTTTGCACTGAAATTGAAAAACGGACAGTGTTCGTTCGAATCACCATACTTTCGGTGAGTGGCACTTTTTCACTCATCATCAGTTCGCTGCTAGTAATGAGAAGAGGACGGTGTGCGAGGCTCCGCAGCAACCTTCTCTTTCTTTTCTATAGCAAGTCATTTGCCATAGACTTTCTCACAGCTAAAACCAGACTGAGAGCACAGCCACTATTAACCACACTAACGTACTGCAGTACAGTGTGAACACTTTTGTGATGACACTGTCGAATGCTCAGTGATCACCATGCGTATTCCCTAGGTTGTGACTGACAATGTAAACACGGCTTAATTGGCATCTTTTCCCAATGCTACAAGAAGGCGGAGCTTATCCTATGCAACTTGTCAAATCTCAATTTTGACTGAAAACTTCACGGTTTTTGCATGCAAAATTTAAAGTGACCTCGTTTATTCTTTCCCTGATAATTCATCATCAATGTGACTCTTTTATATTACAGTAAATATATGTATTGTAAAGTAGAACAAGTACGACATTTAAATAAATAAAAGCATTGTAAAGCAATAAGAGGGGCAAATGCCTGAGCTGGGAAATAGTACTCATAAGAACTCTGCAATAAATGAGTAATTAATCATACTACCTTTACGAACTAAGAGCTTTTAAACATAATTTACATAAATGAATATATTATAATTCAAAGCATTCATAATACATACGTAGGTTCATTTCGTTGTCGAACTCATCGACAGCATACGAGATGATGGTTGAGTAGTGTTTACGCCCAGCAATGTATTTCAATCTAAATTGAAGAATTGAATATAAGGAAACATATTATTAACACTTTCAGTAGTAGCTGTCAAATTTCCAAGTTAGAATGTATTTATCTCTACTTTAATTTTCTGTACCAAATGTATACATGGGTGCTAGGAAAATTCGTCCTCAGAAAATTCGTCCGCGGAAAATTCTTACACGGAAAATTCGTCAGTTCTCTTAAATTTGGAATAGAAAGAAAGACATTATTGAGTGTTAACAATATTCATATATAAGATAATTTCAGTCGCATAAAATCTGGTTGTATGAAAATAACACATATATGATATATTCAGCAGTTATAGCTGTTGATGAAAAATGTGTTCTATAAAGCTAATATATAATGTTATTTACAATTAAAAATTAAAAAGAAAAAATAACTTTATCAAATATTTAAATTGAATAGCTGGACATTTACAGCAATGCAATATTTGACAAAAATAAATTCTTTCATTCGGAGTGCATTTTCAATACTAGCATTATATTTGTTCGACGATATTTCGATATTTTGGCCTTTTACATCTCTCTTTGTTTCAATTCTTTAAGTTGGGGTTAACTCTTCTACCAAATATTAGGATACTATTTCTTGAACATTCAACAATTCAATTGAATATAAGGAGTTTTCGCGTTGATTTCGTCATCCCAGTTTTATTCCAATGTACGTAACTTCAAAGTAGTTAACAAACTCAATTGACATCCTCGCTTAAATTTTCATTAACGCCAACAATATCTTCAGGTGTTAAGAAAGCTAAAGCACCAAACATTTTATCTTAAATTAAGTTAATAAAATTATAATATATATATATATCAATCTTAGTGTTCCATTAAACAATCATAAATTTTGCAGTACAACAAACTTTATAATGAATGCAACAAAGTAAATTAACTACGTACTATCACCTACATACATTAAAATACCTTATACCAAAACATTTACAATAACATTTTTTCCGTTTAAATAAATTATTTTGCGTTTAATGGACGAATTTTCTGGGGACGAATATTCCGTGGACGAATTTTCCGGTCACAGTATACATGGTAGCGTAAGACTATTTTGATACATATTTAGGTACTTATAAACTTCCTTTTATACAGGCTGCCCGAAAAGCCATCGAGCTTACAGGGCCGTGATTCATGTGCCATTTAAATAGACATCTTTATTTATACACATTCACATATTTATTTTTGTTTTACCAACTTCTTGTAAATAAGCTTTCTCGAATTGTTTCATTTCATAGTAGTCGGAAAATTGGTGCTAATATATAGGTTTTGGTAATTGTGGTGATAAATCGTTTTTATTTTATGGTAATTTACTGATTCCCGGAAAGAAGCCCACAGGAAAAAAGCCCCCCCCCAAAAAAAAAAAGATAGGAAATATGACCACAGGGGAAAATGTCCACAAGGAAAAATACACAAAGGGAAAATTGGCACAGGTATAAAAGCCACACGGAAAAAAGCCCACAATAAATAATACTAATAATTTTAATTACTAACTTTGATTTAGTTTTATGAAGCCAAATGGGAAGAGTCTAAAACTCTAAATCTTACATACTCGAATTTATATAAAATTAAATGAAAACTGCAATACATGTTATGATTTAATTAATTTATGAGTGTTTATAAGCTATGATTTTCATTAGGGTTTCTTTTATTTGAGACAAAAATTAGTTAGTGAGACGTAATTCACCTACTTTACTCTACAGTAATATATATGAAAACTCTATTTTTTATTTTGGAGGACAAATGTGAGGCAAAATATTCAAATAAGTAAAGAGATCGAATGTATATTCAATGATATTTTTATAGCAATTGAAATAAATATTGATTGCTAAATAAGATATACAAGACGACTACACTACATATGTCACAAGCTAAAGCTACGCAATTGCACCTGCGAGGAATATAAACATTAAACAACTTGAGTAAGGCATGAAGACTAGGCTCACACAAGTAAACTATTGAAAAATTATTTTTATATAGCAATTTTCATTAGTAATTAATTATACATTTGTTCCTCTGTGAACTTATACCTTTATTAATACGCTTTCATGTGTTCCTGTATTTTAAATAATATGTAGTTGTGTTTTTTTCTTTGTGGGCTTTTATACCTATGGGCAATTTTCCTAGTGGGTATTCTTTATTGTGGGCTTTTTTCCCAGTGGGTCTTTTTCCCTGTGGAATTTTTTCCTGTGGGGATCTCTTTGGTCACCTAATTCTCTAATGCGTTCAGGAACTGCAAGTGCATTGGAAGAGACACTTGCGCCGGACAGCTCTTTGGTAGAATTCGTTACAAATAATTATTCTTCCAGTTTGTAGTCCTGTTTGTTGATGTTTTGTTTAATTCTGTGTTGGTTTCTGGCTTAAGGTGGCAATTTACAGATTTATGCATCCGTCACTGTGGTGACTATATGTAATTTACAAGCTTCTTATGCAATCAAGCACCTTACGATGGCTACAAAAGCTAGTAGTGACATGACTAAACCCTTCACAAATGAGGAAGACGTGATGGCCTAAATTAAATCCTCGTTTACACGATCAGATAGTTTTTAATCGAAGATCCGGCCTTCAAATCTGATCGAAAGTATATATTCTGTAGTCTAAACGGATATTTCCGCTGTACGATGTATCGTGCGATTGATCCGTTGATTGTATGTGCCTGCTTGATATTTGGCTCCACCCACTCTTCCGATTTCGATCTCATAATTATCATCCATGGCGATCTGTTAACTGATTTCCAGGTAATATTGGAGTAGAATTGCAAAAGGTCGAGATAGGTATGACATTACCTAGACAATATTATTAGTAAAAATTAGTTAGGTATTCATTCAAAATACTTAACTTTGCATTTTACATTGCATAGTAAAATTTATTATTTACTGATAAATTTTTGCTTTAAATGTAAATTAGGTATTCTCGAATGGCAAACAAAACAACTGTTTCATAATTTCCTACCTGAAACATATTCCCATTTCTTCAATTCTGGGTATTTCTGGACCGCTGTAGAGCATATAGGTATTTGACGTCGCCACACCATCTTCTTGGAAACCAAATATTTCTGGGGAAGGGTACAAAACAATAGCATGAATCATTGACTTTCTATGTATTTATGTACATAACGTTTATGATATATAGTTGGAAATAAAATACTAGTATGTCTGTACAGTAGAACCTCCTAATTGGTGATGATATTTTGGAATAGTTCCCTTTTTATGGAGAATGCAGTGGAAGCCAAATTGTAGTATACGGTAGCAATAACGTCCAAAACTACAGGACAAAATTAGAAATATTAATATATTTAGATTTACCAACTCTGCAAAGTGTAATTTAGACAACTTTATTGACATGCTAATATTTGAATCAGAATCGAAGGATAGGAAAAAGTTTCATAATTCAATTCCGAAAAAGTTATATAAATTTAAGGGGACCGTACTTGGGAAAATCACATAATTTTATCATTTTTTTATTTCGTAAATAGCTACTTAGTACCCTTATAGATGTTTTAGAGAAATATCAGAGCTCTAGAGTCACTATAACCCACTGGGGGTAGAGAGAAAGGGAGAGGGGCGAGGCGAGGATTGGGGAGTCGCTAGATGTTTTACACATTCTCTATCAGCCACTAATAATTCGTAATAATTAATTATCTCGCCATATCTGGTAAAGTACCTCCTACTCAGATCACAAAGCACAGGTATTGTTCGCAATTCTGCTCAGTGGCACTCGATATCTCATAAGGAAGGTGTTGGGTGTCAGACCAGCGCTAGGTGGGAGGCAACTTTGAATGTGTATTTTCTAGCACTTCTCTATACGGACAAATATTGGTATTTAGAAACATACTTCTTTTACAATTTTGAAGCTACGGCATTGGGGTTTTTTGCATTCGATTTTCCAAGGAATTCTCTAAAAATCGGTTCTCTCTGAATTTTGATTTTCGAATCTGTTTTCAAAATTTTGAATTTAAAAAAAATTCTATTTTTTTTTGTTTTCCCATTTTTTTTTCGAAAACTAATATTAAATTCAAAGAAAATCGATTTGTAGATAATCTCTTGGAGAATTGATTGCAAAAACCCCCAATGCCGTAGCTTCAAAATTGTAAAAGAAGTGTGTTTTTGAGAAAAAAAAATCGAAATACGTTCGAAATTTGAATAAATCGTTTTTTATGGGGTCTAATTAAAAAAAGGTCAGGAACAAAAACGATAAAGAATTCATTTTTATATTAGGTTAGTAAGTTTCAAAACCGTAGCTTCATCAATAAAAATATTTTCAAAAACCATGTACGGTCCTCTTAATTGGAAATTTTAGAACATTCATTAGTAAGGGACAAATTGGGGGAACTATGGTAACTATATTATATATCCATATTTCTGTAGTACCAGTTGAGATTAAGTTTTACTTTAATCATATAATAACATTATATCAACTGACTTAAACATTTAAAAAATTGATTACTCTGCGAGACAAACAATTGTTAAGTTACACAAGAAAAATTCATAGAAATTAAAATTTTCCAAGAGTGTTGTTGGCAGAATTGTTAAATCCTACAATGATACTAGTAAAATAGTTAATCAGATTAAAACCGGCATGCCCCGCAACACTTCCAGTAAAATAAGATTGAATTTCAGACAATTTTCAGGTAAAACTTTAACAGTCGTTACAGTTTCCTTTCTTTTTCTTTTCGAGCTCCAATATTTTTGGAGCATGGCTGGTTTCCATCAAATCCACTCTCGGCACCACTCTTGTGCGTCACTATTGTGCACTACCATTTTTGGTGAACTACCAATATTTTTTTTCATCATCTATTAATTTCTGTATCTATCTATTTAGTATGTTCTTCATGTTTAGTTCTACCAACTTTTAGTTTCCGTTCATTTTTCGCCATTATTAATTATCTTCTTATTTTTGCTGTGCTCATTATTTATGAGTTTTATAGTCCATATTATTATTTCGCATTAATAATTTTGAGTTCAAATTTATCTATTTTTTGTGTTCCATTTGAATGACCTGACTGATTTGTTTTAAACTACGCCTAACAACAGTATTACTTGAAAGGCTAACTATATAAATTTGACTAGACTCTCTCCTCTTTTCTGTTTCATGTCATTTTTCTGCTAGTACTATTTATTTGGGTTTGTTACGTTTATTTCATCCGGTTTATACATTTTTCTAATTGTAAATAGTTTTGTGTATTTCTTCCTATCAATAAAGTAGTTTAGATTTTTACTTTTTGTTCCCTTGGTGATTTTTAAAGACAAGTAGTTGGAATACGCTTATCCCGCCAAGTGACTGTTAATCTTTTACCACTACAACATGTTTACTTTTAGGTTCGTACTCCATTCCAATTATAAAGTTCTCAGGCATCGATGGATACTTGATAAAGATAATGCAACCTGTCACAAGACAAATATGGTAAGGAGTTACTTTGGTGACTAAGATTTCGATGTTATGGACTAACGCAAATTCTCAACTTTAATCCCAAAGAAAATCTTAGAAAGACCTTAGGAGTGAGGTTACAGAATTAAATCCTACTAACACATAGAATTGGTGGGTGAAACTTCAGGGAAAATAAAAAAAAGTGTCAAAATTTATTCATTTGATGTTCAGCTGTCATCGAGAGCAAGTATTTATTACTAAATAGAAGTAATATGTAGTACATACATGTATTTTCATTGTCTTAATTAAGGCTGTTTTCATATAGAAATGTCAAAAATTGTAAATAAGTTCTTGCTGTTAAAACTTTTTCCAAACTTTCAAATTGTATTATGTTATTAACGTTAAAGATTATTACTTGGCTATAAACTTTGTGCTATTGTTTTGGACGTTGCTTTATGTACCCCCTATATAAGATTAGGAGAGTGCCCAAATTGAGAGATAAAGTTTAAATGACTAACTTAAGAGAAGACAAAAGAAGAAAGAACGAAAATACCACCAATAATTCATACTTACCTATTCCCTTATTTACGCTGAATGATTTCGCTGTTATAAAAATTGGTATTGAGAGACCCAGTATCACCAAAATTCGAGTCATTTCAAATTTGCCTTGAGTACAAACACTTGAATTAGTTAGTACTCCATCTTTTCGTAACGGTGTCCACTCTGATGACTTATACCATTACTGGCGCTTCTTATGCGGAGGTATTGATTGAACGTGAATCAATAGATATGATAGATTATCACCTAAATGAATTCAATAACAATATGCACGCTCTTAAAATGTTAATATCAAATATGAACTGCAGAACGTGACTCGTACTATAAACACTCAAGATCAACAATGATGCATTTGAAAGAAGGTAATAACAGTATTTTATAAATGTACAGGGTGGTACAGGTATGTATCAGTAATATAGTAGTATTACAATAAAATGTACAGGGTGGTATGGGTATGTGTTGAAGGCAACCTGACATTAACAGACTAAAGATTAACAGTATGTATCAATAATACAGTAGTATTACAATAAAATGTAAAGGGTGGTATGGGTATGTATCAGTTATAGAGTAGTATTACATTAAAATGTACAGGGTGGTATAGGTATGTATCAGTTATAAATAGAGTAGTATTACAATAAAATGTACAGGGTGGTAAAGCTATGCATCAGTAATACATTAGTATAACAATAAAATATACAGGGTGGTGTAGGTATGTATTAGTTATAAAGTATTATTACAATAAAATGGTATAGGTATGTATCAGTAATACAGCAGTATCACAATAAAATGAACAGGGTGGTATAGGTATGTATCAGTTATATAGTAGTATTACAATAAATGTAATAATATAACTAATACATAGGCATATTCAAAATTGTGTCCACTTACAATTGGCTCACTCTATAATTAGATAAACTTACAATGAGCAACCCCATGCTTATAAATGTTCAATACAAGACTAAAAAAGAGCACTTAGGAACAACTGAACATTTAGCAACAACAGGACACGCAGGAGCAACAACAGGACACGCAGGAGCAACAGGATTCGCAGAAACAATAGTATGGGCCACGGGGACTCTTGGGTACAACAGGACACTTAGGACCATTATAGAACAAATTCGAAATAAGATAGATTTATATTTTGAGGATATTTAAAAGAAATAGTAATAAGGAAATAAGGAAAGATATATTGAAAAGAAATATATGTATAATTTATATTGCTTTAGTGCTGACGGACTGTTTAATCGTGTCTCTTATAGGTTTTTCGATTATGAGTCTAGAGGTTAGTTATATTGACAATTTTCATCATATATCTCTATCTAATATCAAAAATTAATACATAACTTATTAGGAATTATAAAAATACATATAAAACGGTTCTAGGTAAATTGCTCGAAAACAATTGCTCGAAATCAATTGCTCGAAAAAAAATTGCTTGAATGAACAATTGCTCGAATGAACAATTGCTCGAAAGACAATTGCTCGAACGAACAATTGACCGAATGAACAATAATTGCTCGAATAACCAATTGCTCGAATGATCAAATTGCTCACAGTGTTCAAATTAATAATAAGAGTCGGTTAATCATCAAGTTGAATCACTTCAATTAGCCCACCTAAATATCTTGGTTTCTAATTAGTAATTTGTAATAGCTCTATTTCATATTTTTAATCGCTAATTACTATCAATCATAATAATGTTTTCAAATTTTAATCTTCCTGGTGTTTTATTTTTAGTGAACAGTAATACTTTAGAAATTTTGAGTACTACAGTTTTTTTTGTCAATCAATAGCTTCAGTGGGTTCTGACGAGATATTCTTGGGACTAGGTTAGGATTGTTAGGTTTTAGCCTCTCTGGCTATAGTTGGTGGGTTAAGTGACTTTTGACTTTAAATCATGATGCAAAGGTCCCCTTTGGCATAGATGTTTTTTTAGAGTCATACAAAACATTTTATCCAAAGACACAAGTGAGATCACCCTTTGTATTCGAAATATACGCGTTTTTCAAAATGGTCGCCGGCCATAAACTAGAACCCATATCTTTGTTTCTAGGAAAGCTGTTTAATGTCAAAATTATTATCAAATGATACATTTTTTGGGTCAAGGAACCCATTAAAAAGGTTTTTAAAGCTTAAAATGCAAAATTTTTCTCCTTACCATGACCAATTGACCATTGGTGATCAAATATACCAAATTAATACAAAAGTTAGGGGACCGTACTTGGTTTTTGAAAATATTTTTATTAATGAAGTTACGGTTCTGAAACTTAGTACCCTATTATAAAATTGAATTCTCTATCGTTTTTGTTTGTGGCAATTATTCGATTAGAACCATAGAAAACGAGTTATTCGAATTCAAACGAATTTCGAACCGTTTCCAAAAAACTCTAATGCTTATGCAATTTTGAAGCTACGGCATTGGAGATTTTCGCATTCGATTCTCCACGGAATTCTCAACAGCTGTGCTACCTTGTTATTTTTTATTTTCGAATAGGTTTTACAATATTAATTTTTTCGTGGAAAAAAATCATTTTTATTTTTCAAAATTTAATATTTCGAAAAATAATTAAAAAAAAAAACAGGGTTATGTTTTTAATGAGATGCTCAAGTCTACTGAAGATTACCGTGGCTCAATAGAATCACTGGCAATGACTGAAGTGAAAGCATTATATGAAAAGCGACACGCCTTCGTGCTGAGGTTATTGAACGCCTGATTTTGGACATAAAGTCAGAATGTATTATTCTTTGATGACGACTTAAGCAAAGCTGTTGATGACATGAAAGACAACACCTCCACTGATTTCTCTATCATCCTCAAAACAGCCAAAATTCTACGGTGAGAGTATCTATACCCATGAAGCAAGCTTTTACGGGTAAATTCTCAGTATTTTCTGCTGATTCAATCCCTCCCATGCTGAAATCATTCCTACACACGATTCTTGATGGATCAGATATTGATCTGATAAATCACAGTTTGCAACATCTATTGGGATGCAAATAATATTAGACTCTGTAAAAAGCAGATCCAAAAAAGCAATGACATTACACCTCCAAGCTGGCAGAGCATCTCTGGTGCAAGCAATGCATCAACGAGTAATGCATCAAATATTCATAGGTGTTTTCACCCCTGTTTGATTTGATAACATTGATGAACTACAACATCAACGCTCCACGGAAATTTCATCAATACTTCATTCCAGATTGTCCACAAACTTATAATCTCATAGTCATCTTAGATCCAGCTGAGATGGAAAAAAGCATTTGAAATTCCTGCCAGCCTGCTATAAAACCATTGATATGGATGTTTCACTCCCAACGGATGATGTCTTGTACCAACAGTCAGCCTTATCCAGCTAGCTTCTCTTCCTATCATAAACGAGTGGTTGGAGAGAGAGTTAAAAAGCTTCAAGTGGAAGAGGATTTTGAAGCTGGAGATTGGATATCATGGGATGTATATCATGCAAGTAGAACATATCCTGTATCCTGCGACCCAGCCAAATTTGTTGTTATTGCTCACAGAGTGCCCTACAAACCCCAGAATGGCTTGGGATGCAATGAAGGTCCTCCGCCAAGCGATGAACCATCTAATTTCAAGTCAGACACTAGTTATGGTTGCTGATCATCCTCTCGCCAACAAGAAAATTCATCCTTAAGGGGCAATACAGTCATATTTTCTTTTAACAATTTTAATGACAAACGATTGCTTAGTAAGAATAAAGTATATCGTGTAAAAGTACAATGTTAAATAAAATCTAATTATGGAAATATACCATTTTATATATAAATATTTTCTTACCAAATGCTATCGGTAGATGGCGCCACAATCAGTGGCGCCATCTTGTAATCAAACCAACTGAGCTAAGTTTCTATCTAGATTCTAGCTCAAGTGAAGAGATGGTTTTATTTTTAAAATTATGCCTTCTCGTCTTATACATTTTCATCATTTTGACGCAAACAAAGTTTGATAACTGAATACATAAATTAATATGAAAACAACAAACATACTCACGTACATACAAATGTGTAAAATGCTTCCGCGGATCGTGCAAATGCTTCCGCTAGTTGTCGCTAATTTTATTATATACTTTTTATATGAACATTTAAAAAAACGAGCATTCAAATATTACATAATTATATATTCTGAATCGATTTAAAACAAATTTGCGATTGTTTGATTTTGACTTTACTATCCCTTTAATACCTGACTTGGATAAAAGTATTTCTTGGTAACACTGGGCCCAATGCACATAGATAAGGAACTTTGGAGTAAGTCTGGATGAAAGTGGTTGGATCAATGCAGTTACCAATAGTTGTATCGCAACAAGTAGAAAAGCTCAGTACTTTATCGGTGTTCACCACATCTGTATAATCAGATATACATGCATCAGCTCTCTGCATCTTCTCTCTATGTGATCACGAACAAAGCTTATGACCAGAAAGAGAAGGCAACCAACGATGACAGAGCTGAGCTACCTCATCTCTCTGCCCTTTGACACTATAATTTTCAATTAAGATACTCAAACACTTGCATCCATATAAAAAACATTTTCAAATTTTCATTTCCCATTGGATTTGGTACAATTGAATAGTCTCTGGGTTCATGTACTTTCGAATTAATCCTAGATAGAGTTGACTGTGGTTTAGGTGTGTCCGAAGAAAGACATAATTTGGCAATGGGCGGCCATCTTGAATTTTTACAAATATTTCATTACTCAAGAATCATATGAATACTAATTTATAATTCATTTGAAAAAATATACTATGGGTAGGAGATAAAAAAATAAGTAATTACATTCTAGTGTATGGCCGGCGACCAATTTAAAAAACGCTCATATTTCGAATACAAAGAGTGATCTCACTTGTGTCTTTGGATAAAATGTTTTGTGGACCTTAAAGAACATTTATGCCAAAGGGGACCTTTGCATCATGACTTGAAGTCAACACCCTATTTTGTGCGCTTAACTCATCAACTACTTTGAGAACTGTCGAAAACAGGAGGGAACGGTTTTTTCCGACACATTTAGTATGACCTGTGGTAATCGTGCCACTTTTTAATTTTTCTCTTTTTGGTAGCCATTATCTGGTTGAAATTAAAATAAAAAAAATGATTATTCGAAATTGAATATTTGAGCAATTGTTAATTAGATAAGTTGTCGAAAGTCAGAAAATAATGAAGTGAAATCTCTTCGATTAACTGCACCTAAACGTCCTTGTTTCTAATTAGTAATTAATGATAACTGTATTTTATTTGTTTTATATTATCTGAACGATTGATCATTCGAGCAATTATTAATTCGAGCAATTGTTCATTCGGTCAATTGTTTGTTCGAGCTATTGTTTTTCGAGCAATTGTCTTTCGAGCAATTTATTCGTTCGACCAATTTTTTTCAAGCAATTGTCTTTCGAGCAATTTACCGGATACCATATAAAACAGGGAGTTCATATATAAAGTTATCCAACATATGACAGTTGATCGTAAAATTCATTGTTTAGTCCAGGCTTTCATTCCAGTTCCTGTGATAAGTGGGACCAGGACAAAAGCCCACACGACAAAATCTCTGTCGTAAAAAGCCCATACGATAAAAACCCACACAGACAAAAGCCCATATCGACTAAAGCCCACATTGACGAAAACAAAATTAATATTCTTGCATTCTACCGAATCATTTTAAATTTGTATTATGTACCAAATTTAGGAATGATGTTATCGCAGAACTTAGTTTTAATGGGATCGTCTAGTGATTTTGCTATCTACCTTCTAATAATACTCGTCCGATTAAGCTGAAATTTTGACATAAGGTGTAAAATGCTCCAAATCTTTGAAGATGCTCTTGTAAATTTTTCATCTTGGGGGGCTCCGTGGGGGGAGGGGGCAAAAAACTTGCCCCATCCTCCACGAAAACTCTATAGACTCAATGGGGGTTAGTCGTACAGAAAAAAATTAGGAGCTAATTTGTTCAGCTCGACCTTCGCAAGATCGTCAAGTGAGCTTTTTTGAATTTTGATCTAAATATTTAGTTATTTCATTTAAAAAAATATTAAATTTTTCACCTTTTTTTATTTTTTAAATAAAAACATGTAGAGATTGAAATTCAAAACAATTCATTAAACTACCTTAGGAATTTAGAGTTAAACAGATTAGCTTCCATAAATTTTTCTGAAGGACCAACCCCCATTGAGTCTATAGACTTGGCGCGAGTACGATTTGAGTAAAAAAGTAATCGAGATAATTTAGTAAACAAAAGAAAAATACAAATATAAACAGAAAAAGGGATCTTTTCGTCCCTCCCAGAGAACTCAAAGGTCCCCCAAGGTAGCGAAGAAGCTATCTACCAAAGATGGTAGGATAAACCCATCTTAGCAGGGGGTTACTGCAGTTGTCACATCAAAGTGAAACTTTGTGTAGGCTTTCTTTGGAATTTTTACTGGGGAACTAAAGTAAAAAAAGAATCGGTAAGAATTGCAAAAAACTTAAAGATGATCCCCTTAATACACTAAAATTTATGTAATCAAATTTTAGAATTATTGGAACAAATTAATCAGACGACAGGTAACCAGTAAACGTCTTGTTCAGTTGTCATGTAGGATTACTGATCGGAAGTTCAAACATCAGCGTCTGTAGACTTAGCCAGCTATGGTCTTAGGTTCTATAGCCAAGTTCTTCGTAAATACTTTATTTGGTCACAATTATGTATGCCCGCTATACATGTGTAATTAATCAATTAGTATGATTTTGATGTCCTGAATACAGAGTTTTTATTCTAATGTTTCATCAATCTGTGGACTGTAAAATAACTGAAATGTTTTGTAGTTCCTTATTCTTTAAATTGTATTTAACTTGTTACAGGAAAGCAACGACAACCTAAAATTGATTTATATTTACTCGGAGTTTCCCTATAGTCTAGAAGTGATCTGAGAAGTTTTGTTTGTTGACTGACTGTGACTTCATCGCGGGGTGATTATTTAGTCAGGCTAATATTCGTAAGTTTGCCTAATGTAGTTTCTAAGTACAATTTATTTATTTAGAATCATTCAAAAATAGCCAAACAAGTCAGGCGAATATTCTAAAGTTTGCCTAATAGAATTTTAAATACTATTTATTCATTTAGAATCATTCAAAAGTAGCTGACACATAATAAAAAACGGATTTTATTGTGGAAATTCTTTTTAAATTAGTTAATGGTAGCAGAATATTTTCTCACTATTCGTTATTCTCTTTATTGAATCTGTTTTATTTAACTATTCTTTTTTTCAGCAGATAAATCTCATCATAAAAAGCAATAATGTAAATAATTAATAATAACAAAGGAGGAGAAAAGTAACTGTTGTGCTATGAAGGTCATATGTATACAATTTCCATGTATGTCGCAATATTTAAAATTTGTTACGTTGCAATTATTTGACAAAGCTACATTTTGTGGGCTTTTGTCGGTGTGGGCTTTTGTCGGTGTGGCTTTTACTCGGTGTGGGCTTTTATCAAATTGGGCTTTTCTTGGTGAGGGCTTTTATCAGTTTGGGCTTTTGTCGGTGTGGGCTTTTGACACTAGAGATTTTGTCGTGTGGACTTTTGTCAACCTTTCGTGATAAGTAGACTATTCTTTCTATTCGAAAACTCGAATCATAAAAACTTTCAACATTTAGATTACAATAACCCTTTTCAAAATATGGAAATTCCATTAAGACTAAATTGTAAAATATGTTCAAAAAAATTGAAAGGATGATTTCTTTTTTCGACAACAGTTCAGAATACCCCTCTCGAGTATCAAATAAAATCAAAATTAGAATTATTCTCTGAAGATATCAAATGCGAATTTTAGTTATACAGTACTTATATTAGGTACGAAAATGAATACCATGTGAAGAAATACCTTATATAAATATTTCTTTATTATAATCATGAAAAGCGAGAACAAATAAATTATTGATTGATGAAGGAATTCAATTAACAATGTGAACACTTTTTATTTGTCTCAAATATTTATTCATTGATGATGTTGGCATGATGAATGCTTCAGAAAGAATATTACTTGGATAACTGAGCAAGAACGATATTGACATCTATGATCCATTGATTTATTGGCTAATGATGGCATTGCAAGATTTTCTTAACGTATATAGATTATTAGAAATATCACAAACATAGTTTAGAAATTTATCATCATATGTATTGAAAGATGTCATTTACATTCAGAAAATTTATGCTTTCAATATAAACATCCGTGGTTGTTGCTATTAAGTATAGTAGACTGTATAATTACTATTAAGTATAGTAATATAGTAGACTGTATAATAGTATATTTGAACTAGTAGATTAGATACTTGAACTAGTAGACTAGATACTTGAACTAGATAGATTAAACTCACTTTTGACCTATACGATAGCATTTTCAATTTTTATGAAATTATGTCAAATGATTATTAACTTATTGTACCAAATTGTTAATTATAATTAGCAATGAGCGTTTACCTAATGTCTCTGAACCAAAGGCCGTATCGCTGATGCCAAAAAATATTAAGGGGACTCGAAGAAGCAGTCCCAAAAAAGAAAGTGGCTCTATGAACAAAATCACCTACCACCAGTCTGTGAAAATGCTCTTAGATGCAGAACACAGACCACTACTCTGTGAATACTGTCATATATCAAGGAATATTTCAAAAAGAGGCACAAACACTGGTGACTGTTTTCACGAATGAAAGAGGAAAATAAAAAGTTTTTTTCAAATGAAGCCTACCAGCCTTCTTAAACACAAATCCAAATTATACAGTTCAGAGCCAAAGGTATGCCACCCTCTACTCTTCCATTCACTACAGACAGCTTCAGAATAGAGTCCCTGGAGGAAATACACAATAATCATTTTCAATGTTTAGTTAGGAAAGATTAGAAACTTATTGTCTATAGATTTATGTATAAATTCAGAAACTGTGATTGAATCAACAAATTCAAAGTAACAGTTCTGCATATCTTATCTCATACAAATATAATAAACTATAATAATATTTCCTCTTGATATTTTGAACAACCTACAAATTACCAAGCCTTTTGCGAGACCGTGAACATTCCTCCATACGCCGAGACAAGCTTACGCTGAATTAATGAGGAAATCGATTATTCCTCATGCTACCCCACTTATTGGACACATGCTTCAGATGATCTAATTATCCACCGCCAGATACATATATCCAATTGGATTTAAGATCTGCAATTGTTATTGTGGATCAGCCCCTATTAAGGCCTTCTGAATTCCTAGACACATGACAAGTGCTATACTATGGAGAGGTGCATCTAAGTAATAAGAACAAGTATTAATTAAAAAATACACCACAAAACATAAAAAGGAAGAAATTATTTTCGAGACCCAAGGTTCATTCTGAACGATCGCAGTTACCCTTAATCATTCAGTAACCCAGTTTTCATATTTAGTTTAAGTTACAAAATATATTACCAGAACGAAATTATTCTTCTATTATTATATATTTATGAGAGGATGCTGTTAAGGCCGGTTAGTACGATCATGCAGAATGGGTACCTGGATAAATCGCCGCCGGATAATTCGCCGTGATGACAACTCGCCGCCAGAACAATTTGAGTTATGATTTCTGCTTTACCGCCGTACATATCTTTTATATATAAAATTATTCTAAATATAAACTGCGTTTCCTAAATTAATTATCAAATTTTCTTACCCCTATTTGAAAATGTTTAATTTTTCATTTGAACAGTTTAATGAAATGTTCTTCTTTCAACAAACATATAATCTAAAGCATTATAAATATAGTGAGTGTTGTGAATTAACTATATAATTTTTTCGTTCTGTTTGAAAGTATTTTGCTAAAGAAAAATGTTATTAGAAAGAAAACAGTTTCAGGAGTCGTTTCATACGTTTAATAACCTGTACAATGTGCATATTATTCTAGTTCAAAACTAATTGATCATGTGGAAATAAAATGTTATTTAAATAACTATGAGGCTTAATTAGATTTTAGAGTTAGGTAAAGTAATAATTAATATCACCTCTTCATTTTCCTTGTCTATTAGTGAGTGCTACTACCGGTGCTTGTGTCTCTTTTAATCTCATTCCTTGGTAATTAAGAGACTATATTCACGGAGTAGCTTCTTGGCATCCATGCGCTAATCACCGATTAGTCGTTAGTGCCTTCTAGTAGAGAGACAGGTTTCAGAAAGTGGCCTGGTTAAGATTTAAAAATCAATTTTTTCCCACACATCACCAGGGAGGATGTACCACGAAAAAGTCCCTTTTCGGTCATTTTGGGCCATTTTGTTAAAAAGGTAAAAAGCTGAAAATTGTAAATATTTCGAAGTGAGAGAAACTAAAATTGATCTAAAAAGGTAAGTACTAAACATAATTTTTCTTAAAATAAACACTTAAAAGAAAGCATTTGATAGTATCTACAAGATAATATAAATGGAATTGAGATTGGTCCACTTATGCGGTCAGGAGAGGTCAAATAATGACGTCATAAGGGTCATGCTGAAAATGCGTGACCATTAAAATGATAAATCTTCTTCCAAACTCGTATATGATGGTAGATGTTTTTATTTGGACTGGTATGAAAGAGGGGATCAGTGGGCAGTTTTTGAAACAAACATATTACTGATATTTTTTATATTATCTCTTTGGGAGTCGTTTGAAAATTTAAGCTTTTTCTCAAAACAGCCAAATTTCATAAAAAAATGAAATCAATGGAATTTAAGAAAAGACAGTTTTAGATATACTTATATTGGTACATGTAAGAAATATTATATCTAAGAAACCTAGGATTTTGAAATAATTAGTGGTCCCATTGAGTTTTCAGATTTCCACCATCATCAATTATAAGGATGCTGCAGACAAGTGTCTGACACCAAAGAATTCTTTAAATTTATAAAACTTTCCTCACAATTCCCTGTCCATTCGAATTGTGTATCTTTTTGTAGTAACTTTTAAAGAGGTTTAGCTACCCTACTGAACATTGGCAAGAATTTTCTAAAATAGTTCGCCAAGCCCAAAAATCTCTGAAGTGACTGTACGTCTGTTGGACGTGAAGCGTGTTTTAATTTATCGTTCTGTACGCTTTTTATTCCCTCAGTTGTGATTTTATGCCCTAGAAATTGAATTTCTGTTTCGAAAAATCGGCACTTTTCAAGTTTTAATTTGAGTTTAGCTTCCCTAAAATGTCCCAGTACTTTTGATATGTCATTTAAATGATCTTCATTTGATTTACTATAGATTAGTATGTCGTCTATAAAAACAAAAGCTAATTTGTCTATAAATTTATTGAGTGCCTTAGTCATAATTGATTGAAATACCATAGGTGAGTTTACGTAGCCAAAAGGCAACTTGCAAAATTGGAATTTCTGAAAATTAGCGGAAAAAGCTGTTAATTTCTTAGATTCATCTGTTAATTGAACTTGATGGAAAGCACTTCGAAAATCTAAAGTGGAAAACACCTTACAACCTCAGAGTGATCCTAATATATCATCTACTCTTGGCAAAGGGAACCCTTCTAAATATGTGAACTGTTTTATTTAAATCACGGAAATCGATAACCGGTCTGATTTCACCTGATTTTTTCGTTACAATTATGACGGGAAAATTAAAATTGCTAGTTGAGGGCTCTATGATTTGGTCCTCTAACATTTGTTGAGTAATAAGGTCGAGTTTTTATTTATATTTGTGGGGAATCCTATATGGAACTCCGTTAATTACTGTATCTTGTTGTTTTAAACGTATATTATGTTTAGGAACGTTCGAAGTTCCAATTGTTTCGTCTTTTTGCGTTATAACGTCTCTAAACTGATTCAAAAGTTTACCAGTTGGTTCTCTGTACTCGCTTGAACCACAAACAATATCGTTGTTTTGCAACGGCTGCAATTTTTTCGCTGAATCAGACTCATTGTTAATCTGACTTGTTGATACATTGCGATCAGCAATTAATTCGCATGTAACTACCTCGTTTTTTTCGCTCCTATAACGTCTTCGTTCTCGAGGAAGTCACGTTCGTTTCTTGTGCCTCTGTCACGTGATCCTAACTTGTTTATTTCTGACTCGTTCGATGCATTAAATCCTAAAGACATTCTTATTTCGCCTCTAGATACAGCATCTAATGATTCAGGAATATTATTATCTACCTTATTCGGAGTTTTCTCACCTAACCATTCTGAAACCGTAGCTATATTAACCTCCACATTGGTTTCATAACTTTCTAAGCATCCTATCATTTGGTTTTGAGATAAACATATATCTTTGTCTGTAGGATTAACCACCATTAAAGGACAACTATTAACTCTTTCCTTAGAATTACTATCTCTCTCTATACTTATAAGAACTTCTGCTGTTATATATTCTGTTTTCCCGAACTTTCGTTCCTGTTATCAGATATGCTCTCCGTTTACAATCTTTATCACTCAATACTTCTCTAAAATTATCACGTGTTCACTAGTAAATTTTCTTCCACACCATACTGGCTCACCAAATGTGATGGCCCCTTGATGGCCTATCTTTTATATATTTACTATAGTACTGCTCTTCTTAGTACTTGAACGTGAATAGCCTAGTCTTATTCTGTTTATTCAATTCTTGTATTAGTATTAGGTTCTATACCCAAATACTTGCTCACTATACTATTACCTATAGATCTTTTCTTTTCTCTTATATCTCTGTACTAATAGTTTAATAGGTAAGGTTAAATAGTAACACCATATATAGTTTATACGATTGTACTTCAAGCACCCTATACTACACCGTGCATGGCTAACAACAACGTTAGCTGAGAGTAAATCTGTTAGATGTTAACCATAAGACTGCTTGTGGCGGCTGACTGAATAAACATATTCAGACCCCAATGATTTATAGGTAAGGACTGATGCGAAGCGTTCATCACAGTAGGGCTAATGAGTTAAGTAATTTTGTGATCCAGTTTTCTCTTTTTTTAAATTGAGATATCAAAAGTGACCCGGGTCCATTGAAAAAATTCGCTACCCCTGTACTAGACTCTAGTGATAATAGACTAGACTCTAGTGTTAATATATAGAGATTATAATTGTATAAGGGTCATAATAGTGAACTATTATATTATTTAATACAATGGATAAATAATTAATAAAATATTAAATGTTTAGTCCATAAAGGCTTAATCCTGTGATCATTGTTGAATAAATTATGTATTCACTATAGATAGATAATAATAATTGGAAAATCGATTTAGATTACCTAATTTGTTTAGTTTAGAAACTCATACAAAGAGTGATATATAGAATTCCATAGAAATGTCAACATTACATTTAATTGGAAATGATGACTAAAAGGTTTTTACTTCCATACTCTCTGGGAAAGAGGTGCCTAAGTGGTCACAAAGTGAAAAGAGAAAATAAAACAAATTTATTTGTAATTATCCTGAACGATGTTAATAACCTGTTACCCCATCACGATCAGCTTGACATAGATATGGTTTCAATTCTTCCGGACCATTGATGTCATAAATCTTTCCATCATACATGATAAATGCATTGTCTCCTTGGTTTACAATAGTCACTTAATGATTTAGTTCATAAACTGATCCATCATGCCAACGATATTCACCAGTTGCAATGTCCTTTTCAAGTCCAACATAGAAATCTCCTAAATGCACAAAAAA
This sequence comes from Caprella mutica, assembly GCA_947561585.1. Taxonomy (NCBI): domain Eukaryota; kingdom Metazoa; phylum Arthropoda; class Malacostraca; order Amphipoda; family Caprellidae; genus Caprella; species Caprella mutica. The sequence continues at coordinate 82,416 of CANNZV010001544.1, read as the reverse complement.
TGATGGATGGTAATGGTATAGTAATTGATCCTGCCTTTTCATCGTTATGCTTCGTTTAAATAACAAACTTCATGATTATTTCTATTTGGCAATTTCTCCAAAGCGGTAGTACAAACCGTCTGCTTCTTTGACACCTTTTTCTGTGAAGTTTCCTTTAAATGAGAAGAACATTTAAGATACAGTAAATTCATGAACTAAAACCATTGCAAAAAGAAATATTAATATATAACATTACTTTCGTTATTTGTGAAGCATTTGTAGGATGCCACAGATGGGTCTTCACAGTGTTCAGGATCAATGCTTACAGGGGCATGGAGAGAATTTCATTTCTTCTCCATTCTCTTCCAGAGTACAGACAAAGTTGCAGGTGGTATCTCTAAAACAGTTCTTCGCTACCGTATACAGTGATCATTTTTTCTCCGTAAATGTAGCATAAATTTCACTCACAATTACCGGTTTCCATATAATCTCGATAGCTGTTAATGATACACTCAAATTGATCAAATTGAATATTACGAATATTATAAATAGGATATTGATAGACATTCTGAAGCTAGTGAGCTAATAGTAATGACTGGTGTCTATAGAATGTATAGAGAAATATTAATTTTAAATTAAGAAACAAACTAAGCAGATTTAACCCATAAAAACCAAACTGACTGAAAAAGATGTGCCCTATCTCTTTTTGATCAGTATTTTTCACAGTTGATAACAATATTTATACAGTTGACTGTTAACTTATTCTTCATGTGTTTCAATTACATTCAATAGAAAACACTATAGTTTTAGTTAGTTTAAGGCATTCATTTCAAAATATTATTAAAATTGTAATATATTGAAAGTTCTAATTGTTTGATTTTTCTGATATAGAATATTTCAATCATTAATGGAGACCTAAAAGTTCTTTAGTTAATGCCATTAACACATATTCCGTTGCTATAATGCTATAAGCAATGTAAATATTTTTTGAGTAATCATGGTAATCAAATTCACAAGCTATCGTCACTATCTCAACTAACTTCAGATTCTGTACATTCGTAATTATTGATCCAAAAAAACAATAGCAAAATAACTGTTGATATTGATAATAATTTATATTTAATTTTTAACAGTTATATTTTAAATAAAATTTCAATCAATACCACAAAAATAAATAATTTCATTATAAGTTGATTCGTGGTTAAAGTTTAGATCAAATAAAAAAATTATTTATGTATAAAAAATATCTTTGACAGACTGAATAACACATTGTTTATTTACAATTTAATTCATAAAGTATCTCATTCGTGGTCTTCAGTTTATCATACTAGAATAACGAAGTTCTATTTTCAATTTTAATTGAATTATGAAATGAATATTCTAACATAATTAGATTATTAGAGAGAGGGAGCGTCTTTTTGTAGCTTATTTTGTTTAGTTTTACCCCGTACTAGCTTCATCAGCTCATTATAATTATAGACAACGGGGTTCATACTCTGAGATGTACAACAAATAAGTTTGAATGATAAGCTATAATTTAACATAACAACTTAGTTGTGCAAAAATTTATATTCATCAATATGTACCATTTATTAATATGGCGGGGGTAGACCATAACGTTGTCGTCATAAAAAATTCAAACAAAGGCTTCGAAGAAGCAGCCGGAGCACTAGTGACTGTACTCACGGATTGCAGAGTTGATAGTAACTGAAGTGTACGATTCTATCTAACTTAAAAATCAAACGGGAAAATATTGAGGTGATAGTAAATGAAGCCTTCATAACATTAGTACATAAAAGAAAATTGAAGAGGTGATAGTAGATGAAGCCTACATAACATTAGTATATAAAAGAAAATTGAAGAGGTGATAATAGATGAAGCCTACATAACATTAGTATATAAAAGAAAATTGAAGAGGTGATAGTAGATGAAGCCTACATAACATTAGTATATAAAAGAAAATTGAAGAAGTGATAGTAGATGAAGCCTACATAACATTAGTACATAAAAAGAAAATTGAAGAGGTGACATTAAATGAATCCTACGAGCTTACATACACAAAAATAAGGTACAATTGAAAATATATAATAAAATGGCTTTAATCATTTTTAATCATTTTAACGAGTATTATATTTATTTTCTGTATTCTTTCATATTAATATGATAGAAAGTTCTTCATAATAAATCTCTTTAAAAAGAAACGATACATTTAAAAAAAAAGTATAGAAACTATTTAAAATTAAAATAACACAAGTTTGGCACAATTTTTCTTATTATCCCAACTGATACTCAAAATATGAACAAACTTAACTATCCTTACATAATTATTGCCGATAACGGTACGAGTACCTATATTTGATATTAATCTGCCGATACAGATACTTCGATCAGATACTTAAGATAATGGCTGATATATCAAGTAATAAATCCATAATTATTACTGATACCGGTACTTGGTATTGGAAATCTGTCGATACCGAAACACCACTACCTAAAACTCACTGGTATTCCGATACCGATACCTAATAAAATGGATGATATGAAGAGTACCTACACCGTTAACATTAGTACAGCCCTTCTACCTAACCTTAGTATCTATTCTTACCTTACTACTAATCCTTACCTCACTACCAATCTTCATCTTTCTATATCATAAACACGTTTGATTTTTTTTTAATTTGGACACAGTAATTAGTGTATTGTATACAATCGATCTTGCTTTCTATATTAAAGCTATTCAGTATTAAGTCATTTAAAATTGTTATTAAAGAATTACTTAACTATTTGTTACGTTTATATTTTCCAAGTATACCTCAGGCATCAACGATCGTATAGCTTGCATGATTAAATTTGTTCGAGTTAAACACTTTGATTTTTTTCAACCCTTTATTAGTAATGCTATATGCGTAGTAATAATTAACACATATAGTTAGATATATGAAATTAGCGAAACGATACGGAATTAGCGGAATAAAAACTTATATAGTACCTAATAGTAATATCATATTCATATTAGAAATAATTCTTTTATGCATAAGATTCAATGATGCAAGTCACAAGTTCCGATTAAATTTATATTTTCGACAAATTCGCCTTTCGGTAAATTTATTTTTCGACTAAACCATATTTCGGCCAATCCGTTTCCGACATTGGAATTCGGCAAACTCGTAATCGGAAAATTCAGTTCGGCGAATGAGTTTTCGGTTAGTTTGTTATTGGAGAATCATCCTAGAGTCCTAGACCCATCTACTATATGCAGTCCTACTTAAAACAATATTTGCTCTTTAAAACAATATATGATAATTACGTCGTATTTTTACTATAATTTTCGTTTCATGATCATTCCATGGTTTGGTATGATTTTAATGAGACACAGGTTTTATTTGTATAGCACAATAGTTATTTTTCAAATTCATGAGCTTATTGTAAAATATTTCGAAAGCATCTTCCTATACATCAGGACAATTTATTTTATCAAAGAAATCAATCAGAGCTGCATGACACAAGGCAGAGAGAGTATAGTGCTATTTATATAATGTGTATTTTACATATTTATGAGAATTGTTTTGCTAAAATAGTTGCTATGAATCATAAATAGTTAAATGCAATACAATTTAAGATGCCTCTATTAGTCAATAATTCAATGGATCAGAGATGTTAATATTGTTTCTGATCCAATATTTAAGTAATATTCGCCCTGAATCGATCATCACGCCAACATCAGCTATGAATAAATATTTGAGACAAATATAAAGTGTTCATTATCTTGAGAGAATTCCATGAACAATCAATAGTTTATTTGTTCTCGCTCTTCATTATGACAATGAAGAAATATTTACTTAAAATGTTAATTTGACATGAAATTAATTATCGTATCTATTATAAGTACTGTAAAATAAAATTCGTATTACATTTTCGGTAGAAAATAATTCCAATTTATAATTTAATAAACTTGGAGAGGGTTCTTCTCAACTATTGTCCATGGAAGAAATTTTCAATTCATATTTTAAACACATAATTCGATTTAATTAATTTCCAGATTTTGAAAAGGTTAATCTATAAGTAACTAATGACTTAGATTTAGATCATTTAAATTCATTGATCTTATTTCCTAATTGACTATACTCTGCCTATACAATTACAATGTGTGGAAATGAAAAAGACATTTACCCATTTTACGGTATTTAATTTACTATTTGTTTAATTCTATTTAGCCGCCATTAAAGCAATAGGATAATAGAGTTCTAGTTAGTAGTGGATTCAATTTTATTATAATAATAATAACAATAAGTTTATTTATGAATGAAAGCTTATACAAGGAGTAGCTACATAAAAAAGAAAAATACAAAAATATAGGAAAATATATTTATTAAGGTGCTAATTAAGATATTACAACATTGTTACTACTGATTTTGATTTAAAAGCAGAAACTTCTTTATTTGTTTTTCAAATGTTTTAACATTTGACCATTTTCTCATTTCCAATGGGATTGAATTGCAATTGCTTCTCCGTCTTCCGCTTCAAGCAAATTTAGAACCTTTCCCTGAAGCTTCGAATTCTTCCCATCTATCACCGTACTAACATTGCCCCAGACAACAAGAACATAAGTGATATGACTGTAAAAATTAGAAAAGTACAACCTCAACATCACAATATTGGGAACCAAACTGGACACTCTACGAACTACTCCAAGTGACCTAGATAACTTACTTGTTACAATTATTATGAAGTTATTTAAACTCAACGTTGAAGGTTTTATCAGTTTTCAAGCTTTCGAATAGAAGGATTTCTATTCATCATCAGGAGAAAGGTGGAAAACTTCGACCTGATAGTGAATTTTATGACCAATAGTTGTATGTTAGATACGTCTTTCTATTTCAGCTATCTATCTTTTTGTTTATTATTAATAATTAATCTATTAAAAATTGAAATATGAAATCAAAATTTGATACTACCTATAGCCAAGGTTCATAGACTATAACAGGTTAAACGAATGGAGAAAAATTGCCATTGAGAAAACAACATTTTCTGTCTTCCTTCTTGAATATCTCTTAAACAATAGATTGAACTTGCGCGTGAGTCAGAATAGAATTCTTTAGAATTTAATAATCTATCGAATGGTATAAAAAATATTTCATGAAATGGTTATTATCACTGCAAAACCAACAAAAACTAACTGCTATTCACTACGACGATTAGCAAAGGAAGGAACAATTTCTTTCTTTCTTCATGAATATCTCTTAAACGATAGATTAAACTGAGGCGTGAGTCAAACTAGAATTCTTTAGAATTTAATAATCTATCGAATGGTATAAAAAATATTTCAAAGAAATGGTTATTACCACTGTTAAAAGAACAAAAAGCTAACTACTATTCACGTCGATGTCCGTTGATTAATGGGCACTGGTCAACATTTTCATCCACTTTAATTACTGTAGCTAAATGCCTAAAATAATAACAAACATAATATTGCAATAATAAAATAAGAAATAAACAATGTAAAATGTCAATTATTTGTAACATAGGTTTCATAGGTTTTAATCTAAAGAAAAGGTTTTCATATGAAGAATTTGTAGACTCAGCTCTTAGTAACATTTCGTACTATTTCTATTCGTTTAACCTGTTATAGTCTATGAACCTTGGCTATAGCTACTGTTGACAACATTCATTCTCTGGAAAAAATTCTACTTTCTTTATATTTGTAACAAGCTATAGAGGAGCGATAAAAAACGGTCAACCTCTATAACTATATGTCTAGTTCTTTTTCTTCATTTTTCTGAACCTTATTATTATTATTATATATATATATATTTTTGTTATTATTACTATAATATCTATTTGTGTCCTCTATTCCACGTGTGTTCTCTATTCGTATGCATTACTTATTCTTATGTGTGTCCCATTGATCCTATGTGTCTTGTTGTTTATATGTGTCCTCCCGATCCTATGTGTCCTCGTGGTTCTATGTGTCCTCCCGATCCTATGTGTCCTCTTGGTCCTATGTGTCCTCGTTGTCTTATGTGTTCTCTTAGTCCTATGTGTCCTCTTAGTCCTATGTGTCCTCTTAGTCCTATGTGTCCTCTTGGTCCTATCTGTCCTCTTGGTCCTATGTGTCCTCTTGGTCCTAAGTGTCCTCTTTTTATTATTTTGATTCATCTAACTATAGAGGCGCGATAGAAAACGGTCAACCTCTACAGCTATAAATCTTTTTCTTGAAATTTCATTTTATTATTAAGATTCTTCTAACTATAGAGGCGCGATAAAAAACGGTCAACTTCTATAGCTATATATATTTATTTCTTCAAATTTCTTTTTTCTATATTTCTTTACTATTATTCTATTTTTTATTTCGAATATACTCATGTTCACAAATATCTATTTTCAGTTTATTTAATAATGTTTCAAATTTCCTGTTGACTCTTCAAACTATAGATGTGTTATAAATCAGTTACGGCATTTATTAACAATGGGTATCAATGAAGGTATTACATCGTATGCTCTATTAATTGAATTTTGATGATGCAATGTATAGAATGATTCTAATCTTCTACGGTGCCAAACATTTTGATTTTGATGTAAAACTTTTGAGTCAGTGAAATTGAAAGTGTGCCCAGTGTCTCGTGAGTGTTGGTAAACCAAACTATTTTCTTTTCCTATTTTAACATCTTTTTTATTTTCATCAATTCTTGTGAGTAAGTTTCTTCCTGTTTCTCCTATATATTCACTAGTGCATTCATTACAATCTATTTTATATACTACATTGCATTTATCTATACCTTTTACTATGTCTTTTGGTTTTACTAGGAAATTCTTGATAGTGTTCGTTGACCTAAATATAAGTTGAAGGAGGCTAACATTCTCTGTATCTTTCACTTGTCCCTGAAACGTATGGTGCAGCTATGAATTTTCTCCCTATGTCATCAATCGTGTTAGTATCATTTCTATTACTATTTATTGTACTGAATTTGTGAATTTTGTTATTTATCATTTTCTACGGGTGTCCATTGTTAGTTAATTGTTCTTTAATTAGTATCAGTTCTTCCTCTAGATGCTTATAACTTATTAATGTTCTGCCTTGCTCTTGAAAAGAAAGATTTTTATCCAATATAACAAGAGTTTACAGGCTAAACAATTTCATTTCTAATCATAATGGACGTCTGTACATTGACAGACCTTTTACTTATGATGAGTGTGCAGACAGAGTATAGAAAGACAAAGTATCAAAAGACAGAGTATCGAAAGAGAAAGTATCGAAAAACAGAGTATCGAAAGACAAAGTATCGAACGACAGAGTATCGAAAGACAGAGTATAGAAAGACAAAGTATAGAAAGACAGTGTATCGAAAGACAAAGTATCGAAAGACAAAGTATCAAAAGACAAAGTATCGAAAGACAGAGTATCGAAAAACAAAGTATCGAAAAACAAAGTATCGAAAGACAAAGTATCGAAAGACAGAGTACCGAAAGACAAAGTATCGAAAGACAAAGTATCGAAAGACAGAGTATCGAAAGACAAAGTATCGAAAGACAGAGTATCGAAAAACAAAGTATCGAAAGACAAAGTATAGAAAGACAAAGTATCGAAAGACAAAGTATCAAAAGACAAAGTATCGAAAGACAAAGTATCGAAAGACAAAGTATCGAAAGACAGAGTATCGAAAGACAGAGTATCGAAAGACAAAGTATCGAAAGACAAAGTATCGAAAGACAAAGTGTCGAAAGACAAAGTGTCGAAAGACAAAGTGTCGAAAGACAAAGTGTCGAAAGACAAAGTGTCGAAAGACAAAGTATCAAAAGACAGAGTATAGAAAGAAAAAGTATCGAAAGACAAAGTATCGAAAGACAGAGTACCGAAAAACAAAGTATTGAAGACAAAGTATCGAAAGACAGAGTACCGAAAGACAGAGTACCGAAAGACACAGTATCGAAAGACAAAGTATCGAAAGACAGAGTATCGAAAGACAGAGTATCGAAAGACAAAGTATCGAAAGACAGAGTATCGAAAAACAAAGTATCGAAAGACAAAGTATAGAAAGACAAAGTATCGAAGGACAGAGTATCGAAAAACAAAGTATCGAAAGACAAAGTATCGAAAGACAGAGTACCGAAAGACAAAGTATCGAAAGACAAAGTATCGAAAGACAGAGTATCGAAAGACAGAGTATCGAAAAACAAAGTATCGAAAGACAAAGTATAGAAAGACAAAGTATCGAAAGACAAAGTATCGAAAGACAAAGTATCGAAAGACAAAGTATCGTAAGACAAAGTATCGAAAGACAGAGTCTCGAAAGACAGAATATCGAAAGACAGAGTATCGAAAGACAAATTATCGAATGACAAAGTATCGAAAGACAGTGTATCGAAAGACAGAGTATCGAAAGACAGAGTATAGAAAGACAAAGTATCGAAAGACAAAGTATCGAAAGACAGAGTATAGAAAGACAGAGTATCGAAAAACAAAGTATCGAAAGACAAAGTATAGAAAGACAAAGTATCGAAAGACAAAGTATCGAAAGACAAAGTATCGAAAGACAATGTATCGAAAGACAAAGTATCGAAAGACAAAGTATAGAAAGACAAAGTATCGAAAGACAAACTATCGAAAGACAAAGCATCGAAAGACAAAGCATCGAAAGACAAAGTATCGAAGGACAAAGTATCGAAAGACAAAGTATCGAAAGACAAAGTATAGAAAGACAAAGTATAGAAAGACAAAGTATAGAAAGACAAAGTATCGAAAGACAAAGTATCGAAAGACAGAGTATCGAAAGACAAAGTTTCGAAAGTCAAAGTACCGAAAGACAAAGTATCGAAAGACAGAGTATCGAAAGACAAAGTATCGAAAGACAAAGTATCGAAAGACAAAGTATCGAAACACAAAGTACCAAAATACAAAGTATCGAAAGACAAAGTATAGAAAGACAAAGTATCGAAAGACAAAGTATCGAAAGACAAAGTATCGAAAGACAATGTATCGAAAGACAAAGTATCGAAAGACAAAGTATCGAAAGACAGAGTACCGAAAGACAAATTATTGAAGGATATAGTAAAGAAAGACATAATATAGAAAATGAAAGTATAGAGAGACAAAAATAGAAGAACATTTAGCATAGAAAGAGAAATGTATATAGAAGTTGAGGCCGTGCCTCCCTAGCCTGGTTCAATAAAGACGAAATGAGCCATAAAACAGTAAAAGAAAATGATACAACAATAAACATTTCTTCGTGCAATCTTGATTTTCTGTATTTGTACGTTTAAATTTATTTGAAACCTAATCTTGCTCTAAATTAAAGATAGTAGGTGACGATATTGAGTTGTGTTTTGCATCGCTCGATCCGTACCACCCTTCAATTACGTTAGAAGTACGAGGCAGATCTTCCATGCCACGGTTGCAGAAACTCCACTCACATGGTTTGAGAAGAGGATTTTGTCTATTTCTTCTGAATGGCCTTCATATCGACAAAGTAAACCTTAATGAAGTATTAAGTAAAAGTTAAATATTATGTATGCAGTGTTCTTTTATAGAAAGGCAAAATATTAATTCTCCGGGTTGTATCCGAGTCCACTTTAATCAGAGTCTATGGTATTAACTTAATTTGCTACTGTAATAACAAAGTAAATCTTCTCTTTAGTGTCTGCCGTAACCATTTTATTAATGTGATCAATAGTGGCCCTGGACCTAAATTCTTGGGGATCAATTGTACTAGGCTCAATTGTATCGGGACCCAATTGCCACGGGCCCAAATGTCTTCAGCTCAATTTTCGGCGAGTTCAATTGACGAGACCCATGCAATTGACTTGGGCCCAACTGTCGGTCAATGAACAAAATTCATACTTCAAGTTATGTATAACTAATGTAATGTATGTTATTTTTAAAGAAATATTTCTCCATTTGTTCAAATTTTCATTCGATCAATTTTCTAATCGATCAATTCTCCATTATTATAAATTCGATTGGATTTTCGATACTTTGTCTTTCGATACTTTGTCTTTCGATGCTTTGTCTTTCTATACTTTGTCTTTCGATACTTTGTCTTTCTTTACTATATCCTTCAATAATTTGTCTTTCGGTACTCTGTCTTTCGATACTTTGTCTTTCGATACTTTGTCTTTCGATACTTTTTCTTTCGATACTTTGTCTTTCGATGCTTTGTCTTTCGATACCTTGTCTTTCTATACCTTGTCTTTCGATACTTTGTCTTTCTATGCTTTGTCTTTCTATACTTTGTCTTTCTATACTTTGTCTTTCGATACTTTGTCTTTCGATACTTTGTCTTTCGATACTTTGTCTTTCGATACTTTGTCTTTCGATACTTTGTCTTTCGATACTTTGTCTTTCGATACTTTGTCTTTCGATACTCTGTCCTAGTACCTAATAATCATACTCTTGGTTTTACAAATATTCAAAGATAATTATCAATTCGCTTTAAGCCATTCATTAATCAATTCAAGCTCCTCATTAGCAACAAGAATTAGATCATCCAGTCAGGTCCCCCTGAAAAATAAGGTGGTATCATCCGCATATATAGTGTACCATTTTCATATTAATGCAAGACATATATAGATCGTTAATATAAATAGTAAACAGTAAAGGTCCTAACACTGAACTCTGGGGTACACCTCGTTTCACAATAGATAGATCAGAAAGAGCACCAAACACACACACCATCTGACGTCTGTTATCTAGATATGTGATTCAAACCAAAGTTTAATTGGACCACGAATGCCGTAGCAATCAAGCTTCTTCATCAATACCTCATGATTAATTAACAGTATCAAATGCTTTGGTGAAATCAAGAAATATACAAGCTACATAGTTTTTCTCATCTATAACAGAATAAACAAAATCTAAAAATTCAGTAACAGCATCACAGGTAGGTACTCCTTTTGCTTCTGAAGCCAAATTGCGAGTGCGTAATTATTGGAAATTTATCCAAGTACTTCTTTAACCTTTCAGCCATCAAATATTCAAATACCTTACTTAAAATTGAAATAGTAAATATAGGTCGATAATTTGAAACTACTTGTTTATTACCCTTCTTCAGAACTGGTACAATTCTTGCCAATTTAAACTCCTCCGGAAACACACCTTCATGTAGCGAAATGTTAAAAAACTCTGATATAATTGGTGATAAAATTGCACTCATTCTCCCAAATACAAAAGTAGGGATTGCATTGATATGTGCTCCCTTTGGCTTCAGAGATTTTATAATATTACTTACCTTACGCGGAGTAGTAGGATAAGCATACATAGATTGCCTAGTAGCTAAAGAATTCATATCAGATATAGGATCAGTTTCACAATAAGGAATTGTCCGCTCAATGTCGTCTGTAATACTAGTAAAATATTCACTAAATGTCCCGACAACATAGACAGGAGAAGAGACTAATTAATTAATAAGCTTCTATGTTATTTCCGTATTTATCTTTTTATTTTTATTCAGAAGTCGATTCAACATATTCCACGAGTCCTTACTACTGTTTGATTGGCTAAAGTTTGAAATGAAATATCTCCTCTTAGAACGTCTAATAGTATTAGTGACCTGATTTTTAATTGAATTACAGACAGTGAGCGGAACATTTCCTCTCCTATATTGACGAAAATATTCATGTTTACGTTTAATCAGTGATTTTATATGAGAGTTCATCCAAGGTTTAATTAATGAATTTAATGATACATGTTTAGTTCTTACAGGAAAGCTAACATCATATAATTCCTCAAACCTGCACAAAAAATCACGCACAACAACATTTAAATCATCGGAGTCAATTGAATTATAATTATTCACCAATTCAGCTAGACAGTTCCCCAACTCAGTAAGAGAAGCTTCGGAATGGTCCCTAAATTTCTTTATAATTTTGGCATTAGGTCCATTCAGAGGAAGAAACACAAATATCGGGAAATGGTCAGTAACATCGAAAGTGATCACTCCCGAAACAGAACTAGTCAAAACATTTGACTAGATAGGATCTAGTAACGAGTATGAACTATCAGTTACTCTTGTAGGGATATTTACAAGTAGAAAAAAGAAGTAAGACTTCATTAGGTTTACTAACAGCTGGCTATTGAGATCTGAATTTAGAATGTTAATGTTAAAATCTCCCAATATATAAACATACCTACCAATATTGGGAGAATTATTCAATACTCCAGTGAAATGCTATCATAGTTATCAATACATGGAGGTCGATAAACTCCAACAATATTCATATCTCTACCTCCAAACTACACTATAAAACTACAATATTCAATCAAGTCGTTATTCAAGGTTAGATCAACAATTTCCAGTGATCGAGAGTTACGTGCTACGTACACCTTCACACCTCCCCCCCTCCTACGAGATCTAAAGGAGTGAAATAAATTATATCTTTCAACTTCCATTACACTATCATTAAATTATTCAGTTGGTTTACTTCGTCTGCTAACTATTTATTAATCAAAATTATGTTATCTTTTTGAATTATGTTTAAAAAAATATGAAAATTTAATTGATAAAAATTGAAAAAAAGTGAATCTATAGCATATGACAAAAAAAAACACGCAAAATGCCAGACAAACTATTATATTTTATTAGATCTCAGATTACTGGAATAATTTCATAAATTCAGATGTGTTTTGGACATACTTTCTACTGAATAAATACAAATTCAGATTAGTTGTATTAGTTTAGATTGTTATTTACAAAACTTTGAAAATTAAATTCATTAAAAAAATTTGGAAGGTAATATACAATTAGTGAATTGGTATCGGGATATTTGGTAACCCATATTATCTAAAGAGTTCGTTGTAGCGAGTTGCAGTCCGCTATAGAGCAGGCAACTTTTGTCCTTTGTCGGGGGTGTCCTTTCAAAGATCGTCCGCTGTAAGAGCTTCACCTGTTCTATAATAAAATTCTACTTAAATATATTATAAAAATAAATCATATTTTGCATTAATATGCTATAACAATTTCATACAAATAATCATTGACTTCATACGCCTGTTCATACAAATAATCATTGACTTCATACGCCTGTTCATACGAATAATCTTTGACTTCATACGTCTGTTCATACAAATAATCTTTGACTTCATACGCCTGTTCATACGAATAATCTTTGACTTCATACGCCTGTTCATACAAATAATCTTTGACTTCATACGCCTGTTCATACGAATAATCTTTGACTTCATACGCCTGTTCATACAAATAATCTTTGACTTCATACGCCTGTTCATACAAATAATCTTTGACTTCATACGCCTGTTCATACAAATAATCTTTGACTTCATACGTCTGTTCATACGAATAATCTTTGACTTCAATATTTTACATTATTCCTTTTATATATATTCAAATCTGTTCCCTATTCCATTAAACCTAATCGGTTTGAAAATCTGAGTCTCTAAAGGACTTAGTGTTGAGGATTCGCTTCCTATTTTATGAAACCAGCTGCATGAAATGTATGCTTTTTTGTCAGTTCCCAGCTTCTATCATATAAAATTTGATAGTGTAATGGAAATTGATTGAACCAACTATCATGATTGAACCAACTATCATGATTGAACCAACTATCATGATTGAACCAACTATCATGATTGAACCAACTATCATGATTGAACCAACTATCATGATTGAACCAACTATCATGATTGAACCAACTATCATGATTGAACCAACTATCGTGATTGAACCAACTATCATGATTGAACCAGGTCTCTGCATGTAAATACAAGTACCTGAAAATTTACATTCAATGAGTCCAAGTGCACCGACAACTCATCAAACTCATCCAAACTCATCAAAACTCTCCAAAACTCTTCAAAACTCATCAAACTCATCAAAACTCATCAAAACTCATTAAAACTCATCAAAATTCTTTCAAATTCTTTTGAAATGACCTAAACTTAAATGCAATTTCTTCACTAAGCTCATCGTTGAGTGATTCAACTGTATAATAAGTACAGTTAGCTAAAACCTCATCATCAAAAGAATTCAAGGAATCAGGAGATATGATTGGATATATTAATGTTTAAATATAGGAAAATACAACATGCAAAACCTAGGTACCGTATTGACAAAAAAAGAACAAAACATAATATCAAATACAAAACAATGCACAGAATCAAACACTTTAGGGAAAGCACCCGAATACCGAATGCTACCGACCATAGGCAACAGCCAAACATGTAGATGAATGATAGGATTCCAGTATACAGGGTGGGGCGTAAGTTTGGAAGCAATTTTTCAAACATTAATATAATTCTTAAAAATAAGTTCCTAAGTAGGTGATAGGGTTTGAACTATAGTAGGGACACTACATTATGACGTGGCAGTGTTATTTTTTACAAAAATTTAGTCAATTCAAAAATGTCAGACAAAAGAGAAGCCATTATTGCTCTACACCGTGCCGGGAGGTCAGATTCCGTCATTTCAAAGACTCTCTCAATAGCGAGATCGACTGTTTGGAAGTGTGTGAACCGTTTTAATGAGAGAGGAGACTTGATCGATCGTCCAAGAAGTGGTAGACCACGCTCAGAACGCACCAAACAACTGATAAAATGTGCCCGAGAGAAGATCAGGAGGAACCTGAAAAGGTCAATACGATTGTTAGCCAAAACAGCTAATGTGAGTTCCAGAACATTGAGAAGAGTTGTCAAAGAAGACTTAAAGATGTCCTCTTTCACCCTCCAAAAGAGACAGACTCTGTCAGAAGCTGTAAAGAAAAAGAGATTGGAGAGAAGCAAAGCACTTCTGAGAGAATTGAAGTCTGGCACGGCTGGTGAAATTGTTTGGTCTGACGAAAAAAAATTTTCACAGTGGAAATGGCTCACAACCGGAGGAATGACAGAATAATTGGTAAAAGTGCAAAAGACATCCCATACAACCAAAAAACTGTCCACAGAACCATGAAACCTGCTTCAGTAATGGTCTGGGCCGCCGTTTCAGAAACCTGGAGATCTCCTTTAATTTTTGTGGAACAAGGCGCCAAAATCAATGCTAAATGTTATATTGAGAATAATTTGACGCCAATGTTGGAGTCAGCTAAGGATCACTTCGGTAATGACACTCTATGGACATTTCAGCAAGACGGCGCGACTTCACATACTGCAAATGTCACTCAAAACTGGTGCCATGACCATCTTCCACGGTTTTGGTCCAAAGAAATGTGGCCTCCCTGCTCCCCAGATGTTAATCCTATGGAGTTTTCGGTATGGTCCATTCTTGAATCAAAGGCCTGTGGTAAATTCCATCGCAGTGTGGATGATTTAAAGCGTTCGCTCCAGAGATCTTGGAAGGAAATTTCACAAGAACAGTTGCGTGCCGCAGTAGGAAGAGTTCGGAGGAGATTTGAGGCTGTTATTAAAAACAAGGGGGGACATTTTGAATAAATTTATGATTTTTGAATTCTTAAAACCCTTATGTAATAATACTTAACTGTAAATTATTAAATATATTTTTCGTTGGATTATAATGTGCACTTTCATTTGCTTCCAAACTTACGCCCCACCCTGTATAACTAACAAGGCACAGCTACAGGAATCAACTACCCCAGTACCCACCCCATCTTCATTTGTATTAATGTTCTTATTAGAAACAACTTCACACAGGTACTCGAAATTAATAACATCATATAACATGTATTCATTTACATAAATGAATTTGAACATGAATATTAAATCCTGAACAGCCACCAATAATAGTAATTCACAAAATCTATGAGAGAAAACTATTGATACTTTCACAAGCATAAAAGAGTATACACAATTAAGAGAGTTTTATAATAACACCAAATAACACCTCTGATCTTCATCGGAACATAAATATTTGAGCATCTTGATAACAGGAAAGACCACATTAGTACAACACAAAGAGATCACTGGTGCTAAAAATATTTACACGATGAGTCACACAGGTTGTGAATTTTTGATTAGTTCTTCGCTCTTCAAGTGATCTCCCACCAAACATTTCAAACTTGCTCCATGTGTTCAAAATTTTTCTAGAATTTTTTCCAGAAGAGTCGAGGGGCTTCTCCCAAGCGTAGATACGTCATCCTTGCGATCCACACCCAGACAAAATTTCCGGTCTGGTACGTTTGGCTTGTCTTAGCGCATATAGCACTCTAGCTCTACCAGGAGTTAAGTTCTCATTGATGAACAAATTAGTAGGTTTAGCTGTCCTACTAGATCTAACAATATCAACCCCCAAATCAGCTTTCTGCAGCTTAACTAGAATACGACGATTATCTGGTCCTTGTGTAGAAGAAGGTCTGCCTATGCGGCGAGCGGATCGGATATGATCAGAAGAAAGTTCATAATTGAGCTTATTCTTGTGTATATTACATACCACAGTGCTAAGATTTTCACTTGATGATCCCGTAGAGGCAACAGACATACCAGACAAAACAATCTCGTCTTGTCTGTGGAGGGCTTCATTGTCTTCTAGCCTTTCCTCCAATGTAAGAACAGTACTATTTAGTGTAGAAACTTGTTGCTCAAGCTCAGATATTTTCTTATCTTTGGCCTTCATTGCTGAAATCATTTCGGTTTTGAATATCTCCAACCTTTGTTGTAGTTCATTTTTATTCTGGTCAGAAAACTTTTCATTACTTCCAATATGTGATGGTGGCTTGATTTCTTGGGGGCTGATTTCGAGTAACAGGAGGCAAAGTAGGTTACGGTTTAGCCTTCTGTGGCAATTTTCAAAAGTTAGGCAAAAATATCAGCGATTTGGTACAAGTAACAGCATGAACGCTCAGTGTTCAGATTATTATTACACAGTCGAGAGCGACTCAGACACTAGACAACCTTACTCTGAGACGATGAAAGTGATAATGTAATAAAAAGTTACATAAGAAGTCTCTCCGTTTATAAATAATAGATCTTAAGAATATCACAGACGATAGGAAATGGTATCGAATACTATATACCGCTGGTGTAGAACCATTCAATACTCTTTAATTATCTCCGTCTATAATATTCTCTATGATTTATAAAGCATATTGTCACTAGGGATGTGACAATATGCTTTATAAATCATAGATCTTAAGAATATCGCAGACGAAATGAAATGGTATCGAATACTATATACCGCTGGTGTATAGAGGTGCCGCATAGAAAAATTACAGGAATAACTTAAATCACAAACTATAAAAAAAAAATAGCTTGAATCTGTATAACCTGTAACCCTAGTTCTAATGAATAAAGAAATGAATAATTAGACTGGAGGAGACCTTTGAGTTTTGAATCTCATTAACATTACTTATGTCTGTTGCACAGAAGATATATATATATATATATATAACAAAGAAAGGAAAGAAGTTGCGACATCTATCATGAGATCAGGACCTAGAAACAATAGAGGAAACGATAGAGCACTAAAAATTGAAATAAAAAAGTTATTCTCTTAAAATTAGTGATGGGACGATTAATCGGAATCGTATCGGAATATCGGGGTTGGAGTTCCAAAATTTAAGGACGATTCCAATACCTGAAACTCTCATTCCAGTAATGTATGTAGCATCTTGTAGCAACTCACATCAATTCAGACATTTTCTTATGTGCTTCTCGTTAGTCCTGGCGGAATATCTTGTATTGGCAAACTTTATTTGTCATTTTCAAAGTTATAAATGTAAGTGCTTATACGTTACAATAATTGATCCGTTTGCCTACAGATGAACACCATGCAGCCGTAAATGAAGATGAATTTCTTCATAAATGGTCTTTGGCTAAGCTAGCTAAGGAAGATATATATACATAACCCCAATATTTAGCTGGTAATGATTACGAACCCACTAAACTATCCTTGTAATTGTTAACTATGCCACTAAACTATCCTTGTAATTGTTAACTATGCCACTAAACTATCCTTGTAATTGTTAACTATGCCACTAAACTATCCTTGTAATTGTTAACTATGCCACTAAACTATCCTTGTAATTGTTAACTATGCCACTAAACTATCCTTGTAATTGTTAACTATGCCACTAAACTATCCTTGTAATTGTTAACTATGCCACTAAACTATCCTTGTAATTGTTAACTATGCCACTAAACTATCCTTGTAATTGTTAACTATGCCACTAAACTATCCTTGTAATTGTTAACTATGCCACTAAACTATCCTTGTAATTGTTAACTATGCCACTAAACTATCCTTGTAATTGTTAACTATGCCACTAAACTATCCTTGTAATTGTTAACTATGCCACTAAACTATCCTTGTAATTGTTAACTATGCCACTAAACTATCCTTGTAATTGTTAACTACGAAACTTCCAGAGTTCAATGGGGTTCCTTTTCTGTGAATGTTCCAAGAAAATATATCGAGTCTTCTCAACAACTTGATGTATCATTGTACCATCAATTAACTATATCACCAAACTGATGAAAACTGCTGTTTGACAAACGTTTGGCATATTAAAACATTTCGAAATATAAAGTTTCAGCTTACAGGTAAAGACTATAAAGTTACTAACAAGGCACAGCTACAGGAATCAACTACCCCAGTACCCACCCCATCTTCATTTGTATTAATGTTCTTATTAGAAACAACTTCACACAGGTTGATTCAATATAGTATTTGGTAAGTTATCTTTAGGTAGCTAAATATCTAGCCTGGTATAAAAATAAAAATATTTTTATATAGGCTGCCCTTTAAGCTTGACGCTTTTATGGGTCTTTTTTTTGCTACTTAGTTATGCAATTTTTGAATAGTAATGGAGATGTGGTTGTAGTTCCCGAAATGTAAGGGAAAATTGTCTAACAATTAAAAATAAATGAATAAAAATAATCAGGTTTCGGAATATTTGGATAGATTCGGAACCGTTAAAGAAATTGGTATCGTCACATCACTATGCAAACTATGTACCTAATTAATTTAAAAGAAAACTTATTTTATTTGTCTTAACGATAATATTCCTGTACTGTTTCCTACTCTAATAATTTATATATTGTTCAATATTCATCAAAGTGTAAAGAATTTCATGTTGTTGTAAAATTGTCCCCTAAGGGGCTCTATCCTGAAGCTGTCTGTGGTGAATGGAAGAGAAGGGAGAGGGGGGGGAGGTGTCATCCATTGGGTCTCGCATGTAATTTGGATTATTTATTATTCTTTATTTTTACCATGTTACTTCTTTGTTAACGTTCACTATTTTCTAACGCTACTGTAAGCGTCTAACGCTACTGTAAGCAATTGAAATAACAAAACAGTTTATTTAGACAAAGAATCTAGCTAAATTGTCATAGCTAATTAGGAATCTAAAGTTTTAAATCTACACCGACACAATAGGGCACAGAGATACAGAGAAGTAGTAATATACTGAGAGCTTAGGGGGTTTGTGGTATTTCCTAGAAAGTAAATAACAACAACTTAATATATTTTCAGAGCAAACTAATTAAGCATTATATATTCAAATAAACAATATACCCATATAAATTAATAATATTCACCTGTAACGTACTGCTGGCTTCACCTGGAAACTGTTCACCTATCAGGTCTAGTTAGGTACTGATGCTTAAAAAGTTACGCTCTGAATTTCAAGTCTCAATGATTCGAATTGCCATAGGTTAATTATTATGAATAAAACAGAAAAACAATTGCTATAAAAATAAATAGCATTAATTATAGAAAATTTCATAGAAAACTAAACTAACTACATGAAATCTTCCTTTTTATTAAGAATTAAAAAGAGTTTATAAGAACGAAGTGACCAATATGGGGGATATTAATACACGTTTTATTTTTTCTATATATCAAATAACTTTAAATTAACAATACTATAATTTTTACATAACAATTTTAATCTATCCTTTAAGTTATATTAATTTGCGGATCTAGTAAAATGAATTTAAATTAGGAATTTTAACTTTCATAAATAAACTATATCTAAAGAATTTTAAATAACTATGTATCAAGAATTTAACAGTTAAATAAGGTGCAACTAAGAATTTTAACCGCAAATAACTAATAGAATTTTTAATGGAGTTAGTGACGCTCATTTGTAATTTGGAACGGCCACAACAAATTGAAAATATAGGTTTACAAAGGACTAAGGAATTGGAGGTGCAGACATTCAACAATCTGAACAAGCATGCCATCAGCAAATTAGCTGCGAATAGAAATTAATGACAATAATATTAGTCATCTATATTAGTAGTACGAAAGTAATTCCAGTATTTTAAGTAATTCCAGTATTTTAAAAGTAATTCAAGTATTTTAAGTAATTCAAGTATTTTAAGTAATTAAAGATTTTAAGTAATTAAAGATTTTAAGTAATTAAAGATTTTAAGTAATTCAAGTATTTTAAGTAATTCAAGTATTTTAAGTAATTCAAGTATTTTAAGTAATTCAAGTATTTTAAGTAATTCAAGTATTTTAAGTAATTCAAGTATTTTAAGTAATTCAAGTATTTTAAGTAATTCAAGTATTTTAAGTAACAAAGTAATAAAGCAAATAAATGGGGACAAGATACTAACTTAAAAGAACAACGTTGAAAGAAAATTCTAGCTGTCACGAATATATGATTATTACGCCAACCAACCTTTCTATGACTTCAGCATCGCTCCAAGTTCTTCCTGACGTCGGCCAATGTCCTTCCATGGGGTGTATTTCATGCTCCGGTCTCACCAATCTAGCCTATCATCTTCCCTTTACTATCCGAATTCAAAAGAGAACACATTTCATAGGGTGAAGTAGGTCAATTCCGTTAGTGGATTTCAGGATTCCATTTTTCAATGATCGTGCATTTTATAGAGTGAATTATGGTAATTCCTGGTGGTTGTTCGCTGGATCAATTTATCCAATGGCTAATTATCCCTTTTTAGCTCGAAAATTAGTACCACTTGGTATTCACAATTTTTGACATCGTATGGCGGCAACAGAGCAATTTCGTGTTAGGTTTGTTTTTAAATCATGGATTGGACTGGACTGCTTTTCTGGAAAAACTTTATACAGAGCATGACAGTGATGCCGGAGAGCAAATTTCAAGGAGGTAGCATAATCATAATCCGTGACAGATTTTTAGCTAATAAATTATTTCTGCTAATTTTGTTCTAACTAATGAAACTTGCTCTCAGTTATAGATAAATGGATTAGAAAATAGAGATTATATAGATTATATAGATTTGAATAAATATTTTCTACATTAATTAATTCATTACAGCTATTTGCAGTTAGAGGATAGCGCTAGGGTTATGCTCTTCATCTACGAGGTCTTACGTGTCTCTTTTCGTCACATTCCATAGTGAGTGACTGCATTCACGGAGTAGCTTTTCTGCATCCATGAGCAATGTCACCGACTGAGGATAGGAGACTTTGTTCATGAATCCACTTTCCTTTCTGACTGCTTCTTCCAGTCCATTGTATTTAATTTCCTTTTGACGTCAGCGATATGGTCTTTGGTCCGATGCAGACGTTAAACCCCCACTAAACTAATTAATTGTTGTAAAACTGGAGACTTCTGTTTTCAATGTTGTTAATAACAATATTTGGATCTGGTTTAACGGACTACTTAAAAACAAAGAAATTAAAGCCACCACAGTTTGAACTACAAATTAATGTACAAAAAAATAATACCAACTTACTTAATATGAGAATCAAAATTCCATGTGACAAACTGAAACTTTTTACTAATAGTTAATAATATGGTGAGTTGTGTCACATGGTCTCTGTACTTTTGTAATTTGGATCAAAATTTCTCAAATTATGTCACCCTTAAATAATCAAAAATTTATATTTTTAATTAAAAATATAAAAAAAAAATTAATGTGCGAACGTATATTAAATCCGTCATTCAATACAGAATATTTTTTTTACATTATTTTCTACTATTCATTTATCTAAATTTATATCCTCTACAACTTTTATTTCTACCTATATTAAAATAAAAATACTAAATACTTTTGCACACGTTCGCACAAACTTTTTTACTGTGACCTCAAAATATTGAAGGAAAGAAAAAAACAGTAGACATAAAATTTTAATTTTCAAAAATTTAAATCATTTGATAGAATAAGAATTAAGTATTATATTTAATATAAAAATTTAGTATTAAAATTTGATAGCGAAATTTAGAATTATAATTTTATAGAATAATTTTATTATAATGATAACCAATAGGTTGTAGATAAAATTGTCAGTGAAAGCTTAAAACAAGTTCAACAACCACCAAAATTGTAAATAAAGTGATGAGAGTTAATTATATTGCATTCATTTCTCTGAGACTATTAAATTGCCCTTTTCATATGGGACTGATAGTTAATTATCACCTATTTTCTAGGTAGGTGAGGCTTGTTAATAAACTTATCCCATAGAGCAAAATAAGTCTCCAGGTTCGTTACAATTATTTGTATTATCTTAACTTGAAGAGACTTGGAGGTAATTGATTGAATTCTATTAAACTGACAAATGACTAAACGGTAAAAGTTTTTAGGAAGTAAATTAAACACAAGGAAGTTTTACATGGGTGTACTTATATTGAAGTTCGAATAGTACAGAGTTCTAAGACTTACGCACAAGTCTTTGAATAAACACAACACAAGTTTTTTTAAATGAACTAGCGGTTGAGTAAACTAAGGGTTTAAATAAACAAGGGTTTGAGTAGCCAACTCACGAAACCCGTCGATGGACAAGTCCGACCGGACTTGGTCCGACCAACCAGTCTTCAAAAGACTATCGCGAACTATGAACACTTCAGTTAGGTGTCAATGGTATTTAAAGGGTGAACTGGAGAGTCCAACCTTCCAGTGAGTGAGTAAACTTCTGTTAAGGTACTGATAGTACTTTTCAAAGATGTTTTTCTACTCACAGCAGATAGAAATAACACACAGTGCATTATTCAAATTTAACACGCTAGTGGTAATGGCGTTCTATACGATTAACATATAGATCGAACAGATTTACTAATAGTTCATTTTAGTGAATCCTGATTTGCTAATAAACATCCAAATTTAAGCATACTATTTCAGAGTCCTGTTTAACCCTATACATGATCAGAAATGTTACAAGTTCCTAACTATTAATTAAGTATTTCAATTAGAATAATTGAAATCCTTACTTAATTCCTTTTAAATTAATTTAGTATTAATTTCAATTCTATCTATAGAAAAAGAACTCAATATTCTAAGTTGTATAACTGATTTACAAAGTTCATGAAGTTATATAACTTAGTACAAATTATAAAGTTATATTCTGAGTTACAAGTTATAGCTCTGGGTTACAAGTTATAAGTTATGTTCTGAAGTTACAAGTTATATTAGCGGCTTACATCAAATCTATTCGTTTATAATTATATTCGAGCTCCTAGCGAGAATAACATGACTATAAATTTAAATAGCATTTTCCTTCTAATGAACAGTGTACAAGATTAAAAAGATTACGTCTGATTAAATGATTATCAAATTATAGAAATTGAAAGATTAAGTAAAAATACAATTTCAGCGTATTAACAATAGATTATTGTTAATATCACTTCCTCCTTCATGTTTCACACGACTGGTCGGTTGAATTTCAATTTCTAAACCCTTATTATTGAAATCCAATCGAAAAATATCCTAAGAAATTTCGAACAACACTCGGAAAACATCCCAAGAAATTTCTTAAAATTTCTAAGTCCGAAACATAAATTATATCTATTAAAACAAAATAAATTTAATCATTCGATTCATGCATTATGCATTTCAGTTTAAAATTTGATTTGTTAAACAGATCAGTCTTTTCATCATAAAAATTGGGTGTACAAAAGTATGATGACAAGACAATTCCTATCATATATGTAATCATGAATTCTACCTCTGGTCACGATATTAAATCAAAATAGAGTGAAAATTTATCTAGCCAAACATACATCAAAAATTATCATTTTATGGAATTTATTTAACTAATAGAGATATTCAAATATCTAACCTTGTTTATAATTATTCAAAATTGAACCTTAAATCCCATTTCATTCAGTTCTAAAATTCAAAACATGAAATATCAAATTATGAATCTCAAAATTCAAGTTGAACAATCATAAAACTTCAATCTATAACTGCTAAATTTATTTTTAAAATTTTTAAAATAAAAGTAACCATCACCTTTCTAAAAATTGAATATTTATGTTCTCATTTCTTAAACACTTAAAGGGAAATAGTATCCAGGTGAATGTCTAGTCATTGAAAACATAATTTTATTGTTACACTTAATTTATGTGATTCAATCCATTGTAAATTCATTCTCAAATTTTTCTAAATTATTTTCTTGAATGAAATCAACTCTTCAAGTTTTTTTTTCAAAATCTAAAGTTCGTTTAATACATTACTGCAATATAGTTCAACTATAAACATCTTACTTTCATTCAAGAAACAAAATTATAATGCTCTCAAATAAGATTTCAATAAAATCTAAGCATACGATTATAATAAATCCACTATTATTATATCTTATACTTCAAGCATCGTAATTTGAAACGTCGGATATAAAGTTAAGTAATTTTCAAATGAAATTAATTTTAAAATCAATAGAGATTAATTACATTTCATATTTCCAATGAATATAATCTATAGTCAATAGAACTTAGTTAACTTTTATATCTCAAATGAATATAAGCTATATTCAATAGAACTTAGTTAACTTTTATATCTCAAATGAATATAATCTTACATCAAAATAGAAATTTCACTATAGTTAATTTTAATTCCAAAATATTCATTTCAAAATATATGAGTATAACTAAATTCGTTATTACTTATCTTAAACTTCTCTCTTCTTAAGCTATGGTTATATATGTTATGTAATATTATACGAGCTATATTATTGGTTAGTATTCATCTATACTATTGTTAGCCTTACATAACCTATTTATATTCGTATTGAATAAACATATTCAGATGTCTTTTAAAATATCAAATGAAATTAAAAGTTACTTTAAATCAAATGAAATCTAAGTAATCCTTTAAAGAATTAATTTTCAAATAAACATCAATGAATAAATGCTCATAACTTG
Organism: Caprella mutica; assembly: GCA_947561585.1. Taxonomy (NCBI): domain Eukaryota; kingdom Metazoa; phylum Arthropoda; class Malacostraca; order Amphipoda; family Caprellidae; genus Caprella; species Caprella mutica. The sequence goes on along the minus strand of CANNZV010001544.1, from coordinate 57,471 downwards.
AATGTTTCAATAAGCAATTAATATTTAAACTTTCTTTAAAGTAAATTCAAAGTATAGAAATCTAAGTTAATTGGAATCATTATTGATTATCCGACAAGCGTTACCGAAATTTAGAATAATAAGATCAAGGTGAAATGATCTAAATGTGTCGGTACCATCAAATGTGTCGGTACCCCAAATATAGTGATGAGAGTTAATTCCATTGCATTCATTTCTCTAAGACTATTCCCCAAATTAAGTGATGAGAGTTAATTACATTGCATTCATTTCTCTAAGACTACTCCCCAAATTAAGTGATGAGAGTTAATTACATTGCATTCATTTCTCTAAGACTATTCCCCAAATATAGTGATGAGAGTTAATTACATTGCATTCATTTCTCTAAGACTATTCACCAAATATAGTGCCGAATCAGAGAAGTGGCTGTTCGCAAAGGAAGTTGTAGTTGTTTGATTCACACTCAGCAACAGTTAAGGGACTAATGACACCGTGCTTGACTGCCCACAGTCTACCGCAGGAGGATAGTTTCGCAACAGTATGGTCCCTCCACAACATTTGTGAAAACTGCAAGCGAAACATCAGAATAAGAAATGTGTTGATAGAGGGTGGTATCTGATATTAATTTTGAAAAGTACTTATAGAAATATATTCACATTCAAATAATTTATTGTTTATATAGTATTTACTGCTCAATGAAGCTAAAAAGAAAGATGTATTATTGTACACAGTAGGTAGCCCAGGGGTGGGCACACGTTGTGTTTTTCAGTGCCGAAAGATGGAATGTCGGTGCCAATTTTCTTTTCGTTTTCTAAATTTCTGGGATACTGAGTAATTATATAATGAGTTGGTATATTTAATTGAAGTACGAACATGTACAACGGTACATATTTTGCACATAAATATTGGTAGTAGATTTATCATTCGCATTAAAAAGAATTAATAAAAGATATATAAAGAAATTTTCTTCATGTGAAAATATCACAATAAAAACAAAAATAAGCTATCTTGCATAAGTAATAATAAGTAACTCATAAATTCACAGGATAAATTACTTACCTAACTTATTAAAAATGGGAATTAAAAATGATTGCATAAATATTTACCACAGTGTTTGAATATCCCAAGACAAGCGTATGAAAGATGTAAATTTAACTGATCTTGATAAAAAGAGACAGAGGTAAATAAATTAAACACCGGCACTATTGTAACAATAAACAAAAATTTCTTATTAAGGGATAAAATTACTATCAAAGTATCAAGGTCATTACAAATATACTGTTCTTCAATTAATTGACCATCCTCTTCTATATTATTCTTTTTTTATTTATAGAGCAGTCAGGGCTAAAAAATTTTAATTTTCTTTGGAAGAAACTAAAGCACCGTTTCCCGGGTGGGCAGTGGTGCCGTTTTGAGTGCCAAAATAGCACTGAGTGCTGCATTTGCCCACCCCTGAGGTAGCCGGTAAATTGCTCGAAAACAATTGGTCGAAAGAAAATTGCTCGAAAACAATTGCTCGAAAAACAATTGCTCGAGTGAACAATTGCTCGAAAGAACAATTGCTCGAAAGAACAATTGCTCGAAAGACAATTGCTCGAAAAACAATTGCTCGAACGAACAATTGCTCGAATGGACAATTGCTCAAATCATCAAATTGCTCTAATGAACAAAATTGCTCGAATTATAAAATTGCACAGTTTTCAATTTCAGTTATTCATGAAGTGGAGCTGCACCTAACAATCCTTGTTTCTTTTTAGTAATTGATCATTAATCATTCTATAAATTATTTTAATTATTACTCATTGTGCATAATCTTTTTTTTAGACCGTTTGTGTCATCTCGTATGTAACATGTGAATTGGAATCATGTGGTGAATCAGAACTATTCATGTTTTTTTATCATAAAACCCGAAAACACATACATCTGTAGGTGGCACCTCAATAGATTTTAATAAATCTACAAATTTTTTCGGGTTTCATGATAAAAAAAACAGGAATAGTACAGTTTCACCACATGATTCCAATTCACATGTTACATACGAGATGACACAAACGGTCTAAAAAAATGATTATGCACCATGAGTAATAATTAAAATCATTTATAGAATGATTAATGATCAATTACTAAAGAGAAACAAACATTGTTAGGTGCAGCTCCACTTCATGAATAACAGACTTTTATAAAATTGAAAACTGTGCAATTTTATAATTCGAGCAATTTGATAATTCTACCAATTGTTCATTCAAGAAATTGTTCGTTCAAACAATTGTTTTTCGAGCAATTTTGTTAGGAGCAATTGTTCTTTCGAGCAATTGTTCATTCGAGCAATTGTTCTTTCGAGCAATTGTTCATTCGAGCAATTGTTTTTCGAGCAATTGTTTTTCGAGCAATTGTTCATTCGAGCAATTGTTCTTTCGAGCAATTGTTCTTTCAAGCAATTGTTCATTCGAGCAATTGTTTTTCGAGCAATTGTTTTCGAGCAATTGTTCTTTCGAGCAATTGTTCATTCGAGCAATTGTTCTTTCGAGCAATTGTTTTTCGAGCAATTGTTTTTCGAGCAATTGTTTTCGAGCAATTATCTTTCGAGCAATTGTCTTTCGAGGAATTGTCTTTCGAGCAATTGTCTTTCGAGCAATTGTTTTCGAGCAATTTACCCAGAACCACACAGTATGATGACTTCACTCAATTAAGAGAAGGAGGTATAAACTGTTGTAATTTGTTATGGATTGAACAACTTTTACATTTTACAATGTTTATCATTTTAACGCTACTTGGTGTTTCAAATAATAGAATATTTTTATTTACCTGAGCGTCATTATTCAGTGCACCGAACCTGCTGTTATTTTCTTCAAAATAAGCGTGTCCAGTCCACACCGGAAACTGGTAATGTGTAGGTCCTGAAGAGGAAATGTAGGAAATTAGAAATGGTCAATTTCACTGTGTTTTTCAATTATTCTCTTAATTGCAATGATTTTGATAACTTCATTAACAAAATTATATATTGGTAATGGGCTAACATTAACAGTATCCATTTTGTGCATTTTCACTCTAATTTGTTTTGAATGTCCCACGAAGAATATAAGTGTTTCGAATTAAGGTTGTATTTTCGACTGTAATCACCAATTGAAAGCCGATAATCAGCGATAATAATTTCCGACTGAGAGATTTCTATTTACATTATTCTAACCTGACTTTTGAAGATTGAGCAAGAAGGACATCAAATCCTTTGCATCTTTGAAGGTGATGAGGATGCTGGTTCTATGATAACAATCCCAATGTGCCCTTTCCCAATTCTTCTTTTCATTGCTGTAGTAGAGACACCTACCATGGACCAACTTGAAACCATCAGAGCACGGAGGTGCCTCAATGGGAGGTGATTCTGAAAGGTAGGAGAGTAATAAAGTTTATTGAGGATTCTATGGACTCTCTTCTTTTCGTCCTTAAAACACCTTCTATAGATTAAACAAATAATTGCCTTTATCCAAGATATTAAGTTTGAGTTTAAATTATCCATCAATTTAAAAAAAGACAATTAAATAAGAATAGAAGGTAATATTAATAAAGAAAATAATAGTGTTTTATCTTTTTAATTGCTATTTATGATACCTGCAAGAGCAAGTATCATTTATACCAATTACAATAACCAGTTAAATTATTTATAATGTTCTCACCTGATCAAAATATGTAACTGGTCAATAACAAGGAACTAACCCCAGTTCCTTTTGTAGCACTAATAAAGAGTAAGAGTCAACTATTTGTTACTGTAACAAAAGGAACTGGGGTAAGTTCGAGTTATGGACCAGTTCCACATTATCGATCATATAATAAAATGGTATATATTTCAATTCTTCATTTTAATTGGTATCCATTATTCATGCAGTCATCATAAATAGCAATTAAAATTATTAAAAATATATGATAATTATTATATATCCTTTTCTTTTATGATCGATTATGTGGAACTGATTGATAACTCGGAACTTATCCCAGTGAAACACATTCACAAGTGTGAGTTCAAAAGGATTGTTACACAGAGCTGTTACAAATTGTATTGTTCAAAATATCCAAAATGCTTCAGTCTAAAATTTATTTTGACGAAGATACCAGAATATCCTAATTCTAAACCATTCAAGAGGACTATACTAACAGTACTCGGAAAGTGACATGGCTTTCGAACCAATCTGACCCTCAGAAATTTCTGGTTGACATGTCATGACCTGTGCTCCACTTTCCGAGTACTGAGAGTGTCTGAGTACTGCGACGTTACACCAGGAAAGTCCTGTATCGCACATTGTCATCTAGCGTGTAATAAGATCATACAGGGTAGCCGCTAAATAATCTACATTTTAAAATCACCGTAACTATTTTAACATACGAGATGGGAAATATAAATAAACATCATTTGGAAGAAAAGAAGTCAAATTTCACTAACTATCTATTATAACCAGTTATTTTCCAAAGTGTCCACCGTCACCAGTAATACACTACTTAATACGAGAAGAAATGTTCTCAAATGTCTTTGCCAAGCATTTCACTGTTGTTTAAGGTTTTATAAAATCAAAGAGATGTAACTTTAAAAAGGTATATAAACAATGAAATGCTCGGTAAAGGGATTGGTAATTTTGAGTCTCGTATTGAGAAGTGTATTACTGCTGATGGCGAACACTCTGAAAAAACTAATTTAGCAAGATAGTTACCAAAATTTGACTCCATGTTAATTCGAATGATCTCATATGTAAATATAGTTTTCACGATTTTAAAATATGTAATTTTTAAGATCCTAAAATGTACATTCTGTATTCTGTGCAAATATATAATGTAAATAGTTAATACAAATCCAAAGGCACTCACCACCATCCAAAACATGGACCAAAGTACTAGCGCTTCCTTTATCGGTGTGACAGGTGTAGGTGCCAGATAGGGTGTTTACTATGTTTCGGACTATTAGCGAATCCATGTTATTGATTTTACTTGTTTGTAAATCAACATTTCTTGGTGACTCGATTCCTGGGGCCATCAAAGTTTGCACAAAGCCGTCATATGCTACCCGAGTCCAGGATATCGGAGTCACATGTTCCTAGGTGAGAAAATATACTGTTATTACAATAACAACTGGGAAATGTCTCAGTTCTTGCCATGTTCCGAATACTATGAGTGTGTGAGCTCCTCGACGTCCCCTTTCTCAATTCAGTCAAATCCAAAAAATAATCAAAGTTATTTCTATTTCTTTGGTAAGAGTTTGATTACTTAATGGAACTCACCAGGATCCGGTGTTCTATTATACTAGCTATTACTCATCTTACATTTATTTATTCAATTTTTCATAATCTTTGCTTTTGATAATTATTTATTTTCTATTTTGTTCTAGATCATTTGGCATATAATCATTTGGCACATAATCATTTGGCATATAATCATTTGGCATCTAATCATTTGGCATCTAATCATTTGGCATCTAATCATTTCGCATATAATATAGCTGCCCTACCGTATTAAATATTGAACCTAAAATTTAAAAGATTTAAACTAAACTAGTGTTCTATAACCTCTCTGAGGTGAGTTTAAACTGTTTATAAAATTGTGCATTATTTGTTATAATATCTTTAAAACTATTAGGTACTTATGCTGTGTATAATTTAAATTACAGGTTGCGGTCAGACCCAAAATAAAATCTTGAGAATTAAAACTTTGTTACTCCTGACCTTCCCTCAGTCTAAAATGCTTAGTTAAAGAGTTACAAGGTTAGGAAATTAGTGTCTGTACCATTTATAATTATAAGTTAACATTATTTTTTTAATGTTCCGATAAGAAACAAAACATTTTTAACAGTAATGATTAGGAGCACAAGAAACATAGACTTGAATTAGGTTACATGTTTACAGAATGTGTTCAAACTGCCACCCATTTGTGCGATGCAAGTGTTCAAACGCTTTTCCCGCAAGGATTCGTGAAACTCCTCGTGTCTTTGCTTGCGTCCGCCAATTATTGGACAAACGTTTGAACGCCTGCATCGAGACAAATGGGAGGCAGTTTGAACACATTTTGCTAACATGTAATCTAATTTGAGATAAGCTTCTTTGTGAAAGTGTTTATTTCGACGAATGCAACCTTAAGTTAAAGTTTGGCAACAAAAGTGTCGGACACCCTGTATAAACGTTTCTATAATAAGTTTCTCCTGTTTTTTTTATCTTGAAACGAATATTCAATGGATTGAATATAGCTACCTAGCTGACATTCAAAACAACGGTGTACATTCTTTTTCTTTAGACTAAAATTTAGCAAGTTTGGTGTACAAGAGCTTGTACACTTGTTTTTATAACTTGTAGCTATAAAATCATCAGACCTGTTTGTTATTTGAAGTTAATTTTTTCTGCTCAAATGTTTGTGGTATTAGAATGGTTGTTTGACAATAATATTTTTTGCTTTGAGAGAGTTCATAAGACTTTCAAACTCTATTACATGTAATGCATTTGGTGAAGGTAATTAACCACCTGATGTTATCTCTAGACCAGATGTTTTCTGTGGTTCAGAAATAACGAGCTCTGGAGATTTCATATATCCTTAAAGATTTCTTCAAGTCTGTAGTTTCTTCTCTGTGACAGAGTAATTAGTTTAGTCGGAAATAACTTGGATTTTTTTCTATTTGTCATTGTTGATAAAGTTGATTTGAGTCAGTAATAAAAATCGAATATAGTAATTAATTAAAACTTAATGGGTGTAATGAATGATATTGAATTTATCCTATATTCTATATTAAATTTATATGAATCTGTGCATTTCTGAATAAATCTTCTCATTCTGATAGGAGGAGGGTAAATTTAGGGACAGTTATTCAAATTGGTATCATGAATACCAATTTAAATAAAAGTTAAATAATTATAATTATAAAGAGTTATCAAGTGTTGAGTCACAGGCCAAAATAATATTGCGTCTTGCGGGACGCTAAAATCCTTATTTTTGGGTCACGTGACTGGCAATCTAGCGTCAGTTTAATGGAGAAATGATATAACTGAAACAAAATATGGTTTTACACCGTCTTTCTTAGCGTCCTGCAATCGCTGCAACGCTTCCTCTCTCTAGAGTAGTTTATCATAACTCTATGAGAGTTCTTTACGTGTTCGAAAATATGGTACCGTGCGATAACACGGAATTCACCCTAAATGGGACATGTTAAATTTCTGAACCAATTGCTTCTAATAACCTCATCTGGATTATATTTTTGATGTTTTTTTTAGTGACCGTGAATTAATCTTAAAAAATTGTGTGTAATTAAAGAGAGGTCTGCCTGTACACAAACTTCCTAGATTTTGACACAATATTCATGTACTCATTGCTGACTACAACACTCTTACTTTTAACGGTGGGCTTAATACTCACATGATCAGCTCCGGTGTCAACATAACAAGGGATATATACTGTGCTGTTGATTGTAGTGAATAGCTCTGGGATGTTCAATCCATCAACTGTTGAAAAATAGTGTAATTATTACTAACATATATTCCCTTTATGAATCTGTTATAAACATTTACGCGTTCAGGATTCAAATTTTTACTATAATTATAAATAATTCAGTATTATTACTAGGGTTGTGATATTATGCATTTGCATATATGCAGTATATGCACTGGGAAATATACTGCATATGCAACAGGTTTTATGCTTTTTGAGAAAACGCATATGCATTTTAGGAAACGCATATGTTCTGCAGATAAAACATATGCACTTAAAGATAACTCATATATAAAAAGGCATGTGCATTTGAAACTGAAAGGAAGGCAATATATGCACTTCCAGCTGTTTGTATCTGGTGGGAGGTTGAACAAACACCCTAATTTATTTGTTATACATACAGTATATCTTTAGGTGTTCTATCATTTTGTTTACCTAATGAATATGATTTTAAATTTTCGTTCGAAAATTAAAGAATATTGCTAACTATATGGCGCCATCAAGCTAAAAGTAACACTCACAGTAATGTAAATAAAGAATAGGATAATAATAGTTACAGATTATAGACACAGGTGGTCAGTATGGCAGTAGGACTTTTCCCCGACGGACTATTCTCCGTCAGGATTTTCCCCGCCGAATAAAATATCAGTAATTTAAGTTATTAAAGTATGATTTTGATAAAACACAAAATTAATTAATTTATTTATTAATAGAAAACACACTTTATTAACAGAATTTGATTCCCATAATTATGTGCCCATATTGTTCGTTCGATTTTAAGACTGTGCCTTCGTATTCTCGTATATAATTAGGAGATGCTACAAAGTACGAACATTATTGCAATACTAAGGGTTACCAAGTGTCGCAAGGTTCTCTAAGCAGCTTCGATTTGTTCAGTTATTTAATCTCTGTACTTTTCTATATCGTGAATTTATTATTTTATTTTTCAGCTATACATAAAATGGCGATCTATTAACTATTCGTTCAAATTTACGCTTTTACAGATCATAAATAAACTTTATTATTATTTTTTTAAATTAATTTATTAATTAACCTCATAATTAATAAACCTACTAAAAAATTTTATTACACTAAATATTGACCTCTTTTTTAGTGTCCTTTATCTAATAAGTATTTTTAATATTTATCTAATATGTATATTTAATATTTGTACCTTAAAAATCATACAATGGTTTAGCCATTATTATGAAAATACCTAAGTAAGTTAGAGTGTAGAAATCCTTAAATCCCGACTTTTCGCGTAGTCAGGTTTCAAAATGATTTATATATATTGTCGTACATTTTCCCTAAAATTCTACAACGAAAACTAATAATCGAGGAGTAACAAATTCAAAACTGGTTCGGTTCAAAAAGTTGGTGGTGACCAAATTTCATTCGACTAGGAACCTATTCCCATGTGACAATAATATTAAACAAGAAAAAAAAAGAAAAAAAGGTCTGTTATTTGAGACGGCAGACTTCGTTATATAATTTTGTGGCAACGGATTTATTTGTCAAAACTATTTATTTTCGAAAATTAAATATAGAATCGCAACATTAAATTATTTTCCAGAGTCTAATTTTAAATAAATCCAGAGGTGGGGGGAAGTCCTGGCGGGGAAAAGGCCGCGGGCGAGTAATAGTCCGGCTGGGAATAGTCCGTTTCCCGTGATTCTTAGTTTCTGTTCTTAAATAACTAGTAGCCATGAAAATTCACTTCACTAATATAGTATCCTATAGTCCAACAATATAATGTGTTGTTCTCTGAAACACTCAAGTGTTTTGAAATACTGGGCATTTTAAATTTGGAACATTACTATTAAGGGGAGCGTTTCACTGAAAAACGGTAAAATTTTCAAATTTCGTTTTTTTGCATTTTTCAATTCTTCAATAGTTTATGTGTAACCCTGTAAAAACAGAACAACGAAATTCGTACTAGAAATGGTACAAACGTACCAACGCGATCAGCTGTGCAGGACTGCAGCGGGCCACCCAAGGTCAGTCTGTCTGTAGCCATTGAGCGAGTTGGAGTGTTGTGTGCCTTATTCCCCCTCAAAAAAGCTCAAAAATCCCAATGAAATCAACAATGAAGTTATATAACCTACGATGCCACAGTGGGGATGCCGGAATGTAAAAAACATTGGAAAATTTGAAGTCGTTTTTCTCCACTTTCATGTTTTTCTCAGGCAAATCCCTACTCCTCCGTCAGTTTTCAACCGATTTTTCTGATTCAACGTTTTATATGAAGGTAAGACTTCAGGCTACAAATCACCCGTTGTAAAAGTGGAAAAAAAATTTCAGAAAAAAAAAAAAAAAAAAAAAATCGTTTTTTTTTGATAAAAAATATGATTTTTCAAAATTTTGTCTATTTTTGAAAACTGGTTTTGATTTTTGAATATTTGCAACGGGTGTTTTGTTACCACATGATTTGGCTATGTCATGAAGCAAAAAAAATGAAAATTGGTCACAAATTGTAAGAGGAGTAGGACTTTGAAAAATTGCTCAAAAACTCGAAAATGTGGCAATAACTCAAAAACTATAAAAAAAATTTGAAAAAATGTCATCACCAAAAACGTCTTAGAATTTGATTTTACACCTGCCTACTAAGTTTCAGAAAAATCGTACGATAAATAAAGAAGCTCACCCGAAAATGAAACGCCCCTCTTAAATGCATAATAATTCATAATATATGCAAATTCATAATAATAATAAATTTAGTAGTGGTTTAACGTCTGCTTCTGAACCAAAGGCCATATCGCTGACATCAAAAGGAAATTAAACTTACTACTGTCGGTGACAATGCTCATGGATGCAGAAAAGCTACTCAGTGAATGCAGTGACGAAAAGGGACACAAAACAACGGTGGCTGCTCTTACAGATGGAAGAGGAAAATGAAGAGGTGATAGAAAATGAACCCTACGAGCCTACCAAACCCAAAAATCAAAGATCTCGTAGTTGAAGAGCATAACCATCCTCTAAAACTGCAAGTAGAGTTAAAAATGATAAATATATTAAAAATGAAAAAAAAAAATCCATAATCCAAATTACAACAGTTCGGGGCACAATGTACGCCACCCCCTTCTCTTCCATTCGTAACAGACAACTTCAGGATAGGCATATTTATAAAAGTATATGCATGCTTATAAATGCATATGCAAATTGGCAAATGCATATTGGTAAATGCATATGCATATTGCTAAATGCATACATATATGCAAATTAGTAAATGCATATGCATATTGTTAAATGCATATGCATATTTATAATTGCATATGCATGTTGATAAATGCATATGTGAATCAAATAAGCATATGCGTTTTAGAAAAGCATATGCAAAATATTCAATGTCACAACCCTAATTATTACAGTTTTCCAGATGCTAAAATATAATAAAGAAAATATACACAAATTCACTCACCTCGGGTTTGAATGAAGAAGAAACTTAAAGCCAGAACTAGGAATGAGAACGCCATTTTTTATCTCAACAAGAAAATATTATATTCTCTGATGTAGGGATTTTATCAGTATTGGCAGTATTACACCAACTAGCGAAGTGACAGACTGGTACTCAGAACAGTCTCTTATATAGTAGATAACTTGCCTAATTAATGGACAGAGAATTCTAATGGAGGTCATATCAATTAAATTAATTTATTGAGCTCTAAGAAATGCACAAGAATCTATTCATGCTAATCCACTCAGCAACAGATCTAATTGCAATATAGTGCCAGATAAGATTCACATTACGTTACAGTAAGTTTAACAATGGACTCTTTGATAACTACTCAATGGAGTCTTTGTTTTAAATGGTACTCTGCAGCAAGAAGGTTAATAAAATATCAATGTTGAAGTTAGTGTTATGTTGCAATATTCGCTAGTTTGCTTATTTGACGGACACTGCAGTAAGAGTGATAGGAGGGAACAATTTATCCTAATGTATTTAGTTTCAGACGAGAATTAAATAAAAAAATTCTATTCGTAATCTCTAAACCTGAAATTACCTCCAACGTTGAAATATTAATAGCAGTTTTTATAATATAGAAATATCGCATGAATATTTAATTCGGAATAATAATTCATGAATAATAATTCGGAATGTCCTTTTTCCACATACCAACTTTATTGGCCGAACATTTCTTTTATAGAAATTACATAAAGGCTTCTTGAATTGTAGATTGTTTATATTTTTCTTCAATATCCTTATCCCTATTCTCAGGAAAATAATTTTAGAGAAAATAGATTGATTTATAAAGAAATTGAATACAATTTCTAGTTATCTTTTTAAAAATAGATTACCTAAAAAGTGGATGCAAAAAATGAAAGCAAAAATTGGCGGCACTGGAAATTATTTATGAATGAAGTAGGTAATCATTAAGCTATGAGAAGAAAATTAATTATATAAATTTGATTATAAAATTAAATTTATTATTTAAGGTAAGTTACGAATTATCGGTCGGTTTCACATCTTCGGTCATATAAGAAAAACAATACAATAATAATTTATTTTTTCTTTTAATTAATATTCATGATATATAGTGGCCAATTAATATACTTATAAAATATAATAATTATTTTTATAATATCGTTTTTGTTACATGATCGAAGATGTGAAACCGACCGATAATTCGTAACTTACCCTAGGTTAATAAATCGTTTGTGTTGAAAGATTTTCAATGAATAGTTTTTATATTTTTAAATAGGGTAACTTACCGAGTTATCGGACAGTTCCACGTTTCCAATCATTTAACAAAAAGAGTATAGTGATTAAAATAAAATTTAATTAATGACTGTTGAATAGTTTCTTACTTGTACGAAAATGTGTCACTGTCCAATAACAATGAACTTACCCTAGTTAGAAATAAATACCTAATAATTTTTATACCAATCTCATGAATCTATTTGGAAAATTATGATAGGAATTATCGGTAGAGTTCGGATTTATTGTTTATTGAAATTCTGTTCACATTGAACTACAAAATAAAAGTAATACAATTTTAAAATACAAACAGGTTGATTCTTTAAAAGTCTAACGTGACTTGTAGGATAAAAAAATATAAAATCTACCTAAAATATCATACCTATCTAAAAATATAAAACCTACCTAAAATATCATACCTATCTAAAAATATAAAATCTACCTAAAATATCATACCTATCTAAAAATATAAAACCTACCTAAAATATCATACCTATCTAAATATATAAAATCTACCTAAAATATCATACCTATCTAAAAATATAAAATCTACCTAAAATATCATACCTATCTAAAACTATAAAATCTACCTAAAATATCATACTTATCTAAAAATATAAAACCTTCCTAAAATATCATACCTACCTGAAAATATAAAATCTACCTAAAATATTATACCTATCTAAAAATATAGAATCTACCTAAAACTATCATACCTATCTATAAATATAAAATCTACCCAAAATATCATACCTACCTGAAAATATTGTATGTACACCTAGAACGCTGTATGTTAACTAGGTAACTAGGTAGGTACCTAGAAGACTGTATATTAACTAGGTAGGTACCTAGAAGAGTGTATGTTAACTAGGTAGGTACCTAGAAGAGTGCATGCTAACTAGGTAGATATCTAGAAGGCTGTGTGTTAACTAGGTAGGTACCTAGAAGAGTGTATGTTAACTAGGTAGGTACTTAGAAGACTGTATGTTAACTAGGTAGGTACCTAGAATAGTGCATGCTAACTAGGTAGATACCTAGAAGGCTGTGTGTTAACTAGGTAGGTACCTAGAAGAGTGTATTTTAACTAGGTAGGTACCTAGGAGAGTGTATGTTAACTAGGTAGGTACCTAGAAGACTGTATGTTAACTAGGTAGGTACCTAGAATAGTGCATGCTAACTAGGTAGATACCTAGAAGGCTGTGTGTTAACTAGGTAGGTACCTAGAAGAGTGTATGTTAACTAGGTAGGTACCTAGAAGACTGTATGTTAACTAGGTAGGTACCTAGAAAAGTGCATTCTAACTCGGTAGATAGCTAGAAGGCTTTGTGTTAACTAGGTAGGTACCTAGAAGACTGTATGTTAACTAGGTAGGTACCTAGAAGACTGTATGTTAACTAGGTAGGTACCTAGAAGACTGTCTGTTAACTAGGTAGGTACCTAGAAGAGTGCATGCTAACTAGGTAGATACCTAGAATGGTGTGTGTTAACTAGGTAGGTACCTAGAGGGGTGTATGTTAACTAAGTAGGTGCCTAGAAGACTGTATGTTAACTAGGTAGGTACCTAGAAAAGTGCATTCTAACTCGGTTGATACCTAGAAGGCTTTGTGTTAACTAGGTAGGTACCTAGAAGAGTGTATGTTAACTAGGTAGGTACCTAGAAGACTGTATGTTAACTAGGTAGGTACCTAGAAGAGTGCATTCTAACTCGGTAGATACCTAGAAGGCTTTGTGTTAACTAGGTAGGTACCTAGAAGAGTGTATGTTAACTAGGTAGGTACCTAGAAGACTGTATGTTAACTAGGTAGGTACCTAGAAGAGTGTAATCTAACTCGGTAGATACCTAGAAGGCTTTGTGTTAACTAGGTAGGTACCTAGAAGACTGTATGTTAACTAGGTAGGTACCTAGAAGACTGTATGTTAACTAGTTAGGTACCTAGAAGACTGTATGTTAACTAGGTAGGTACCTAGAAGAGTGCATGCTAACTAGTTAGATACCTAAAATGTTGTGTGTGAACTAGGTAGGTACCTAGAAGACTGTATGTTAACTAGGTAGGTACCTAGAAAAGTGCATTCTAACTCGGTAGATACCTAGAAGGCTGTGTGTTAACTAGGTAGGTACCTAGAAGACTTTATGTCAACTAGGTAGGTACCTAGAAGAGTGCATGCTAACTAGGTAGATACCTAGAAGGTTGTGTGTTAACTAGGTAGGTACCTAGAAGAGTGTATGTTAACTAGGTAGGTACCTAGAAGACTGTATGTTAACTAGGTAGGTACCTAGAAGAGTGTAATCTAACTCGGTAGATACCTAGAAGGCTTTGTGTTAACTAGGTAGGTACCTAGAAGACTGTATGTTAACTAGGTAGGTACCTAGAAGACTGTATGTTAACTAGGTAGGTACCTAGAAGACTGTATGTTAACTAGGTAGGTACCTAGAAGATTGCATGCTAACTAGTTAGATACCTAAAATGTTGTGTGTGAACTAGGTAGGTATCTAGAAGACTGTATGTTAACTAGGTAGGTACCTAGAAAAGTGCATTCTAACTCGGTAGATACCTAGAAGGCTGTGTGTTAACTAGGTAGGTACCTAGAAGACTTTATGTTAACTAGGTAGGTACCTAGAAGAGTGCATGCTAACTAGGTAGATACCTAGAAGGCTGTATGTTAACTAGGTAGGTACCTAGAAGAGTGTATGTTAACTAGGTAGGTACCTAGAAGACTGTATGTTAACTAGGTAGGTACCTAGAAGAGTGTAATCTAACTCGGTAGATACCTAGAAGGCTTTGTGTTAACTAGGTAGGTACCTAGAAGACTGTATGTTAACTAGGTAGGTACCTAGAAGACTGTATGTTAACTAGGTAGGTACCTAGAAGACTGTATGTTAACTAGGTAGGTACCTAGAAGAGTGCATGCTAACTAGTTAGATACCTAAAATGCTGTGTGTGAACTAGGTAGGTACCTAGAAGAGTGTATGTTAACTAGGTGGGTACCTAGAAGACTGTATGTTAACTTGGTAGGTACCTAGAAGAGTGCCTTCTAACTCGATAGATACCTAGAAGGCTTTATGTTAACTAGGTAGGTACCTAGAAGAGTGTATTTTAACTAGGTAGGTACCTAGAAGACTGTATGTTAACTAGGTAGGTACCTAGAAGAGTGCATTCTAACTCGGTAGATACCTAGAAGGCTTTGTGTTAACTAGGTAGGTACCTAGAAGAGTGTATGTTAACTAGGTAGGTACCTAGAAGAGTGCATGCGAACTAGGTAGGTACCTAGAAGAGTGCATTCTAATTCGGTAGATACCTAGAAGGCTTTGTGTTAACTGGGTAGGTACCTAGAAGAGTGTATGTTAACTAGGTAGGTACCTAGAAGAGTGCATGCGAACTAGGTAGGTACCTAGAAGACTGTATGCTAACTAGGTAGGTACCTAGAAGACTGTATGTTAACTAGGTAGGTACCTAGAAGAGTGCATGCTAGCTCGGTAGATACCTAGAAGGCTGTGTGTTAACTAGGTAGGTACCTAGAAGACTGTATGTTAACTAGGCAGGTACCTAGAAGAGTGCATGCTAACTAGGTAGATACCTAGAAGTCTGTGTGTTAACTAGGTAGGTACCTAGAAGAGTGTATGTTAACTAGGTAGGTACCTAGAAGACTGTATGTTAACTAGGTAGGTACCTAGAAGAGTGCATCCTAACTCGGTAGATACCTAGAAGGCTTTGTGTTAACTAGGTAGGTACCTAGAAGACTGTATGTTAACTAGGTAGGTACCTAGAAGACTGTATGTTAACTAGGTAGGTACTTAGAAGACTGTATGTTAACTAGGTAGGTACCTAGAAGAGTGCATGCTAACTAGGTAGATACCTAAAATGCTGTGTGTTAACTAGGTAGGTACCTAGAAGAGTGTATGTTAACTAGGTAGGTACCTAGAAGACTGTATGTTAACTTGGTAGGTACCTAGAAGAGTGCATTCTAACTCGATAGATACCTAGAAGGCTTTATGTTAACTAGGTAGGTACCTAGAAGAGTGTATGTTAATTAGGTTGGTACCTAGAACACTGTATGTTAACTAGGTAGGTACCTAGAAGAGTGCATTCTAACTCGGTAGATACCTAGAAGGCTTTGTGTTAACTAGGTAGGTACCTAGAAGAGTGTATGTTAACTAGGTAGGTACCTAGAAGAGTGCATGCGAACTAGGTAGGTACCTAGAAGAGTGCATTCTAATTCGGTAGATATCTAGAAGGCTTTGTGTTAACTAGGTAGGTACCTAGAAGAGTGTATGTTAACTAGGTAGGTACCTAGAAGAGTGCATACGAACTAGGTAGGTACCTAGAAGACTGTAAGCTAACTAGGTAGGTACCTAGAAGACTGTATGTTAACTAGGTAGGTACCTAGAAGAGTTCATGCTAGCTCGGTAGATACCTAGAAGGCTGTGTGTTAACTAGGTAGGTACCTAGAAGACTGTATGTTAACTAGGTAGGTACCTAGAAGAGTGCATGCTAACTAGGTAGATACCTAGAAGGCTGTGTGTTAACTAGGTAGGTACTTAGAAGAGAGTATGTTAACTAGGTAGGTACCTAGAAGACTGTAAGTTAACTAGGTAGGTACCTAGAAGAGTGCATTCTAACCCGGTAGATACCTATAAGGCTTTGTGTTAACTAGGTAGGTACCTAGAAGACTGTATGTTAACTAGGTAGGTACCTAGAAGAGTGCATGCGAACTAGGTAGGTACCTAGAAGACTGTATGCTAACTAGGTAGGTACCTAGAAGACTGTATGTTAACTAGGTAGCTACCTAGAAGAGTGCATGCTAGCTCGGTAGATACCTAGAAGGCTATGTGTTAACTAGGTAGGTACCTAGAAGACTTTATGTCAACTAGGTAGGTACCTAGAAGAGTGCATGCTAACTAGGTAGATACCTAGAAGAGTGTAATCTAACTCGGTAGATACCTAGAAGGCTTTGTGTTAACTAGGTAGGTACCTAGAAGACTGTATGTTAACTAGGTAGGTACCTAGAAGACTGTATGTTAACTAGGTAGGTACCTAGAAGACTGTATGTTAACTAGGTAGGTACCTAGAAGATTGCATGCTAACTAGTTAGATACCTAAAATGTTGTGTGTGAACTAGGTAGGTATCTAGAAGACTGTATGTTAACTAGGTAGGTACCTAGAAAAGTGCATTCTAACTCGGTAGATACCTAGAAGGCTGTGTGTTAACTAGGTAGGTACCTAGAAGACTTTATGTTAACTAGGTAGGTACCTAGAAGAGTGCATGCTAACTAGGTAGATACCTAGAAGGCTGTATGTTAACTAGGTAGGTACCTAGAAGAGTGTATGTTAACTAGGTAGGTACCTAGAAGACTGTATGTTAACTAGGTAGGTACCTAGAAGAGTGTAATCTAACTCGGTAGATACCTAGAAGGCTTTGTGTTAACTAGGTAGGTACCTAGAAGACTGTATGTTAACTAGGTAGGTACCTAGAAGACTGTATGTTAACTAGGTAGGTACCTAGAAGACTGTATGTTAACTAGGTAGGTACCTAGAAGAGTGCATGCTAACTAGTTAGATACCTAAAATGCTGTGTGTGAACTAGGTAGGTACCTAGAAGAGTGTATGTTAACTAGGTGGGTACCTAGAAGACTGTATGTTAACTAGGTAGGTACCTAGAAGAGTGCATGCTAACTAGGTAGATACCTAAAATGCTGTGTGTTAACTAGGTAGGTACCTAGAAGAGTGTATGTTAACTAGGTAGGTACCTAGAAGACTGTATGTTAACTTGGTAGGTACCTAGAAGAGTGCATTCTAACTCGATAGATACCTAGAAGGCTTTATGTTAACTAGGTAGGTACCTAGAAGAGTGTATGTTAATTAGGTTGGTATCTAGAACACTGTATGTTAACTAGGTAGGTACCTAGAAGAGTGCATTCTAACTCGGTAGATACCTAGAAGGCTTTGTGTTAACTAGGTAGGTACCTAGAAGAGTGTATGTTAACTAGGTAGGTACCTAGAAGAGTGCATGCGAACTAGGTAGGTACCTAGAAGAGTGCATTCTAATTCGGTAGATATCTAGAAGGCTTTGTGTTAACTAGGTAGGTACCTAGAAGAGTGTATGTTAACTAGGTAGGTACCTAGAAGAGTGCATACGAACTAGGTAGGTACCTAGAAGACTGTAAGCTAACTAGGTAGGTACCTAGAAGACTGTATGTTAACTAGGTAGGTACCTAGAAGAGTTCATGCTAGCTCGGTAGATACCTAGAAGGCTGTGTGTTAACTAGGTAGGTACCTAGAAGACTGTATGTTAACTAGGTAGGTACCTAGAAGAGTGCATGCTAACTAGGTAGATACCTAGAAGGCTGTGTGTTAACTAGGTAGGTACTTAGAAGAGAGTATGTTAACTAGGTAGGTACCTAGAAGACTGTAAGTTAACTAGGTAGGTACCTAGAAGAGTGCATTCTAACCCGGTAGATACCTATAAGGCTTTGTGTTAACTAGGTAGGTACCTAGAAGACTGTATGTTAACTAGGTAGGTACCTAGAAGAGTGCATGCGAACTAGGTAGGTACCTAGAAGACTGTATGCTAACTAGGTAGGTACCTAGAAGACTGTATGTTAACTAGGTAGCTACCTAGAAGAGTGCATGCTAGCTCGGTAGATACCTAGAAGGCTGTGTGTTAACTAGGTAGGTACCTAGAAGACTTTATGTCAACTAGGTAGGTACCTAGAAGAGTGCATGCTAACTAGGTAGATACCTAGAAGAGTGTAATCTAACTCGGTAGATACCTAGAAGGCTTTGTGTTAACTAGGTAGGTACCTAGAAGACTGTATGTTAACTAGGTAGGTACCTAGAAGACTGTATGTTAACTAGGTAGGTACCTAGAAGACTGTATGTTAACTAGGTAGGTACCTAGAAGATTGCATGCTAACTAGTTAGATACCTAAAATGTTGTGTGTGAACTAGGTAGGTATCTAGAAGACTGTATGTTAACTAGGTAGGTACCTAGAAAAGTGCATTCTAACTCGGTAGATACCTAGAAGGCTGTGTGTTAACTAGGTAGGTACCTAGAAGACTTTATGTTAACTAGGTAGGTACCTAGAAGAGTGCATGCTAACTAGGTAGATACCTAGAAGGCTGTATGTTAACTAGGTAGGTACCTAGAAGAGTGTATGTTAACTAGGTAGGTACCTAGAAGACTGTATGTTAACTAGGTAGGTACCTAGAAGAGTGTAATCTAACTCGGTAGATACCTAGAAGGCTTTGTGTTAACTAGGTAGGTACCTAGAAGACTGTATGTTAACTAGGTAGGTACCTAGAAGACTGTATGTTAACTAGGTAGGTACCTAGAAGACTGTATGTTAACTAGGTAGGTACCTAGAAGAGTGCATGCTAACTAGTTAGATACCTAAAATGCTGTGTGTGAACTAGGTAGGTACCTAGAAGAGTGTATGTTAACTAGGTGGGTACCTAGAAGACTGTATGTTAACTTGGTAGGTACCTAGAAGAGTGCCTTCTAACTCGATAGATACCTAGAAGGCTTTATGTTAACTAGGTAGGTACCTAGAAGAGTGTATTTTAACTAGGTAGGTACCTAGAAGACTGTATGTTAACTAGGTAGGTACCTAGAAGAGTGCATTCTAACTCGGTAGATACCTAGAAGGCTTTGTGTTAACTAGGTAGGTACCTAGAAGAGTGTATGTTAACTAGGTAGGTACCTAGAAGAGTGCATGCGAACTAGGTAGGTACCTAGAAGAGTGCATTCTAATTCGGTAGATACCTAGAAGGCTTTGTGTTAACTAGGTAGGTACCTAGAAGAGTGTATGTTAACTAGGTAGGTACCTAGAAGAGTGCATGCGAACTAGGTAGGTACCTAGAAGACTGTATGCTAACTAGGTAGGTACCTAGAAGACTGTATGTTAACTAGGTAGGTACCTAGAAGAGTGCATGCTAGCTCGGTAGATACCTAGAAGGCTGTGTGTTAACTAGGTAGGTACCTAGAAGACTGTATGTTAACTAGGCAGGTACCTAGAAGAGTGCATGCTAACTAGGTAGATACCTAGAAGTCTGTGTGTTAACTAGGTAGGTACCTAGAAGAGTGTATGTTAACTAGGTAGGTACCTAGAAGACTGTATGTTAACTAGGTAGGTACCTAGAAGAGTGCATCCTAACTCGGTAGATACCTAGAAGGCTTTGTGTTAACTAGGTAGGTACCTAGAAGACTGTATGTTAACTAGGTAGGTACCTAGAAGACTGTATGTTAACTAGGTAGGTACTTAGAAGACTGTATGTTAACTAGGTAGGTACCTAGAAGAGTGCATGCTAACTAGGTAGATACCTAAAATGCTGTGTGTTAACTAGGTAGGTACCTAGAAGAGTGTATGTTAACTAGGTAGGTACCTAGAAGACTGTATGTTAACTTGGTAGGTACCTAGAAGAGTGCATTCTAACTCGATAGATACCTAGAAGGCTTTATGTTAACTAGGTAGGTACCTAGAAGAGTGTATGTTAATTAGGTTGGTACCTAGAACACTGTATGTTAACTAGGTAGGTACCTAGAAGAGTGCATTCTAACTCGGTAGATACCTAGAAGGCTTTGTGTTAACTAGGTAGGTACCTAGACGAGTGTATGTTAACTAGGTAGGTACCTAGAAGAGTGCATGCGAACTAGGTAGGTACCTAGAAGAGTGCATTCTAATTCGGTAGATATCTAGAAGGCTTTGTGTTAACTAGGTAGGTACCTAGAAGAGTGTATGTTAACTAGGTAGGTACCTAGAAGAGTGCATACGAACTAGGTAGGTACCTAGAAGACTGTAAGCTAACTAGGTAGGTACCTAGAAGACTGTATGGTAACTAGGTAGGTACCTAGAAGAGTTCATGCTAGCTCGGTAGATACCTAGAAGGCTGTGTGTTAACTAGGTAGGTACCTAGAAGACTGTATGTTAACTAGGTAGGTACCTAGAAGAGTGCATGCTAACTAGGTAGATACCTAGAAGGCTGTGTGTTAACTAGGTAGGTACTTAGAAGAGAGTATGTTAACTAGGTAGGTACCTAGAAGACTGTAAGTTAACTAGGTAGGTACCTAGAAGAGTGCATTCTAACCCGGTAGATACCTATAAGGCTTTGTGTTAACTAGGTAGGTACCTAGAAGACTGTATGTTAACTAGGTAGGTACCTAGAAGAGTGCATGCGAACTAGGTAGGTACCTAGAAGACTGTATGCTAACTAGGTAGGTACCTAGAAGACTGTATGTTAACTAGGTAGCTACCTAGAAGAGTGCATGCTAGCTCGGTAGATACCTAGTAGGATGTGTGTTAACTAGGTAGGTACCTAGAAGACTGTATGTTAACTAGGTAGGTACCTAGAAGAGTGCATGCTAACTAGGTAGATACCTAGAAGGCTGTGTGTTAACTAGGTAGGTACCTAGAAGAGTGTATGTTAACTCGGTAGGTACCTAGAAGACTGTATGTTAACTAGGTAGGTACCTAGAAGAGTGCATTCTAACTCGGTAGATAGCTAGAAAGCCTTGTGTTAACTAGGTAGGTACCTAGAAGACTGTATGTTAACTAGGTAGGTACCTAGAAGAGTGCATTCTAACTCGGTAGATAGCTAGAAGGCTGTGTGTTAACTAGGTAGGTACCTAGAAGACTGTATGTCAACTAGGTAGGTACCTAGAAGAGTGCATGCTAACTAGGTAGATACCTAGAAGGTTGTGTGTTAACTAGGTAGGTACCTAGAAGAGTGTATGTTAACTAGGTAGTTACCTAGAAGACTGTATGTTAACTAGGTAGGTACCTAGAAGAGTGTAATCTAACTCGGTAGATACCTAGAAGGCTTTGTGTTAACTAGGTAGGTACCTAGAAGACTGTATGTTAACTAGGTAGGTACCTAGAAGACTGTATGTTAACTAGGTAGGTACCTAGAAGACTGTATGTTAACTAGGTAGGTACCTAGAAGATTGCATGCTAACTAGTTAGATACCTAAAATGTTGTGTGTGAACTAGGTAGGTACCTAGAAGACTGTATGTTAACTAGGTAGGTACCTAGAAAAGTGCATTCTAACTCGGTAGATACCTAGAAGGCTGTGTGTTAACTAGGTAGGTACCTAGAAGACGGTATGTTAACTAGGTAGGTACCTAGAAGAGTGCATGCTAACTAGGTAGATACCTAGAAGGCTGTGTGTTAACTAGGTAGGTACCTAGAAGAGTGTATGTTAACTAGGTAGGTACCTAGAAGACTGTATGTTAACTAGGTAGGTACCTAGAAGAGTGTAATCTAACTCGGTAGATACCTAGAAGGCTTTGTGTTAACTAGGTAGGTACCTATAAGACTGTATGTTAACTAGGTAGGTACCTAGAAGACTGTATGTTAACTAGGTAGGTACCTAGAAGAGTGCATGCTAACTAGTTAGATACCTAAAATGTTGTGTGTGAACTAGGTAGGTACCAAGAAGACTGTATGTTAACTAGGTAGGTACCTAGAAAAGTGCATTCTAACTCGGTAGATACCTAGAAGGCTGTGTGTTAACTAGGTAGGTACCTAGAAGACTGTATGTCAACTGGGTAGGTACCTAGAAGAGTGCATGCTAACTAGGTAGATACCTAGAAGGTTGTGTGTTAACTAGGTAGGTACCTAGAAGAGTGTATGTTAACTAGGTAGGTACCTAGAAGACTGTATGTTAACTAGGTAGGTACCTAGAAGAGTGTAATCTAACTCGGTAGATACCTAGAAGGCTTTGTGTTAACTAGGTAGGTACCTAGAAGACTGTATGTTAACTAGGTAGGTACCTAGAAGACTGTATGTTAACTAGGTAGGTACCTAGAAGACTGTATGTTAACTAGGTAGGTACCTAGAAGATTGCATGCTAACTAGTTAGATACCTAAAATGTTGTGTGTGAACTAGGTAGGTACCTAGAAGACTGTATGTTAACTAGGTAGGTACCTAGAAAAGTGCATTCTAACTCGGTAGATACCTAGAAGGCTGTGTGTTAACTAGGTTGGTACCTAGAAGACTGTATGTTAACTAGGTAGGTACCTAGAAGAGTGCATGCTAACTAGGTAGATACCTAGAAGGCTGTGTGTTAACTAGGTAGGTACCTAGAAGAGTGTATGTTAACTAGGTAGGTACCTAGAAGACTGTATGTTAACTAGGTAGGTACCTAGAAGAGTGTAATCTAACTCGGTAGATACCTAGAAGGCTTTGTGTTAACTAGGTAGGTACCTAGAAGACTATGTTAACTAGGTAGGTACCTAGAAGACTGTATGTTAACTAGGTAGGTACCTAGAAGACTGTATGTTAACTAGGTAGGTACCTAGAAGAGTGCATGCTAACTAGTTAGATACCTAAAATGCTGTGTGTGAACTAGGTAGGTACCTAGAAGAGTGTATGTTAACTAGGTGGGTACCTAGAAGACTGTATGTTAACTTGGTAGGTACCTAGAAGAGTGCCTTCTAACTCGATAGATACCTAGAAGGCTTTATGTTAACTAGGTAGGTACCTAGAAGAGTGTATTTTAACTAGGTAGGTACCTAGAAGACTGTATGTTAACTAGGTAGGTTCCTAGAAGAGTGCATTCTAACTCGGTAGATACCTAGAAGGCTTTGTGTTAACTAGGTAGGTACCTAGAAGAGTGTATGTTAACTAGGTAGGTACCTAGAAGAGTGCATGCGAACTAGGTAGGTACCTAGAAGAGTGCATTCTAATTCGGTAGATACCTAGAAGGCTTTGTGTTAACTAGGTAGGTACCTAGAAGAGTGTATGTTAACTAGGTAGGTACCTAGAAGAGTGCATGCGAACTAGGTAGGTACCTAGAAGACTGTATGCTAACTAGGTAGGTACCTAGAAGACTGTATGCTAACTAGGTAGGTACCTAGAAGACTGTATGTTAACTAGGTAGGTACCTAGAAGAGTGCATGCTAGCTCGGTAGATACCTAGAAGGCTGTGTGTTAACTAGGTAGGTACCTAGAAGACTGTATGTTAACTAGGCAGGTACCTAGAAGAGTGCATGCTAACTAGGTAGATACCTAGAAGTCTGTGTGTTAACTAGGTAGGTACCTAGAAGAGTGTATGTTAACTAGGTAGGTACCTAGAAGACTGTATGTTAACTAGGTAGGTACCTAGAAGAGTGCATCCTAACTCGGTAGATACCTAGAAGGCTTTGTGTTAACTAGGTAGGTACCTAGAAGACTGTATGTTAACTAGGTAGGTACCTAGAAGACTGTATGTTAACTAGGTAGGTACTTAGAAGACTGTAGGTTAACTAGGTAGGTACATAGAAGAGTGCATGCTAACTAGGTAGATACCTAAAATGCTGTGTGTTAACTAGGTAGGTACCTAGAAGAGTGTATGTTAACTAGGTAGGTACCTAGAAGACTGTATGTTAACTTGGTAGGTACCTAGAAGAGTGCATTCTAACTCGATAGATACCTAGAAGGCTTTATGTTAACTAGGTAGGTACCTAGAAGAGTGTATGTCAATTAGTTTGGTACCTAGAACACTGTATGTTAACTAGGTAGGTACCTAGAAGAGTGCATTCTAACTCGGTAGATACCTAGAAGGCTTTGTGTTAACTAGGTAGGTACCTAGAAGAGTGTATGTTAACTAGGTAGGTACCTAGAAGAGTGCATGCGAACTAGGTAGGTACCTAGAAGAGTGCATTCTAATTCGGTAGATATCTAGAAGGCTTTGTGTTAACTAGGTAGGTACCTAGAAGAGTGTATGTTAACTAGGTAGGTACCTAGAAGAGTGCATACGAACTAGGTTGGTACCTAGAAGACTGTAAGCTAACTAGGTAGGTACCTAGAAGACTGTATGTTAACTAGGTAGGTACCTAGAAGAGTTCATGCTAGCTCGGTAGATACCTAGAAGGCTGTGTGTTAACTAGGTAGGTACCTAGAAGACTGTATGTTAACTAGGTAGGTACCTAGAAGAGTGCATGCTAACTAGGTAGATACCTAGAAGGCTGTGTGTTAACTAGGTAGGTACTTAGAGGAGAGTATGTTAACTAGGTAGGTACCTAGAAGACTGTAAGTTAACTAGGTAGGTACCTAGAAGAGTGCATTCTAACCCGGTAGATACCTATAAGGCTTTGTGTTAACTAGGTAGGTACCTAGAAGACTGTATGTTAACTAGGTAGGTACCTAGAAGACTGTATGTTAACTAGGTAGGTACCTAGAAGAGTGCATGCGAACTAGGTAGGTACCTAGAAGACTGTATGCTAACTAGGTAGGTACCTAGAAGACTGTATGTTAAACAGGTAGCTACCTAGAAGAGTGCATGCTAGCTCGGTAGATACCTAGTAGGCTGTGTGTTAACTAGGTAGGTACCTAGAAGACTGTATGTTAACTAGGTAGGTACCTAGAAGAGTGCATGCTAACTAGGTAGATACCTAGAAGGCTGTGTGTTAACTAGGTAGGTACCTAGAAGAGTGTATGTTAACTAGGTAGGTACCTAGAAGACTGTATGTTAACTAGGTAGGTACCTAGAAGAGTGCATTCTAACTCGGTAGATAGCTAGAAGGCCTTGTGTTAACTAGGTAGGTACCTAGAAGACTGTATGTTAACTAGGTAGGTACCTAGCAGACTGTACGTTTACTAGGTAGGTACCTAAAAAACTGTATGCTAACTAGGTAGGTACGTAGAAGAGTGTATGCTAACTAGGTATGTACCTAGAAGACTGTATGCTAACTAGGTATGTACCTGGAAGAGTGTATGCTAACTAGGATGGTACATAGAAGAATTTATGCTAACTAGGTTGGTACATAGCACACTGTTTGCTAACTAGGTTGGTACCTAGAAGAGTGTATGCTAACTAGGTAGGTACGTAGAAGAGTTTATGCAAACTAGGTTGGTACCTAGCACACTGTTTGCTAACTAGGTTGGTACCTAGCAGAGTGTTTGCTAACTAGGTAGGTACCTAGCAGAGTGTATGCTAACAAGGTTGGTACCTAGCAGAGTGTATGCTAACTAGGTTGGTACCTAGCAGACTAGGTCACTAGCCAAATAGGGGAGCTATTCACTGCATCAGAAGTCTCTCTCTCAGTCACATGCAAGATATTATTCCTAGCACTCTCCACATCACTACTTACGACTACTTCCGCGTTAGTACCTAGTGAACCTAGTGAACCTAGTGATCCTTTGTACAAATTAGCATGTACAATTTTCTCATTTTGTCAATGGCAAAGATAGTCAGAAAATTATGTTATTTTCCTTGCTTATATTTGACACACACGGAAGTACATTTGCTGTTGTTTGCGATAAGTGAGAAGCTATCGTGAAGATACACATAATATTACCATTTCATATCAATAACAGAAAACTAATAGAAGGTTCTAGAAATGCACTCGTAATGTTTTCATGTTTGTCACACGAGTCAGAGTTTTTTCCTGTTTTACTGCTATAAAGAAGTACACTCACAAGTAACAAATTATCATAACAATCACATACTGCAACCAATTACAGTCACATTTAATTGGTATGTTTCATTGACAAATATCTTTAGTAAATCTGTTTGAATAATTAACATATAATTTGTTCATTTAATTTCTATTAGAGTTGTTATGGATAGCTTTCTGTTTCCTTTTTTTATTGATCTAAAGATGCAGGCATACTCCGCTCTTATTACGACTCACAATTATCAAAATATAATAAGTGTGGAACATGTATCGCATCTATTTCTTCTGCTATAGAAAACATTTTAGAAGTAACTTTGATATTTTGTTGGTGGTTTTCAGTTAAGCTGTTTACACCGTAACTTTTGCAGGTGTGATAGAATGTAAATAATTTAGTGGTAGGTAACGTATAATATTTACCTTATAATTATTATTAATGCAAATAATTTAGTGGTAGGTAACGTATAATATTTACCTCATAATTATTATTAATGTAAATAATTTAGCGGTAGGTAACGTATGATATTTACCTTATAATTACTATAAATCTGTAATTTGTATTCTTTTCTGCTTTAACATTCAATTTTACTTGATGAAATAAATATATTCTATGTACAAAATAAAAGGACTTTCTTCTCTGTGAAATTAAAACCTTATAAACAAACACTGTACTATCAGCTACAATAATATAAGATGCACGGTAGTGATTAAGCTTTTTTCGAATCCTCCAGTTGTCTACTGACTTTGGTTACGATATAAGATATATGTTTATTAATGTAAATCCTCATGAAAAGAATACATATAATTTAAGTTGATAAATTACATTTTACTGGCCTCATGTATGTTCATAATTGTCTCAATGAATGAATATTCAGTGTCACATTATAAAACTGTAACCGAAGTCAATTGAATGCTTGCCCGTTCGAACTAACCTAAGTAAATATGCTTTCTCCATTATCGCACATCCATTAAATATAGCTATTTTTACATCTAATAAGTACAGCTACCAGTTCCAAGCATTCATTTTTATAATCAAAATATTATTAGGAATATTGAAACAACCATACTGAATAGTAAACTAGATTTTTATATCCTGACAATGCATCTGCTAGCTTATGTCAGAATACCATACGGAAATATTAACGCAAATAAAGATAAAGCACACGTACAAATTAAACATACAGTCGACTTAATTAATATCGATAATTTCACTTAATCAATACAAAACATTTAGTAGAAGAATTTATGCATTAGTTTTCCGCGTATCAATAATATTCCCGATAAAAAATTGAAACGGGACGATAGGAGAACTATCATAGTAATATTAAAATATTATAATAATATTATGTACTAATATTATAATGTAAATATTTTTCTAATATTACTGTATAATATTCTTATAATATTGAAGTACGAAATTTTTTTTAATGTTCTCAACTAACCTACTTAAAATATTATTTGGTAACATTGATTAAACGTACCCTACATAACATTATACCCTAATGTTTCATTAATATTAAAATAATATTCTAATTAAACAACATTACATGCTAATATTAAAATAATTTTAAACTAACATTGAAGGAATAACATCTAACATAAATATAACATTCGAACCTTAAAATAACATTATAAAAATATTACATTGCTGCCTGGGATATGTCTCGGATTATGGATTCGAATTTGCCATCAGCTCTACTGGTCATATCATCAATTTCGACTTGGCTTGTAATTCCATATAGATTACATGCAGCAATCAGACAACTTCGTGTCATATCCTTGAGATTTTTGAAGAAATTCCTGTCTCTGAGTTTTTCTGCATCGTGGCTTACATCATTACTCATCTTTTTGATTTCTCTCAAATGCCATTCGACTGAGTTTGGGTCGTTCAGTCGCCTCTCGTGCTCTGTAGATCCATTCTTAGCTATCTTGTCACTACAAATCATCGGTAATAACTCGTTCAAAAAAGTAACGTCAAAAGTCTCACAAGATCTCTCCTGAAGTTTCCTTTGATTTTTGTCCCTCCATCTTCTCTCCGCTGTTTCGTTTCTGAAGAAATTTGATATACCGACACTGTCGAAGTACTCTTCAAGAGTTTCATTTGAACTATTTCTCCACCCCAAACCTATAATTTCTTGAAAAGCGAGGACAGCACAGTGATGAACCGCAATACAGTTTCTCAGTATGTACGGATAGTCCTTTCTCGTTGGAGGGTTGGCCATTGTCGGTATTACGTTGGATGAGCGACTGATGAGTTGTGCCCCTGCGTGAGAAAATTACACCAAGTTAAACTAAGCATCAAAATATTCTGTTTTATGTGCCTAATTAACTAAATAAAAAATCAATACCATTTAACCAATGGCTATTTCGGCTCTAATTTTAAAAAGTGTGGGTACTATAGTGTCCCCCTCTATAATTTCTATACTAGCAATTATAAAATACCCATGCTATTTTATATTACATTATAAGAAGTATGTCTATTGAAGAAAATCATACCCCAAATCATTATATATAGCTTAAGAAATATACATATACTGTTAGGGCTTTGTCAGTCTATTATTTATCACTCTTTCGTACCTAAAGTTACAGGATTGGAAGCATGCAAATTACTCAATCGTTTGTTCGGAAAAAGAGAAAATGGAGCGAAAAATCTCTAGCGTGTGCATAGTTGCTTAAAGTTGCATAATGCATTAAATAGTTTATAGCGTAAATGTTTCACAGTCGCTTGGTTGATCTGCAAAGTGTGGGTACTGACAATGCCTCTCATTAGATCTCCTGTCAAAAATAGCAGCAATGGTTCATTAATCCTCTATATACAAGAATCTTCTGGAAATGGGTCAGCAAGGATTCAAATCTTTCAGCATCAAACTGTAGCTCAAGTTGCTCTAACTGCCCCAGAGAAATCTGCCAAGTTAGAGCAGTGAGAGTTGCAGTTGAGAAATAAAGTGAAGGAGATAGACCTGGAGAGACAACTATTTACACGAAGCTGATATCTTGACCAGTGAGCTAATTCAAACCTGAATGTAGTCTGTTCAGCTCACATGAATCTCTTGGTCCTGAACTTTTCGCCACTAAGTTCTCTCGCAAGTCTCGAGATTGTTTCAAACCAATTGAACACAAATCGAACCAATATTGAGGAAGTAATTGAAGGTAAGAATGTGGACATTACCATTAAATTATCTGTACATTCTAAAAAAATATATATTTTGAATATAAGGGTGGAAGAAGTGGGGGAAGCGTGGGGTAATAGGTGGGGGAAGTGTGGGGTAATAGGTGGGGGAATTGTGGGGTAATAGGTGGGGGAAGTGTGGGGTAATAGGTGGGGGAAGTGTGGGGTAATAAGTGGGGGAAGTGTGGGGTAATAGGTGGGGGAAGTGTGGGGTAATAGGTGGGGGAAGTGTGGGGTGATAGGTGGGGGAAGTGTGGGGTAATAAGTGGGGGAAGTGTGGGGTAATAGGTGGGGGAAGTGTGGGGTAATAGGTGGGGGAAGTGTGGGGTAATAGGTGGGGGAAGTGTGGGGTAATAGGTGGGGGAAGTGTGGGGTAATAGGTGGGAAAGTGTGGGGTAATAGGTGGGGGAAGTGTGGGGTAATAGGTGGAGGAAGTGTGGGGTAATAGGTGGGGGAAGTGTGGGTTAATAGGTGGGGGAAGTGTGGGGTGATAGGTTGGGGAAGTGTGGGGTAATAGGTGGGGGAAGTGTAGGGTAATAGGTGGGGGAAGTGTGGGGTAATAGGTGGGGGAAGTGTGGGGTAATAGGTGGGAGAAGTGTGGGGTAATAGGTGGGGGAAGTGTGGGGTAATAGGTGGGGGTAGAGGTGGGGGTAGAGGTGGGGGTAGAGGTAGGGGTAAAGGTGGGGGTAGAGGTGGGGGTAGAGGTGGGGGTAGAGGGGGGGGGGGTAGAGGTGGGGTAAGAGGTAGGGGTAAAGGTGGGGGTAGAGGTGGGGGTAGAGGGGGGGGGTAGAGGTGGGGTAAGAGGTGGGGGTAGAGGTTGGGGTAGAGGTGGGGGTAGAGGTTGGGGTAGAGGTGGGGGTAGAGGTGGGGGTAGAGGTGGGGGTAGAGGTGGGGGTAGAGGTGGGGGTAGAGGTAGGGGTAGAGGGGGGGGTAGAGGTGGGGTTAGAGGTGGAAATAGAGGTGGGGGTAGGAGGTTGGGGTAGAGGTGGGGGTAGAGGGGGAGGGGAGGTGGGGGTAGAGGTTGGGGTAGAGGTGGGGGTAGAGGTGTGGGTAGAGGTGTGGGTAGAGGTGGGGGTAGAGGTGGGGTCAGAGGTGGGGGTAGAGGTGGGGGTAGAGGTGGGGGTAGAGGTGGGGGTAGAGGTGGGGGTAGAGGTGGGGGTAGAGGTGGGGGTAAAGGTGGGGGTAGAGGTGGGGGAAGAGTTGGGGGTAGAGGTTGGGGTAGAGGTGGGGGTAGAGGTGGGGGTAGAGGTGGGGGTAGTGGTATGGGTAAAGGTGGGGGTAAAGGTGGGGGTAGAGGTGGGGGTAGAGGTGGGGGTAGAGGTGGAAATAGAGGTGGGAGTAGAGTTGGGGGAAGAGGTGGGGGTAGAGGTTGGGGTA
>CANNZV010001544.1:0-26272 GCA_947561585.1 Caprella mutica | reverse complement strand
GGGGAGTAGAGGTGGGGTAGAGGTGGGGGTAGAGGGGGGGGGGGTAGAGGTGGGGGTAGAGGAGGGGGGGGTTGGGGAGTTAAGCGAAAGAATAGATAAGGGGCGGAGTTTTCAACTATCTTTTACCTAGTAGCACATCATCGGAGTCCGGAAAACTGCCAAGCGGAAAATTGCTAGTCATTTACTGGCAATTCATATATTTTTTTACTTTTTTTTAAATAATATTTAGTTATAAACACATTCTAAGAACATTTTAGGCTATAAAATGAACGATGTTAGCCCTCCGTTAAGAGAACACTCATGTCGTTAAGAGAACACTCACGACGTTAAGAGAACACTCATGCCGTTAAGAGAACACTCATGCCGTTAAGAGAACACTCATGCCGTTAAGAGAACACTCAATCCGTTAAGAGAACACTCATGCCGTTAAGAGAACACTCATGCCGTTAAGAGAACACTCATGCCGTTAAGAGAACACTCATGTCGTTAAGAGAACACTCATGTCGTTAAGAGAACACTCATGCCGTTAAGAGAACACTCATGTCGTTAAGAAAACACTCATGCCGTTAAGGGAACACTTATGCCATTAAGAGAACACTCATGCCGCTAAAAGATCACTCATGCCGTTAAGAGAACACTCATGCCGTTAAGAGAACACTCATGTCGTAAAGAGAACACTCATGCCGTTAAGAGAACACTCATGTCGTTAAGAGAACACTCATGTCGTTAAGAGAACACTCACGCCGTTAAGAGAACACTCATGTCGTTAAGACAACACTCATGCTGTTAAGAGAACACTCATGCCGTTAAGAGAACACTCATGTCGTTAAGAGAACACTCATGTCGTTAAGAGAACACTCACGCCGTTAAGAGAACACTCATGCCGTTAAGAGAACACTCATGCCGTTAAGAGAACACTCATGCCGTTAAGAGAACACTCATGCCGTTAAGAGAACACTCATGCCGCTAAGAGAACACTCATGCTGTTAAGAGAACACTCATGCCGTTAAGAGAACACTCATGCCGTTAAGAGAACACTCATGCCGTTAAGAGAACACTCATGCCGTTAAGAGAACACTCATGCCGTTAAGAGAACACTCATGCCGTTAAGAGAACACTCATGCCGTTAAGAGAACACTCATGCCGTTAAGAGAACACTCATGCCGTTAAGAGAACACTCATGCCGTTAAGGGAACACTCATGCCGTTAAGAGAACACTCATGCCATTAAGAGAACACTAAAGCTGTTAGGAGAACACTCATGCCGTTAAGAGAACACTCATGCCGTTAAGAGAACACTCATGCCGTTAAGAGAACACTCATGCCGTTAAGAGAACACTCATGCCGTTAAGAGAACTCTCATAACGTTAAGAGAACACTCATGCCGTTAAGAGAACACTCATGTCGTTAAGAGAACACTCATGTCGTTAAGAGAACACTCATGCCGTTAAGAGAACACGCATGCCGTTAAGAGAACACTCATGCCGTTAAGAGAACACTCATGTCGTTAAGAGAACACTCATGCCGTTAAGAGAACACTCATGCCGTTAAGAGAACACTCATGTCGTTAAGAGAACACTCACGCCGTTAAGAGAACACTCATGTCGTTAAGAGAACACTCATGCCGTTAAGAGAACACTCATGCCGTTAAGAGAACACTCATGCCGTTAAGAGAACACTCATGCCGTTAAGAGAACACTCATGCCGTTAAGAGAACACTCATGCCGTTAAGAGAACACTCATGCCGTTAAGAGAACACTCATGCCGTTAAGAGAACACTCATGTCGTTTACGGGACATTCATTTTAACAGTAATAACTATGTAGATATTGAACTAGTTAATATTCAAAGGAAAATAATATTTCAAAAAAGCTACTTTATTAAACACACTGAACCAAACTTTAGTACACACAAAGAAATCATATTCACCACTTTTAACTTACTTCCTAAGAGACGAACAATTTGAAAATATGTTCAGTTACATATACAGGGTGGCGTAAAAAAAGAAAACCCATTTTCAAATTGGTTTGTTTTACAAACTATCAAAGCTAGATTTATTCTAAGAAGACAGTTTTATTTGTTTACTTTTTCTGCTCCTATCCTGATAATCTGTTGACAGTTAGGACGAAAATTAAACATCCTACAACTAATTTTAAAAATGGAAATAAAAAGGGCTTGTGCGAGGACGAAAAATACTAAAAAAAATTATAATAGGTATACAGGCAAGCTTCGCTTTAAGTACAACTCACTTTAGCAAAAGTGGTCCTTATTTCGAAATAAGAACCGTTCGTAGACATAGAAAACGGAGACAATTTTTTGTGATTATTCCACGGTAACTAAAAAAAAACATCAAAATTATAATCCAGATGAGGTTATTTGAAGCGATTGGTTCAGAAATTCGACATGTCCTATTTTAGTGTTAGTTCCGTGTTATTGCACGGTTCCATATTTTCGAACACGTAAAAATCTTCACATAATAATCATTATTTAATTTTTTATTTCAATTGGTATCCATGATACCAATTAGAATATAAGTTAAATAATAATTATAATATTTTCTTTTCTGACGTGTCCGAAATTGTAAAACCAACCAATAACTTGGAACTTAGTACCCTACTACCAAAAAAATTTCACAGAGCATAAAATTTCTATTTGTTAAATGTAGCACAATAATTATAGAAGTCTAAGTATCTATTAATTACTCACCTATACTGAGTGAGAGTTAAGCTATGGATGGATTTTAAAACATTTAATAAATGCATGACTTTAAACTTTTTCATCACAGTCACAAACAATGAAAGACTGTATATTAGGGTGGGCCAAAAAAGAGGGGTTTCGGGCAAACTTCAGAATCTTCATATGGAATAGTTATTATTAGAGCCCGGATTTATAGGTTTAACGATAGTAGTCGAAATAGCGCTTGAATAAGTTTTTATAGCTCTGAAAAAGAGTGTTAAAGTCGCTAAAAAAAAGTCCTTATAATAGCTGAGTGTGTCCTAAAATTAATGCATTTCCTTTCTTTTATCCGCATTATAGAAACTTTTAAAAGAAAATTCAGGGTAACTATGCCATTCATGTTTATTTGTTAATAGTTGATTTTAATTATTATTCACATAACTTACGCAACAATTAATGGCAAATGTGTACGTATAATATCGTATTTATAAGACTATGAGTTTAATGAATTGTAAATAAAACCCATGTCACAATTTATACGTAGCTTTTATTTTACAAGAAACTTACAAGATGAGAAAAAACTAAACAAAATTTATCCAAAAAACTATGTTGTCCAAGTCACAACCAACTAAGAAAATATAACAAAGACACTCACATAGAACAGCACAAACCAAATGCAAAAACAGTAACAATAATTCTTAATATAATGAATTTGCTACTTTTTAATTGATGAAACAATAATTAAACTTCATTGCGAGAAATTACCAACATTTCAATGACATTTACTGTTGTCATGCTTAGTCTCTTGTCGCTTAAAATCATTTTCACTTTTGAAAAGCTAATTTCAACTTCAAAAGAGTTTCGGGTTGTTTCACTTTAGGTTGTTTGGTTTTTACAACATGAGCACTCAATTAACTATGACGATCATTAATGAGTGTGCTCAAAGTAACTTCTTTACGCAAAGAGCTAAATTAACCGGTCACAATTTATAAATATCATATATTTATTTCATTGGGGATATCTTCATTCTTCATGTATCATTCTAGTTATTTAAGAAAACTACAAAATATTATACTGTATTGAGTAGTGATTTATTCTTTTTCCAATTCTGTTTAATTTACCAATAATTATGCTCGTTCGTTGTCTATGGAATATTACTATAAAAAATGTGAATGAAATGGCATACTAATTTAAATGTCTCTCAATACGTAATACCTGTTACAAATACATTTTGCACGTAAAGGATGGTTTATCACAGTTTTTATAGTCGTTTATACCGTAATTACTAGTTCTATCTTATAATTTATAGTCAAAATAGCTTTTATAGTCAAAATAGCTTTTATAGTCAAAATAGCGTTTATAGTCATAATAGCTTTTATGCTATAAATGCTATAAAATTTTATTTTTATGGTAAAAATAGCGTTTATAGCATAAGAACTGGAAATCCGGGCTCTAGTTACAATAAGTTGATACGTTATAAAAGAACATCGCATGCCAATTTCCAGGCCACATCTCGATATTTTTGAGTTGCCCCAAAAACATTTGAAGTTTTGTACAAAATGATATTTTCCCATCAATTTTGAAATATTCGATTTTGTTTTTTTCTGCGGAATAAGTGAAATTAGTTGGTACGTTATGAAAAAACACAACTTGGAAAATTGCAGATTATTATTTGATGCTTTTCAGTTGCCCCGAGTACTTCTTTTAATAAAGTACTTCTTTTAATAAAGTACTTCTTTTAATAAAGTACTTCTTTTAATAAAGTACTTCTTATAATAAAGTACTTCTTTTAATAAAGAACTTCTTTTAATAAAGTACTTCTTTTAATAAAGTACTTCTTATAATAAAGTACTTCTTTTGATAAAGTACTTCTTTTAATAAAGTTTAAAAAAATAATTTTGAAAATTGTATTTATTTCATTTATAAAAGCATTTATCAATATTTTCGTATTGCAAAAATTTCGAATTTATTCGGGTTTCAGCAATTGGATTATAACCCATGCAATTCGCTTAATCAACTTTTTTGAGTCACCAAGTGTCCCAAATATTGAAGTGTTTGTTTATTAATCAATAATTAATATTTTTCCTCAATTTCTTGAATATGAATTTCCTTATTATGTTCTTCATTGAGCACCAGACCTCCATAAGTGTGGAGCACTAGACTGACTACAGTCTCCAGCGGTGCCTAAATTCGAACAATTTGGAGGGGTGGGGGCAACTGTAAAAATTGTCGTACCTGTCTGATTTTCCGGCACAGACACCGAAATAAGTTCTTCTCAAGCTATCTTCCTATTCTAAATGATAATACATCAGAGTTTATGAGTTTTTTGCCAAAATGTAGTAAAAATCACCAAAAATGTTACTTTTCTGATATTTGAATCGCTTGGGGGCAACTGTTAATCATGTCAGAATTCATTCAAATTTCAGTACACGTACCTTTACTTGTCATATCAACTTTATATCACTATTCCATGAGTAATATCCAAAACGTTATTTTTTGCCCACCCTAATGTAGACTGCGGGGCACCGATCTGTAAACAATGATTAAATATTCACAGAGTTTACAAAAAGTAGAGTTTACTAAAAGAAGAATTTACAATAAGTAGAGTTTACAAAAAGTAGAGTTTACAAAAAGTAGAGTTTACTAAAAGTAGAATTTACAATAAGTAGAGTTTACAAAAAGTAGAGTTTACTAAAAGTAGAATTTACAATAAGTAGAGTTTACAAAAAGTAGAGTTTACAAAAAGTAAGGTTTACAGAATAGAGTTTACAAAATAGAGTTTACAAAATAGAGTTTACAAAATAGAGTTTACAAAATAGAGTTTACAAATTAGAGTTTACAAATTAGGGTTTACAAATTAGAGTTTACAAAATAGAGTTTGATTTAAGAAAATAGAGGACTCCTTGGTTGTTGCATTTTTTGTAGGATGAAGAACTCAACAAGA
Organism: Caprella mutica; assembly: GCA_947561585.1. Taxonomy (NCBI): domain Eukaryota; kingdom Metazoa; phylum Arthropoda; class Malacostraca; order Amphipoda; family Caprellidae; genus Caprella; species Caprella mutica. The sequence goes on along the minus strand of CANNZV010001544.1, from coordinate 20,654 downwards.
AGTAGTTTTAATTATTTCCCAAGCTTTCAGTAATCTTCGTGATTTCCGTCTTCAGGGGTAACATTTATAGAAAAAAAACGACTTATAATCTACCTACTCGTAATCATGATTGGAAAATGAACTAGAGAAAATAAGGAGAGTTTACAAAAAGTAGAGTTTACAAAAAGTAGAGTTTACAAAATAGAGTTTACAAAGTTTAATTTTTCAAAGTTTAACTTTTATAAGTTTAATTTTTAAAAGTTTAATTTTTAAAAGTTTAATTTTTGAAAGTCTCTTTTATCAAAAGTTTCATTTTTCAAAGTTTTTTTTTTTCAAAGTTTCTTGTTTCAAAGTTTCTTTTTTCAAAGTTTAATTTTTCAAAATTTAATTCTAGACGAAGTCTAATTTTTCGAAGTTGAATTTTAATAATTCATATTTTAATCTACGTTTAATTTATAAAGTTCCAAATTTTACAATTAAAGAGATTTACACACATCATTACCATTTAAGGATTTTAAATTTTTAAATCTAATAATTTCATATTCAGCTCAGCTTTTCATAGTTTATTAGGGTTAATGTGGATTCAGAAATTCACATACATTCTTTTCCTATCTCCATATTCATGCAGTTCTGTTATCTCCAAAACAGAGAAAAGTTTAGGTTGTCTTACTACCTGGACTATCAGTTGAAGAAAATTATATCTAATCAGACTGTACTAAGATATCAGACTATGAAAAAACCACCATGAAAGGATTATCCACTTTAGTAAACACGCAATCTAGAAAAAACTAAGAAAAACAGGAAAAGTAAGATAAACAGTTATACGATGATCAATAGTAAATACGATGAAAAATAAATTACAGTTATTATTAATTAATAATTAGAAACAAGGATGGTTAGTTGAAGCTACTCGAATTGATGCAAATGCCAACTACATTATTAACTGACTTAATTAATTTGAACACTGTGAGCAATTTGATCGTTCGAGCAATTGTTCATTCGAGCAATTATTGTTCATTCAAGCAATTGTTCATTCGAGCAAATTTTCATTCGAGCACTTGTTCATCCAATCAATTGTTTCTAGAGCAATATTTCATTCGAGTAATTGTTTTTCAAGCAATTGTTTTAGAGGAATTGCTTCTGAGTTATTGTTTTTGAGCAATAGTTCAATCGAACAATTGTTTTCGAAAATTGTTCAATCGAATAATTTTTCTTCGAGTAAATGTATTGTAGCAATTGTTTTCGAGCAATAGTTCATTTGAGTGATTGCTCTTCGAGTAATTGTTTTCAGAGCAATAGTTTATTCGAGTGATTGCCCTTCGAGTAATTGTTTTCATAGCAATAGTTCATTCGAGTGATTGCTCTTCGAGTAATTGTTTTCAGAGCAATAGTTCATTCGAGTGATTGCCCTTTCGAGTAATTGCTTTCAGAGCAATAGTTCATTCGAGTGATTGCCCTTCGAGTAATTGTTTTCAGAGCAATAGTTCATTCGAGTAATAATTTGTGATGATATTTTATTTCTGAAAACATAGTGTTTACTAATTGGAGAGATTTATGAAAACATTACTCTTTAAAGTTGGCTTCTCATTCAATTTTATTATATTTATATTAAAGGTCCTCTCCAGGCTCCGGGAAAAAAATGAGCTTATTACATAATATTATAGAACTAAGGTCTACGATTATTATTTGGCAAACCGCATACAATTCGGTTCAGTATATATTTTATTATTTGCTTTTAAAAAATTTCATTACTCTGTGAGCAACAATTGAGCAAATCACTAACCTGACGCTGAGAAAGAAGATTGTACACTCTTTGTTTTGATTGTAAATTTAGATTTTTAAACAAACAATGCGTTTTTGACCTTCGTTTAAGATATTAATTGTTTCCTAAAGTAAATAAACGTTTCTATAATAAGTTTATCCGATTTTATACCTTCACAAGAATATTAAATAGATTTATTATACCTAATTCCTAGATGACAATGATAATGATGATAATGATAATTTTATTTAATAACACATTAGTATAATAGAAAAAGAAAAGAAATAACATTAAAAAATATTCAAGCCCTTTCGAAGTTCTATACATAGAAATTTTTGGGCAAGTACACAGCTAAATGATTGTAAATTATATATTGAAACCTAAGCAAAACAAGAAAAATCATAATCAAAATACAAAAATGAATAAAACAGAAAGTATTCACAGTAAAAGAGAAAATTACACAGGGACACATTGACTAATAATATACTCTTTGTATCTCCTCTTGAAGACATCAACGGAACAACTTTTTCTGATGTTAATAGGAATGGAGTTCCAACATTTAGGACCAACGAATGTGAGGGATTTCTGACATTGGGTAAGGCGCTGGAATGATGAATAAGCATTAAAAGAAGATCTGGTATTATGACTATGTTCGGGATAGGCGAGATGACCTGATGAGTTAAGCTTAAACATTTGAATACCTAGATTAAACTTATAGATATCTTGAACAGAAAGAATATTAGTTTGTAAGAAAAGTGGTTTAGAAGGTGCAAGATAGTCAGAAGATGTTATCGATCTAATTAATTTTTTCTGAATATTATAAGAGGATTTATATGAATCTGAGAAGTGCCACCCCATATCAGGACTCCTTACAAAAGATAGGGGTAAACAAGTGAATAGTATAAATCATTGAGTAATCTTCTGGGTACTAGCAGGCATTTATAAAAAATGCCTGCAGTTTTAGATAATTTGGAACATATGTGACAATATGCTGGGAAAAGGTAAGACGATTATCCAATTTAATACCTAGAAATGTAATATAATCGCTGAAATAAATAGGACTGTCATTTATTTTGAGAGTTATAGAAGATTTAATTAAATTTCTACGATTTGAGAAAAGCAGAGCAGTAGTCTTTTCGGAATTAAGTGAAAGCCTATTATTAATGGTCCATTCATGAAGTCGAGCAGATTTATCAATGAGAGCAAGGAAATCTGCATCGCTACACGATATAGTGGTGTAGTCAGCAAAAAGAGTAAAATTTGAATCATTTGATATTTCGGTGACATCATTTATATAAATTAGAAAGAGAAGGGGACCCAGGACACTACCCTGATTCACTCCTGACGACACCACCCCCGTGCTAGAAAACGCAGTACCAATCTTCACACTCTGAGTCCGATTCTGTAAATAACCCCGGAACAATGACAATGTTATGCCTCGGACACCATAGACAGAAAGCTTACGTAAAAGAAGTACATGATCAACAGTATCAAACGCTTTACGAAGGTCAATAGAAATTCCGACTGTATGCCTCCTACAATTTAGTTCATGGTAAATATTTCAATTAAGTTCTAAATAGCATCAGTGGTGTTCCTTGACCTTCGGAAACCAAATCGATAATCACTTAAAACATCAAATTTATCCAAAAAATCTGAAAGTCGAGTCAATCAAAACAAATGGTGTACATTCTTCATCTTCGGACTGAAAATTAGAAAGTCGGAAGTAAAATAGGTTTTGAAGAGTTTTGATTATAAAAATCTTTATAAGCATATAAAATTAAAAATATGCTATCAAATTTGATGGCGTTTGCAGTAAAATGATAAAAAACATTAGCCTCGTTGATTTAAGCAATAAAAAAAATTGCTTGGAGGGGACCTTTGAAAGGTATATTAAAAAGGTTAAACAATCATAATTGATTTAATCACAACTCATTTTTAACACTACTTTCTGGTTTAGATTCTAAGGTAGGTTTGCATGCTTCATTTACTATATCTTTTTATTTCCCTCTTAGAGTTTTTGCTAGGTAGGAATTCAGGTTTCATTTACTTACTCACTTTCTTCTTCCATCTGTCAGTTCCATCTTTCCCAATCCATATTCTTTTTAATTAAGTAACTGCTTTTCTGCATACCTGAGCTTGGCCAACGAATCGTGGTAAATGAATTTGTTCACGGAGCCACTTTCCTTTCTGACTGCCTCTTCGAGTCCCTTGTATTTAACTTCCTTTTGATGTTAGCGATATAGTTTTTGGTTCCAAAACAGACTTCATTTCATTGAGTCATAAGATTTGAGAATAAAAATTACCAAGTTGCATAAGAAGCTTTTATCATTATATTATTAAACTCAATAGTACTGTGCCTGAATGTAAATGAAAATAATATGCTAAATTATAAGGTGGGATATATTTAATCCCACTATGCAACTTGTGTTCATGAATGATAATCTTTTGGTGGTTTACATATTGTCCCACCATGAAACATATGCAACAAAATAGGTAAGTTAAACCCCCTTACACATATATTGATTGTTTATACATATTTATATATACGTATATTGATTGTGTTAGTGCAAAAAATACTTTTAATTATTATTTACGTCCGTTGTATGGTAATTAATACATGTATTTTCTACATGCTGATCAGATGTCAACAAGAGTTATATGTATATTTATAGTTTGCATTCAATCTAAGAGAATGATTAACTCGTGACGTCACACCAAGTTTCTGGATATCTGTGTATGGGCCATTGTTTCTTTTTTCCTATAAAGTAATTTAATTTCAAACTTTCGTGCAATAAATTCGTCAAAAATAATCAGTAGCATTGTCTTTCTTTTTGAGAAGTATGTGGTTTAACCCACGTAAATTTTACTACTTTTAAGTAGTACCTTCATCTCACCATATAGGTAGGTGCAAAAATAACCCATTCATATGAGTCAAAAAAAAATCAAATTTGATTTAATTCAACTAATCCTTTTTCTGTGTGTGATCAATTACTAAAAAGAAACAAGGATTGTTAGGTGCAGCTCCACTTCATGAATAACTGACTTTTATAAAATCGAAAACTGTGCAATTTTATAATTCGAGCAATTTTGTTCATTCGAGCAATTTGATAATTCGAGCAATTGTTCATTCGAGCAATTGTTCGTTCGAGCAATTGTTTTCGAGCAATTGTCTTTCGAGCAATTGTTTTCGAGCAATTTACCGGCTAACATCTGCCAGAGATCATTGTCGCATAATGGACCAAGACTCTATAACTTCATACCCTTGTCAATTAGAAACTCCACCTCTATTAATTCTTATCAGAATGATAATTGATCCCCCTGAATTGGAAGCTGAATTTTTTGCTTAGGCTATACAGATGTTTTTTTTTAAGTTTCTTTTATTAAATTTTGCCTAACAAGGAACTTCTCCTTCATATAGGCTTGATTTTATATTAATCTTGTACCATGCTTATTTTTGTTATATTTTTTCAATAAAGATTATCATAATTATCATTATTATTGAATCAGCATATCAAATTATGTAATGAATTATACTCTCTTCATCTGAATAATACATTTTTATGAAAAAAAAATTAAATTATTTTCAAAAAGTGAAATCTAGTGACGAGTAGGTCAAGTTTTTTGCGAGTCATTCACGCCATCTTGTGGTATTTCTATACACGTTGCTCAATGAATGACCATATATTTTTGAAAACTAATGGCTAATGATGACAGACTAAAGAAAAATTTCAACTTTTTGGGGTAGTTCACTTACTCAGTACTCGACTTTCACTATAGAGGAAACCACTATAAAATAAAACTTCTGTATAGTTTAAATGTAATACTTATTCACGACAATTGCATGACATTGTGTACAAGTTTGTGAAGATTCAAGGTCTATCTAGAAATAATCCAACGCCCTCTACCGAAAGATCGAATATACTTATGTTAACTAATGTTATACCCTATAAAATAATTTCTTCTAAAATATTTTGCATATGTAACTAATTATTGTTTTTGTTTATTTTATCATATTACGCACTCCCCTTAAATGGTATGTGTTGAAATTTCCGAGTTAGAATATAATTTTTGTGAGGTTTTATTATAGGTAACTTATCTCCATTTAAAATGATGTAAATTTTCTCTCTATATATATATCGTACCATAACAGTATTTAAAAATATATTATTAGTCTCAGACTTGTCGTAAAAAAAGGGGGGGGGGGGTAAAATGGATCAGTGAAAAAAAGTATAAAAAAAAGCTAAAACCTACTTTCCGAGAAAACTGTATATCCCGAGTAGTACAGCTGTGTTTTCTCAATTACCATATAAATAAGGATGATTTTTTTCCTTTAAAAATATTGCTTCAAACAAAATAGGCACTGAAAAAAGTTTAAATGTGCATATCGTCAGTCAAAATTCAATGTATTATCGGTGAAAAAAATTATGAATACAGTTAGAATATTTGGAGCAGAAACCGTGGATTTTCCGTCAATATTTTGAGATTTGGTACCGTTGCTTAGGATAAGCCCCGCTATTTTATAGTAATTGGAAAAGATGCCAATAAGTTAATAGTAAATGACAATAAAGATACCAATTAGTGAATTTTAATTGAATATTCAAAGATGGTGTCAATTAAATTATGTCATAGTAATATACAAACATAACATTTCGATTTAAGTACAGTAAAACTTCTGAGTTATGAAGTATTTTTTTATGGAGCACTCGAGTAATGAAGTCCTGAATTATGAAATGCTCCTTAGTTATGAAGTTGCTTTCTTCGTTTAAATCATAGAAAACCATAATCCTTGAATTATATAACTATACCTTTTCCAAGTCATGTTGCAGAAGTGAATAATGAATTGACTGAATTGATAAATGATATGTATTCTTTGTTAATGATTTAAATATGGGCATAAATGCCTACTACAATGATATATATATTAATTTTTGAAATAATGGTATTTGTCTTAGTTATCCCTCAATGACGAAAATTCTCTATGATTTTAATCGTAGAAAACTATCACTGCACACTAGTTATGAAGTTGCTCTGAGTTATGAAGAAACAATTACTTCATAACTCAGGAGTTCTACTGCAATTGAAAATGTTAAGCTTTCGACGAAATATCGATATTTATTATTGTTTCGCTGAATTAAAATACTTTGCGTCCATTTCCAATACATTTTTAACCATGTGTGTAACTACGGTAGCATGGACTTCATAATCTGGTCAACATGTGGTTACCCTGAACTAGACCTTTGTAGCAACAGATTAAATAATGTATCAAATTATGAAGGAAATAAATGAATCTATGTTTTCATTCATTTATTGTCATTGAATTGATTTTCAATTCATCTACATTATTTCATCTACATAAGTACAAAATACCTCCTGCATAACACAACAAATTGTTTGTCATTCTTAAATTTAATATCTATCAACTTTTCATATATTAATCTTCGGTACGGTACCAATCAGTTAGGAAGGTTAAAACTAAAATTAAAGCTTAGTTTTTACATTTAATACACTCTAAGAGCATCATAAAAAATGTGGAATAAAGTGAATATCAATCATTGCTGAAACCAGCTACGAGATCAATCTAAAAACATCTGTATTTTCTTAGGGTTTCCGTAAAAACGTTACTAATCTATTAAATTCATCAGATTCGTCTGGACTCTGAACAAACTTCAAATTGCAGCACAATAAGGAAACTAATATCGAAATTTTACTTCAATGATTGAAAATCTAAAGATTTCGTTAGGATTTCTATATATTTTTTACAGAGGCAACACCTCTTTGTTCTTATTTTTGATGAACGAGAAAGAGTTTAACTTAATACCTCAATAAATTTATTTGTATAGATAACACAAGTACTGTAAAGATATTTTTTTGATATATGGACTATTTTTCTCTAAATAATTATGTAAAAAATAGAATCAAACCATAATTCGTATTCAAAATGCTTAACAAACTCGTAATTTTTTCCATTAATAATTACACATTAATGCTAGCCCATCATTTACTTCCAACCCAAAAGCAATTTCCACATTAGGTTTTAATTGGGCTAGGGGTTCAGAGATTCTGCATTCTACTCTAACTCATATTGAAGAAGTAAAAAAGATACAAGAGACTTCGTTGAAGCATTCAGAAAGAAAAATAGTTCATGCAATCAAGATGATGAGACATAAACATTGTAATTGATTGAATCTTTTAATCCAACATTGCTATTAGCCCCTAGGGGCTCTATCTTGAAGCTGTCTGTGGTGAATGGAAGAGAAGTGGGATGGCGTCCTTTGGGCCCCGGACTGTTGTAATTTGGATTATGTATAGTTTCTTTTAATTTTACCATTTTTATTATGTTTATCATTTTTTAACGCTACTTGCAGTTTTGGAGGATAGCACAAGGGTGATACTCTTCAACTACGAGGACTTAGATTTTGTGTTAGGTAGGCTCGTAGGCTTCATTTACTATCACCTCTTCATTTTCCTTTTCCATCCGTGAGTCCAGCCACTGGTGCTTGAGTCCCTTTTCGTCACATTCCTTGGTAAGTGACTGCATTCACGGAGTAGCTTTTCTGCATCCATGAGTATTGTCCTGAAGATGGAAGGTGACTTCGTTCATGGAGTTTCTTTCTTTTCTAACTGATTCGTCCAGTCCTTTGTATTGAATTTCCTTTTGACGTCAGCGAAATAGTCTCGATATGTCTGAAGCATATAGTTATCAAACAAAATTGAAGGTTAGGTTTACCAAATTAATATATAAACATTATAGATATAACAATAAATGAAATTGCTACTGATAAGGTCCTAGAGTATCACTATATATTATGCATCATATTTACAAATAATTTCATATCCACAAATAATTATATATCCAGTATCCCTACCAATCTATAAGAATGAAAACGTAGCAAGTACATATATATACGTTGGTTTTCCCTCATAATTGACTTTTCCTTTTTAATTTGTTTTATAATAACATTAATAGATTTGCATTGTCTAAACGATTTACACATTTTTAAGATAGAAAAATGAGTCAGAACCAAATTTTATTTGATAACAATGAAAACTACCCTATAATACATTGCAATAGTCTAAATCTAGACAGTTACAAAGAACTGCATTTACCACCTCAATCTTTTAGTTTACTATGCGTTAACATAAGGAGCTGTAGGAGAAATTTCCCAAAACTAGAGTCATTTTTATCATTAAGGGGAGCGTTTCATTTTCGGGTGAGCTTCTTTATTTATCGTACGATTTTTCTGAAACTTAGTAGGCAGGTGTAAAATCAAATTCTAAGACGTTTTTGGTGATGACATTTTTTCAATTTTTTTTATAGTTTTTGAGTTATTGCCACATTTTCGAGTTTTTGAGCAATTTTTCAAAGTCCTACTCCTCTTACAATTTGTGACCAATTTTCATTTTTTTTGCTTCATGACATAGCCAAATCATGTGGTAACAAAACACCCGTTGCAAATATTCAAAAATCAAAACCAGTTTTCAAAAATAGACAAAATTTTGAAAAATCATATTTTTTATCAAAAAAAACGAAAAAAATTGATTTATTTTTTTTTTCTGAAAAATTTTTTACACTTTTACAACGGGTGATTTGTAACCTGAAGTCTTACCTTCATATAAAACGTTGAATCAGAAAAATCGGTTGAAAACTGACGGAGGAGTAGGGATTTTCCTGAAAAAACATGAAGGTGGAGAAAAACGACTTCAAATTTTCCAATGTTTTTTACATTCCGGCATCCCCACTGTGGCATCGTAGGTTATATAACTTCATTGTTGATTTCATTGGGATTTTTGAGCTTTTTTGAGGGGGAATAAAGCACACAACACTCCACCTCGCTCAATGGCTACAGACAGACTGACCTTGGGTGGCCCGCTGCAGTCCTGCACAGCTGATCGCGTTGGTACGTTTGTACCATTTCTAGTACGAATTTCGTTGTTCTGTTTTTACAGGGTTACACATAAACTATTGAAGAATTAAAAAATACAAAAAAACGAAATTTGAAAATTTTACCGTTTTTCAGTGAAACGCTCCCCTTAAACAATAGAATCCATTTCGACATTATAGTTTTAACTGAAATTTGGCTTGAGGAAAATTTTGATCATTGTTTTAACTTGCCTGATTTTAATAAATTCAATTTATATAGAAATAAACATGGGGGTGGTATATGTATCTATGTGAGAAACCATTTTAACGCACAAATTTTACCCGACTTCACTTTTATAAATGACAACCTTGAAGTTTAATCTCTGTCAATTAGTAACAAAAACCTGAAATTTAACATCACTGGATTTTATAGACCACCCTCATCACCAATTACTAATTTTAATGATTTTCTAGTTGACTCTTTCCTGCCGTCTGTTACATCTTTTAATACTGTCATATGTGGAGACTTTAATATCAATATTTTAAATCCCTCAAACTCTTTTACGATTAACAATTTTATTAACACAATGGCAGGATATAACTTTTACCCATTAATAGACAAACCAACAAGGTACTCTTACGATGAAAATATTTTTAATGGAACTGTAATTGATCATATTTGGATGAATTTTATCCCTCATAACAATTTACAGTCTGCCGTTGTCGAGTGCGACATCTCTGACCATAGGCCTATTTTATTCCATTTTAAATTTGCAATCGAACAAACTAAGCAGAATTTTACTTATAGGAATTTTAAATCCGAATCTAATAGGAATAATTTTATAGATCAAATCAGACAATGCAATTTTATTCATGACAGTAACGATCCTAATATTTTAGCTAATGACTTTTGTGACAAACTTTATAATATTTTTAATTGCTGTTACCCTATAAAGACTGGTAACCGTAATTTTAAAAAATCTGCTTGGATGACCCCTGACTTAAAGTTTTTAATACATAAAAAATGTAAGCTAGCGAAATTAGCAAGGCTAGGATTGATTTTAAAACGTTCTTATACATATTTTAGAAATAAACTGACTGACATTTTAAGAAAATCAAAGAATCTTTTTTATCAAACTGAACTGCTGAAATCTGAAAGTCCTAAAGAAACCTGGAGTTTTATCAACAATATTTTAAATCGCAATAAAAAACAAACAGATTTTAAAGTGAAACATTTAGATCGAATTTTATCAGGAAAAGAACTCTGTGACCATTTTAACGATCATTTTAGCTCAATGGCCCAAACTCTGTGAAGCAGAATACCTAGTCACAATATCCCTTTTAATTTATCTACTCCCCATAATTTTAACTCAATAGAGCTAACTGAAATTAGTATTGCCGAGGTCAGAGACGTCATTTTATCTTTCAAGAATAAAACTAGCCATAAAAATGAAATACCACCTTTTCTTTTAATAAAAATATTAGATTTTATTTGTCAACCTCTAGGTAGAATTTTTAATTGTAGTATTTTAGCAGGTATATATCCAGACATTTTTAAGATTGCTGGAGTTGTGCCCATTTTTAAATCTGGTTTTAAAGAATAATTTTAGACCTATATCCACTATACCCATTTTATCGAAAATCTTTGAAAAAATTCTAAATTCTAGACTTGATAAGTTTACTAATAGTAATAAAATTTTAAACAATAATTGTCAATTTGGTTTTTGAAAGAATGTCACTACAACTCATACAATTTTAAATCTTTTACATTATGTTTTAAAATCTTTTAATGAAAAAAAATACTGTATAGCATTATTTTTAGACCTGAAAAAGGCATTTGACACGGTAGACGTAAACTTTTTAATGAAAAAACTCCACCACTATGGCATTAGGGACAATTTTAATAAAATTTTATCTAGTTATCTTAGAAACAGACGGCAATATGTTCAACTAAACGATTTTACCTCAGACTGTACTACACTAAATATTGGTTTGTACCAAGGAGCCATTTTAAGTCCAATTTTATTCAATTTGTGTTTTAATGATGTATGTAACGTAGGTAAGGATATAGGTTTTAATTGTACTTTATTTGCGGACGATGCAGTTTTTTATTGTAGGGATAAATGTTTAGACAGTCTTGTTTTAAAATTAAATGCTTTTATTAGGGAATTATCTCAATGGCTGGATTTTAACAAACTCACCCCTAACATTTCGAAAACTAAAATAATGATTTTTAACCCCCGTAAACAATTAATCCTCCCTGAAATATATTTTAACTATCAAATTTTAGAACATGTTCATCATTTTAAATATCTAGGCATTTTTATTGACGATAGACTAACTTTTAAAGAACACTTGTCATTTTTATGTAATAAACTTAGTCAGGTTAAAGGTATTTTATATGCAGCAGCCCCTTATTTTAACAGAAAATCCTTAGTTTTAATGTACAATTCCCTAGCCTACTCCCTTTTTATCCAATCTATTTAATAACACTAGCGTAGCTGATGCAGCTAATGACCACTTCAGTGCAGTCAGATGGTCGTCGCCTATTACCTATAATAAAATAAAATATTATAGGAATGTATGGTTAGCAGAATATATGATACATTGTCAGTCTTATTTTTGACGCTTTCGCGTGTGTATGTTGGGTGTGTCGTCTGCTACTCTCTATTTCAAAATTTTCCGGCTTTCAGATAAGTTGTTTATATTTTGTTTTGGTTTGTGTTACAGATATTAATATTACTCTTACTGGTACGTAAATTATTTTAATTTTGATTAAATCTAAGATACTTTCATTATGGACAACGTAAATTGTACTATTGAGGCTATTCCCGAAGCTGAGGAAAGCCCAAATATGTCTGCCATCAATGCTTACATGAAAGCTATTCTTTCGGAATCCAAACGGAACACTTATGCTATATCAAATCTTAGTAAAAAGTATAGTAATCTCAAAAGAGAAATCACAAAACGCAAGCTGGACACTTCCTCTGATTCGGATGAGGCCGAATTAGTTAATACTACTAGGACTGTTTACCTGAACAACCCCCGTAAAAAGGCCAATAAGGATAGTTCTTTGGTAAAAAATCCAGGCTTTAAAAAATCCTCAAAACATGGGTCTCTGCGTAAAGATAACCTTAGGGAAATTCTTTTAGCAGAGCCTATTGACACAAATCTTACAGTGTCTCAGCGTAAAGTTACCCCTATAAGGGAGGATCTCGCAGCTGAGCCTGATACTATGACATTTGATTTAAACCAGCTGAATGCTTATGCCTCTGACAGTAACGATGATGATATTCCGTTGAACCAATTAATGGCTATGGCACAGCCAGAAGATAGTTTTGAGCAGATGTTAAGATCTGTCTCCCCTGTAGCTCTGTCCCAGAATGCAGAAACAGGTAAAGTGGTCAAATAAAACCCTTAAAATTTTTTTTTTTTTTTTTTTTTTTGCTCTCAATTCTCATCAAAATACATGTAAATACAGGAGAAATTCAAATTTGTTTATGCACAGAATTCAGAAAATATTTAATATGTTCCATATTCTCCAGACCGACCTGTAACTTCTGCTAGATCTGGCAGCAGCCTCCATGTCAATGCTAGCCCATCTTCTATGGTTGACGTTAATCCTGAAAACGAAGTGGAAACTTTTTCGGGCTCTGAAGATTCGGATATCCCTGTTCTAGCCATGAAACCTAATTATTCTTGGGATGCACCTAAAAAGTCTTTCGCTTGGTTTCAACGCATTGCTGACTCTGAATTGTCGGATGTCGATATGGAGAGCTTCATGAAGGATTTCATTCCCTCTGGAGATATAAGCAAACATTTTGAGCCTCCTAAACTTCCAAATGCTATTTGGAATAGAATCAAGTCTCAAAATTATAGCTCTGATGAATTTCTGAAACAACGCAGTATCATGAAAAGCCAGAAATTCCAGACTAATGCTCCTATGCCTTTACTCTCTGTTTTGGAATCACTGAAGTCTTCAGATCCAAATCAGAAGCTTGTTGCCTCGGCAATTCAGATGATTTGTTCATCCAATCTGCAACTCACTAGATATAGAGGAACTAGTTTTGCAAAATTTGTTAAAAATGAGATGAGACAACCTCTTTTCTCTCAACCAGTAACTCACCTTCACATGTTTGGTGCTGACGAGAACGAGTCTGCGGAGAAAGTTATCAAGACCCAAGCCACATCTTTCAGTAAAGTTCTCAACAACCCAGCTGCTCCCAGACCTAAACCTTTCAAATCCAATCAGCAATCATCTCACAATGTGACTCATACCTCAACAGACTTTTCTTCCCACCCTTATCATGCCCCCTCCAATACATCTAGAAACTATTCTCATGCTTCTAGACCTTCAACTTCTCGCTCCACCATGCAGCCTCAGCAGTCTACGTCCCATAATGTGTCTAGCTCTAGAAACTGGCAACAAAATACTAATCCTCAGCAGCCCTTTCGTGGCGGCTACAGAGGAAGAGGGAGATCTGGCCGCAGAGGCTTCCGTAGAGCCGGAGCCCGTTATTAATAGTTCTATTGCTTCTGCTGGTGGGCTTAATAGGTATCTTTCTGAATGGAACAAAATTACATCCAATAATTTCATATTGAGAATTATATCAGAAGGTTACAAGATTCAGTTTATAGAAAATCCTAGTTTACCTACTCAAGAATTCAATTCAAACAAAAATAGATTCTCAAATCCTGCCATTCATGAACAAATCCTTAATTTTTTATCATCAGGTGCAATTTCAAAAGTTACATTCTCTCCTGACCTAATATTATCAAGGGTTTTCACTGTTAAAAAATCAAATGGCAAAGATAGGATGATTATTGATCTTTCTAAATTGAATACTCAAATCTCTAAAGTATCTTTTAAAATGGAATCTCATGCAAAGCTAATTGAGTTGATTGAAAATAATGACTTCATGGCATCAATAGATTTGGCTGATGCATTTTTTCATATTTCACTTCATCCTTCCCATAGGAAGTATGTTGCCTTCGAATGGGAAGGTAACTTCTATCATTTCAATGTCTTACCATTTGGTCTTACTAGCTCCCCTAGAATATTTTCTAAAGTCCTTAAACCTGTGATCATTTTTCTTAGAGCTCAAGGAATGAAGATTTCTTTTTATTTGGATGATATTTTCATTTCAAATTCTTCATCGGTTAAATTGAAAGGTGACATTAGTCTTACCATTAAACTGTTAACCTCACATGGGTTCTCACCAAATTTCCAGAAATCCAATCTATGTCCCTCTAGAACTATGGATCATTTAGGCTTTTCTTGGAACTCTATAGACATGTCTGTTTCTGTACCTCCTGAGAAACTAAAAAAAGCTAAGCAACAAGCACAGAATGTTTTGAATGACTCTCCTTCCATCAGAGAAGTTTCTTCTCTTCTGGGTAGATTAGTAAGTCTAAAATCTGGTTTTCCTTATGCTCCTTTATATTATCGTAATCTTCAATTTCAATTAGCTAAGGCTGTGAAACCAGATACGAAATGGGATAGTAAACTTAAACTTAACTCTAATTCTTTAAAGGATATTATCTGGTGGACCTCTTGTTCTTTTCCTTTAATTCCTTATTCAATTAAGCCATTTAAAGAAGATTTGATTCTGCATACTGATGCTTCTAATTCAGGCTGGGGTGGCCAACTTAGCTCTGGCTCAGCTACCTCAGGCACCTGGTCTGACGAGGAATCATTACAGCATATCAACTTTTTAGAGCTGAAAGCTGTCTTACTTTGCATACAATCATTTATTTCTGAATTGAGAGGTTCATCTTTAAAGATATTTTCTGATAACACTACAACTGTATATTATATCAATAAAATGGGAGGAGCTCATTCTAAAATACTCTGTTTGCTGTCATTAGACCTTTGGTATTTCTTGTTAAAGCACAATATAAGGTGTATAGCCGTTCATATTCCGGGAAAAAGTAATACAATTGCTGATGCTCACTCTCGGAATACACTAGATAGACATGATTATGGAATCAGTTGTGAAGCTTTCAACTTTATTTGCCAAAGTATCCCTTTCATGCCAATATTTGATTTATTTGCTTCCAGGCTAAATCATAAACTTCCTAACTACGCCTCTAAATTCTTAGACCCATTCTCTTCTAAAGTTGATGCATTCTCTTTCTCTTGGGAAAATGGTTACTATATGTTTCCTCCAATCCCTCTGATTTCTAGAACCATACAAAAATTCCAAACTGATAACCTTGACAATTCAATTCTGATTACTCCAGCTTGGCCAGGTCTATTATGCCTTCCTATTATTCTCTCCTCTTTGTTTTTCAATCCTATATTCATTCATTCATCTTACCTCGTAGGTCAACCTCCAACCCGCCACAGATTTCATCTAATGGGTTGGCCTATCTCCACCAATGCTCTAAAGGTAGAGGCCTATCAGACGCAACTTACAGAGCAATGTCTTCCAGTGTCCAAAAGTCAACATTGGCAACATATGGAAGATTCTGGTCAAAATTTTTTAAATTTGTTGCAACAGAGAGGTCACAAAATAATTTCTCTGCTGCCTTAGTTTGCGATTTTCTTTTAAATTTGTTTAATAATGGAACTAGCACTAGTTCACTGGTTATAGCAAAGAGTGCTTTAAATTTCTTTTCATTAAATTCTTTAAGTTCTGAAGAGTTAATATTTTCTCGTTTGTTTAATTTTTTTTATAAGAGTAGACCTCTTCGTCCTAGGTATTTTACCTACTGGCCTGTTTCTAAATTGTTAATGTTCCTTGCTAAGTGGCACCCAATAAAAAATTTATCTCTCAAACAATTAACCTTAAAAACTCTTGCTCTGATTGCTCTCTCATCATCTGATAGAGGTCAAACTCTCCATCTCATGAATATTGAAAATACTCTCATTTGTGATGATGGCATTACTTTCATTATCTTTGATAGACTTAAGAACTCGAGGAAGGTTGTCAAACCCAAAGAGGTAAAATGTGTAACTTCTAATGATCCTTCCTTGAATGTTGCGGACTATGTTACAGCTTATATGAACAAGACCCTGAATCTGAGAATAAAGGAGATTAATAAGGGAAATCCAAAACCTACCCAATTATTTCTCTCATGGGCAACAGAAAAGTCTGTCACAAAACAAACCCTTTCTCGCTGGCTGAAAACTGTTCTTGGGCTTGCTGGTATTGATACCAAACAGTTCTCCGCTCACTCATACAGAGGTGCTGGTTTATCTGCTGCTCAGTCTAAAGGCGTTCCCATTGACAAAATTATTACTCATGGTGATTGGAAAGATGTGACGACTTTCAAAACTCATTATTCAGCCCCTTGTGAAACTTCTACCATTGGGCAGATTATACTGAATCACTTTAATAAATAATATGAGTTGAGTTTAATCTGGTTCTTAGGGTTTTTCTTCCTTGCCATATTGTTCTGAATCTAAAAATATTTGTGGGTTTGAACTTATATTTTTTTAATTATACCTTGTTATTATTGATATTCAGCTTTTCAGTCTTAGCTGCATCAGCTACGCTAGTGTTATTAAATTGTAAGTTATGCTAGGGTTAGGTACTAACCTGTTCTGAAGCATAACATCAATTTGAAGACACAGCGTAGCTGATGAGATGCTTCCTCTCCCACCTCCCAATATCAATTATTTTTCTTGGGAAAATAAGACTGACAATGTATCATATATTCTGCTAATCATACATTCCTATAATATTTTATTTTATTATAGGTAATAGGCGACGACCATCTGACTGCACTGAAGTGGTCATTAGCTGCATCAGCTACGCTGTGTCTTCAAATTGAGGTTATGCTTCAGAACAGGTTAGTACCTAACCCTAGCATAACTTACAATTATAGTATATGGAAAATCTTTTAACTCTCTGCTCCAGCCATTGAGAACTATTTTAAACAGTATTTTGAGAATTATTTTATATGTAAAAAGAGATTTTAATGGTAGGTTTTACTTGTCAAATAACGATTTATATAGGAATTTAAATTTACTGAAATTTGACGATGTTTATGATTATTTTTTATTGAAATTTTTTCGCAATGCACTATTTTATAATACTGACATTTTTAATACCTATTTTAGAGAATATATTCCAACCCACTCATACCAAACCAGATCTACCCATTTTAATGTACCTAATTTTAGAACTGAAGCAGAAAGAAATTTTATTGTTTATAGGGCTATTCATCGTTTTAATAATATACCCGATAATTTGAAATGCCCCATGTCAGATTTTAAATTAAAACCCGTTTTTAAAGAATACTGTATGAATAAATATATTGATTAATTTTAAGCTAACCCACTGCATCGATCTTTTTATTTCTAGTTAGTTTAGTATTTTTTTCATGTTTTAATTTAGATTGATGTATATATTTCAATGTCCCACAAGTTTGTAACTTTTCTGGATTTGAATAAATAAAAAAAAAAAAAAAAATTCGTAAAACTGTAGTTCCACCTATACAAGATGACTGTACAAGAAGTATACAGTCATCAGTTTGAAATTTTATAAAGGACTTTGAAGAAAGGATTATTATTGGAAAGTGGCTGGATTTCTAAGTCACCTATCACCAAATCTGATGTTTCTTGATATGAAATGAAGTTAGTCAAGTTCAAGACATATTTCTGTGATCGATAATTTGTTCAAGAGTTTATTTGTCGAGCGATTCAATGTATTAGCGCATATTGCGTTATACCAACCACATGCTTAGTAACATTTATTATCGGTGTTTTCATGCCTCATTTAATTATAATTAAGTAATAATTGCAATAATGTTGTTTATTTGCAAACCAGTGCGACAGTCAGTTGTTGTTTATGAACTAAGCTAATTAAAATAAATGCTTTCGAGAAGTAGGTATATTATACGTATAGCAATCCTGTCCAAATTATAATATTTCAATGATAATGGTATAGGACTATAGGCCATTTGGAATGTCTATATTCTCGTATAATTAAACTCTCTCTCTTAGCTATCGGAGGACACTCAGTTTCTGAGGCTTAGTTCGCAAAGTAGTAGTGGTATAACAACGAAAAAACCGTCCATTTTTAATAATTCGATCTTCTTTAACTTTCATTATTTCATGTAATTTAATATATCAAGTAATTAAGTTAGTGAATATGAATAAAAATTGAAATATATATTGCGAAAACTAAATTAAACTACTTTTATAAAAGATATTTTGTTTATTTTGGCTAATAGTATATTTTTTTGTAAATTATGGTGATTCATGTCAAAGACAAATTGCATACATGTACTGAATTCTAGGATATTAAATTCACCAAGGATGAGTTACACCCACAAGAACAATCAACTATTAGCTATATAAGCTGTGATTTCGTCTGGACTAAAAAATTTCCCTCCCCCTAATTCTCCTTATTGAGGAAGCTACCTCTTCAAGGTAGTTCGTTAGTGATGAGATGTAAGCTTTACTGTTTTAATGTTCAGTGTATTTACTTAGATTGCTTTACAATAAACAGTAATGTAAAGATTTTGTTACTTTTGACATTACTGGGAGAAAGATTTTTCTCCCAGATTCCCACCCAGGCCATTCACCTAACATTATATAATTATTCATAAGACTGCACTCAATATTATCCCCTGTATGCGCAGCGGTCGATCAATGGTTCAAGAAGAAAAAGAAGCTGAGAAAAGATACAAAATGTACTTTCGGTTACCAATCCACTGAGAAACCTCTAATGTCGGGCAGGCAATGTCCACTGTTAACAGAGGTAAGTTTCAGGACGATCCATCCATACCCTGGACCTATGCCTAGGGAGAGGAGAAGTCGTGGGGATGGAATACGGGGTAGAAATATGCGTGGATATAGAAATAGTAGGGTCGGGAAAGTAGAGGGGGGGGGGGGGGTGAGAATAGTAGGGAAGTTACTATAATCACATGGAACTTACAGAGGGTTGCATTAAGGGATCACAATAGGAGAAGGTTATTTAGAATTTTAGAGTATATAGTTAGTCGGGGATGGGAGATAGTCCTGGTTTATGAGTTTAACTCAGACCAGGAGGTGGTAATTTCTTAGGAGATGATAGGAATAATATAGTAAAATAGTTTTAGATCACGGAAGAAAGGAACTATCTATTTAGATAGTAGGAAGTATTAAAGTTGGATCTTTAGATAGTTAAAAGAGGGAGAGTCAGAAGAAGTGGATAGAAAAGAGGGTACCAGCAGTATAGAAGATTTAGTTAATTGGTGTGAGGAACAGGGGTTAGCGTGGGTAAATAGTTTCACGTCACATAGGAATGACTTGGTTTAATAATGTGTATAGGAGGTGGTTCGAGTTAGATGGATTCTTAGTAAAGGGAATAGATAGGCATAGGTTAGTTAGGAGTGTAGGAACGGTCAGAGAAAGTGCTTTCTCTGACAATAGGCCTAAGAAATTAGTGATAAGGTATAGCGGTAAGAGATGGAAGGAGGTAGGGGGGTAGAGAAGAAAGGGCACTTAACAATAAGTGGGAGGTGTTGGGGGAAGGTGGGAATAGTATGGAGTTAAGGAGATGGACTGGGTAAAAGTTTTGTGAGGTAGATTTGAAAGACTGGGATTTAGAGGGAATGGAATGGGATAAGATGGAATAGTAGTAGTAGCTGATGAGAAATGTGATAGGAGGAATGGGAAGTTAATAAATCCATGGACCATAGGTAGAGAGGAGGAGATAGAAAAAATGAGTAGGGAAATAGATAGGTGTGTAGAGAGTAGGAATGAGGTAGTTGGTAGGCAAGAGTATATAGCTAGGTTAAGGAATAGAGGGGGAAATGTAAATTATATTCTAAATAAGGATTTATAAGAAGTTAGGCAAGGGGTAAGGCTAGCACGTGGTAACCTAAAGAATAGTCTTAGGGCATGGGAGAGGGAATGGTTGGAAGAGAATGTTAGAGAGTATATGGAGGCAAGTAAGAGGGGCAAAGTAGGGGATAAATATAAAATTAATGAATTTAGGGAGCACTACGATCACCAATTGAGAATTTAAAGAACATTTTGAGGCATTATCTAGGGATAGGAGAAAGATAGGGAAACATTAGAAGAGGTATTAGGTAGAGTTAGGTATTTTAGAGGGA
>CANNZV010001543.1:0-146697 GCA_947561585.1 Caprella mutica | reverse complement strand
CTGATTTATCATAAATAACTCTGATTTATCATAAATAACTCTGATTTATCATAAATAACTCTGATTTATCATAAATAACTCTGATTTATCATAAATAACTCTTACTTATCATAAATAACTCTGATTTATAATAAATAACTCTGATTTATCTTAAATAACTCTGATTTATCATAAATAACTCTGATTTATCATAAATAACCTGATTTATCATAAATAACTCTTACTTATCATAAATAACTCTGATTTAGCATAAATAACTCTGATTTATCATAAATAATTCTGATTTATCATAAATAACACTGATTTATCATAAATAACTCTTATTTATCATAAATAACTCTGATTTATCATAAATAACTCTGATTTATCATAAATAACTCTGATTTATCATACTATAACTTCATTGTGAAGAATTGAATGAAACTTTCTGTTGGATTTATTCAAATAACAAATTAATTTGTTCCAAAACATTAAAGGTACGTTTTGTATGCAGCGATTGTTAATTGCGATCATCGCCTAGTGACTATCGCTGAGCACTAGTTCAATGCTATTCCTATGGGGCTGTTCTGCAACGAGCAATTACCGCCGAGCTATAATTAAATGTATTCCTATTGCTTGACGATCATCGCTGAGCAATGATCGCAACAATCAGCTGAATGCAAAACGTAACTTAAGGCCCATACTAAACTGGCAGTTCCACCGCCGCGGTGCTACTGCTTTGATACTGCTTCTTAAAATCCAAAGTATACTAGGCGGTTAGAACGCGGCGTTCTCACTGCTTGCAAAGTATACTGGGCTGTGAAACCACGCCAGACACGTTTTGCAGTCTATACAGTGTTTTTTGCAGTCTATGCATTTTTTTAAACATTAATTAGCATTACAGATTATTAAAACAAATGTTAGGGATGTAGGCTATGGAAGTGAATGATTCTTCTAAATTTGTTATTTGTCATATATAACCTATAGGTACCTATTTAAGTTTTAGTTATCTGTCGCAAGAATTCTGCTGTTATTCAAAAAATAATAAATTTACAACACTATTCACTTATAGGTATATTTTGACTGAAAAAATCTGATGTATGCACACAGCTCTATAAGATTAACGATTATTTTAATTATTCTACAAGATCATTTTTAGAGCAATATAAGAAGCTAACTTTTAGCTTTTATAAAAAGATTATTTTTATCTTTCACAAAAAAATAACTTTTATAAAAAGCTAGCTTTTGGCTTTTATAAAAAGCTTTTTTTTATCTTTTATAAAAAGCTAACTTTTTATAATAGCTAACTCTTAGAGCAGCGGAATGTTTGGTTTTTGGCGTGAACTGTGATCAACAAAATAACCGAACATGTTCAAATTATACAAAAATGAATTAGGTCTATATGAAGAAGGAATGAAGGAATGTGAATATTTACCATCACAAAAATATAATTTTCGCATTAGGAGATACCTTAAAATATACCTAATAATAACATCAGAAATAATGCAATAGCGAAATGTAGTAAGAATGATTGATACCACGTTAACGTACCAACAGTCTCTAGATATTTAAAACTAGTGTACTTTCCCCGTTATAAATGACGGAGTTTCAATAGAAATTGAATATTGATCCAAAATTAATGGGGAATCAATAGTAAAAGAAAAAATATATATATAATTTAAAAAAAGTATGTAAAAAAATGTAGCTATATAAAAAATATGTATCTAAATAAAAATTTATGTAAATAAATATGTATGTATATAGAAAATTATGTAAATAAAAATTCATGTTAAGAATTATATATAAAAAATGTATACATATTTTTGTATATTAGCTGTATTGGGATATCTTCAACTTTAAACTGGTCTGTATATGTGCTTATACTTTGACAACCTCGGTGAAACTGCCCAGTATACTTTGCAAGCGGTACTACCGCGGTGGTGGTAACGCGTCCAGATGCGGTGCCACCGCCTAGCGCCGTAGCAACGCAGACTGCCAAGGCGGTAGCACCGCCAGTATACTATGCAACTTTGCTTTTCCATTCATTTAACCGTGATTAAATGAAGATGCGTAAACAGGGCAGTGGCACCACGGCGGTGTAGCTGCCAGTATAGTATTGGCCTAAGAGATATAATTGACAAAATCTGCATCACCAGATTTTTTTTCTTTTGCTAAGTGGATTATAGAGAGTGAAACATTATAGAAAACTTTTTAAACTTTAACAAAATCTGAACATCGCCAGAGAGATAAACTGAACACTGAAATGAGACTCGCAGAAATGACAGAGTGATGAAAACATTTCCATAAAACACCATTATTATAACTTCTATTAATATTTCTAGCTAATAATAAATTGCTTTGTAAGTTGCTTTGTAAGTTGCTTTATAAGTTGCTTTGTAAGTTGCTTTATAAGTTGCTTTGTAAGTTGCTGTACAAGTCGCTTTACAAGTTGCTGTACAAGTTGCTTTATAAAATCATTCTTTACTCAGATTTAGTGTTTGGATAAATTTAAGGTATAATCGGTAGTTTGTAAATAATATAATAAATATCAAACAAATCATTAGAATCTTTCTATCATAGATTATAATCGCCAATCAAAAGTCAACAACAGGTGATTATATTTTGCAACTGAGTGCCTTGCTCAAGTTTTAATCCTTTCTGTTAGAGGAGCAGTGATGAGACTGAGAGATTAAAGGTCTGTCAACATACAGAACTGAGGTCTGAACTGCGGCCTGAAGTAACGGAAAGTAACTACTGGCTACTGTGTACTAAAAAGAAGTAACTACTGGCTACTGTTCATTGACAAGAAGTAACTACTGGCTAGTGTTCATTGACAAGAAGTAACTACTGGCTAGTGTTCATTGACAATAAGTAACTACTGGCTACTATTCATTGACAAGAAGTAACTACTGGCTACTGTTCATTGACAAGAAGTAACTACTGGCTACTGTTTATTAACAAGAAGTAACTACTGGCTACTGTTCATTGACAAGAAGTAACTACTGGCTACTGTTCATTGACAATAAGTAACTACTGGCTACTGTTCATTGACAAGAAGTAACTACTGGCTACTGTTCATTGACAAGAAGTAACTACTGGCTACTGTTCATTGACAAGAAGTAACTACTGGCTACTGTTCATTGACAAGAAGTAACTACTGGCTACTGTTCATTGACAAGAAGTAACTACTGGCTACTGTTCATTGACAAGAAGTAACTACTGGCTACTGTTCATTGACAAGAGGTAACTACTGTTTTCTGACAAGTCATTTTCTAGTTATCATTTCGATGCTGTGTCACATTATATAATATTTCTAATTAATACTATCATGTATGAATATTTTCCATCGATTTTTTTAATAATTATGTAGATCAGATAGGAGTTACATACTGGATAAACATACCGCATCAAAACATTGAAATGTACTCATTGTGAAGAGAATCTATTCGATCTATTGGAATATCATCCTGTTTTTAATTTGTAGCAATAAATAAATAACTTCCATTGAACTCTTCATAACGTGTCTCAATATTACCAAAAGTTCCTTATAATGAGCGATGCCTATCTCTGATGTTTTCGAGATTGCAACTCTGATGTTTTCATAGTTAATGGCTAGCTGGGATCTTCACTTCAATTATATTTTCTACTATAATTATTATTTCTATTTTGTCAATAATGAAAAATATTTCGTTATTGGTCAATTGACGTCGTGGAGCCGGAATTAAAGTATAGTAATACGGAATAGATTATAATATTATAAATATTGTAAAATATAAGTACTAGATCATTTAAATTAATATTGCAATGTGCAGCGTAGATATTGTTAACCAATACTTCAATTGAATTTGGTTCAGAATTATAAATGCAAATCACATTTAAATATTCGAATTACAAACATGTAAAATATTGAAAATAATCCAATTTTATTTATTATTTCAAGTTATGCTATGGAAAAGCTTTTCTAAATGCTGATGTACAGTCATCAAAAGAAGAAGAGTGAGTAGAGTACCATCGCAAGCAATTATTTGTGTTATTTATTTATGACCTCTACTCCTTGATGAAGCAATGAGTCCTATAATTATCCTGAGGCAAACAACTCCTACCACAAACTACAGAGAAAAGCAAATACTCATCGAATATTCCATGCGATGAAGGCAACAGTATTCGAATGTTATCTTTGTACTCCGAACAAGTGGATCGGATCCAGACGTGTTTCGACACACGACGAGGAGGAGGCTGAGCAACGCACCTAACCTGACCAAGTAAAGGGGGTGACTGAGTGAAGTCTCCTCTAATTCGTACACAAGGTGCCGTTCGACAGTCAAAAGTGGTGCCATTGATGGAAATATCACAACAGAGACTGTTAGAGTTGTGGGGGGGGGGGAGTCCCTTCCAAGAGAGCTGTTAAATAACTAAACAGAAAAAAACATTTATTGAATGACAGAATTCTTTTGAATAAAACAGTCAAACTTGTACCGGACATAAAAAAATACAAACAGAAACATGATGGATTTCATTTTATTTTTATTTTACTAGGGTTAAATCAGTAATAATTTTCCCCAATGTTAGGTAATTACTTACTTTAATTTACACATCAATTTCAGTTTGATGTCTGTCTGTTGATGGTGGAAGAGTAAATAAAAAATTATTAGTAAAATCCGTAGACTTATTAAATACCCTCCATATTTCAATTATTTAACAGAAGACGGAACTAAAAATATTAAACTATCAAAAGTTGTCAAAACTTCCTTTTAATTCATTGATAGATGATAACTTATTATTAAGAGTAACTAGGGAATTATTCCTTCTAAATAATCATAATAATTGATTTCTATTTCATTTGCATCCTTTGCAGTTTACTTATGTAGAGCTGCAGTGTTTAATATTCCAAAGAAAATAACCTAAGTTACTATTTAAGATAATCAACGTCATAAAGTACTGATTTTGGGAAATTCTATTTCATAGATTTTGTTAAGTTTTTGGTGGATTTTTTTTTGTCAATTAATTAAGTACCAGAAATTAATAAATGATTATGATAATCGATATAATTATTTTCTGGACAATATTCAGAGACAACACAAAAGTTAATCGCAAAGTTGTTAAAATAATACTTTTATCTTTTTATTCACAATATACTAATGTTATACCGATATCTAGAAATTATATAGGGGCTTGTTGAATTGTAGATTTTTTTAATTTTTTTTTTTATATTTTCTTCAATAAATTTCCTTATTCCTTATTCCTCCTCATCAGTGTGACAGAATTTCTCATTCCATATATTTTCTTTTTTACTAATATTTACCTATCGCGTCCACCTGTGAGCCCGGAATGAGCTTCATTTTTCTATTCAAATCCTTAAATTTTCTTATATTTGTATAATTTTTTTTTTTTAATTTATTAGGAAAGATTTGCTAATTTTTCATCTATTTGCTAATTTTCTAAAAGTCTAATTCAATTGACCCAATAATGTTTGAAGTGGAGATTTCTTGATAGCATCTCAAACTTCTCAGCATCAGATTAATTCGCTACCTAATAAGTCTAGTGTTGTGCTAATACCTCTCCGAGGCAGTGCCTAAATTATCTAAAAGTAAGTTGCTTTATGTAAGATATATAATAGGAAGAAATTCAAATAATTAGCATGTATTAAGAAGCAGCTGTTCGGACACTCAGGTAGACTAGCCAATTAAGAGAATTTGTCATTTGTAAATCTTTTGTGAATGCGTAATTTTTAATTTATTGTAAGATTTAGTATTTATATTTCAATAGCTACTTTGTCTATTTTAGTCATATCGAATTTCTTTAATTCGAACAGTTGCGTTTGGAATTTGATTTGGAACCATAAAAGCTTGTGTTGAGACTACAAATCCTATTTTGTATTGGTTCTTAACTTTTATTTAGTTCTCGCTTTATTTATTTGGCCTGGTTGAATATGTTTTTCACTGAGTACATCCCTCTACCGAAACTTTAGTTGAAATCCAGTACCGGAGTGGTAATCTGTACCTCCTTGATAAAGAACCTGTTGTTAATTATATTTCCGTCAACATAATGGATTGTGAATTCCTGGAGAATTACCACTTGCTTCCAAAAGATATGTAACTAATATAAGTGTTATGTATCTTTTCTGGGGATTGAGAATAAGCACTACCTTCACGCAATGACCCAAAAATAGTCACCGTCACTCTTTGCTTACCTGTTCTTAAACTATGTCCATCAGTTCAAAATAGTTTTCACCTGTTAATAGTACAATAAGAGCCGGAGAAAAAGAGCCAAGATACAGTTTTCTCGTCCATTGACTAACGATTTACAAGTATTTGAAAAAGCGGAAACATTTTTGTGGCCCATACTGTATAGTGACTAGACTTACAGATTTTAATGATATTATATACTAATTATTTTCTTCAGAACTAATTGTTCATTCTTTGTTACCATAATTCAGTAGCTTATCTAATTAATGTGCATAAATTACACAGGAAATGAAAGGAGGTAATAACCGGTTCATTTTTATTTGGCACAATATAAAAATACACTGTTTGGCAGATATGGTCTTATTGCAGATAATCGAAAAGAGGGTAAATGTAGAGTGCTATGTGGGTTGCTCGCACTAAAAAGTCTAGAGCCAGTCTAACATAGGACCATAAACTAAGACAGGAAATCATTCAGTTTTAGGCTTATTTATGAATTGGACTACAAACAGCACATTAGATACCTATGCCATATATTTAATAATAAAAGAATGTCTTACGATTGTATCTTGATGGACTTTTAGGGTAAGGGTTAGATATTCAAAAACATTTAGAAAGAAATATTATTTGAGATGTTGGTGTAGAAATAGATAGTTAAATACATTTAGGAATTATAGTTAATAAAAGAAAAATGTATCTTCTAAATTTCTGGTCTCGGATGAAACTCCCCTGTATGTTGATTCCAAGAGATTCCTTACCTAACACGGAGTAGTTAAATTCTCCTGTTATAAATTATCATGAAATTTGATATGACGGGACTTTTAATTCGGTCCTGCCCCTCTAGTTGCAGACCTCTTTCTATGTGATATTTTTTTTTCGAAATATTTTCTCCTCATTTATAGCATTCCTCTTAACTTGGTGCTCTACAGCAGCTGAATACTCGTGCTGTGAATTTTAAAAAATTACCCTTCGCAAAAATTATTCATATTTTGTCTACAACTGACTGCTTATTCCACTATATAATAGTTTTCTTAAACAATAAAGACTTCGCACCTCGGACGATAAGTATTTGACATTGTTATACTTAAAATATTCAGGGTTAAGTTCAAATTTATTCCTTAAATGGAGAATGAATTTTAATGAAATAATTGAAGAAAGTGGTTAGGTATATCATGACTTAGTTAGTTATATATTGATGAATTATAAGTCTCACCTTCTTCATGTAGCTTGATCTCTATATTTAGGACAACTGGTACCCGGACAACTGGTATACAGGACAACTCGTACCCGGACAACTCGTACCCGATTTTCATAATTTCGTGTGTACCTAATTATAATAACAGAATAAAATACAAGTCCGATTTTCAAAATTTAGTTAAATGTACATAATTATGACTATTCATGAATAAAAGTTTGAAATTGATTTGAAAAAATCGATGTTTCGTCCGTAAGCTTCATATGTTTTCAAGTTATTATTTTGAAGATAAGAATAAAGATAAATAAAAAATGAGTAATTATATGCACAAAAATACACTATAAATTTATCTAAGCACGAACACACACACACCTTAATGTCATATTGACTTAATTCGAACTAAGATAGGCCAGCGTAAGATTATGTACAATGGATGGTATTAGGGCTAAATATTGTGAATGTGGTGGAAAACAGGGAGCACCTACTCAGGTAATAATATATAATCAAAACAAGTTTTTCAATTGTATTTTAGGCACCTACACGCATACGTTATTTAATTTATAATTAGGTACATTTAACTAAATTTTGAAAATCGGACTTGTATTTTATTCAGTTATTATAATTAGGTACATTTAACACGAAATTATGGAAATCGGGTACCAGTTGTCCGGGTACGAGTTGTCCTGTATACCAGTTGTCCGGGTACGAGTTGTCCTGTATACCAGTTGTCATGTATACCAGTTGTCCGGGTACGAGTTGTCCGGGTACGAGTTGTCCAGGTACGAGTTGTCCGTGCACTATTTACTCTATATATATAGAGTAAATATATATTGTATATACGAGATATAGAATAAAACATCGATTTTGAATTCGTTTATTAGATGCATAAAACCAGTTGTCTTAATTCTGAAACTCGGCCTATATATTTAGTGATTTCGAATATCGTTTATATTATTTTATCCTAGTTGAGCTTCACCTGTTGGCCATAAAATCCAATGGACCATTTCCAGTTTCGGTAATTTAGCAGGTCCTTAGGTAGCTACACTCAAAATTTAATCTGAGACACCTGGAACTGGTTTCGGGGGATTTTTCACCAGGTTTTTCTCGCTCATCCTATAAATTTTATCTCTAAAATGAAACACTTAAGTGCATCTACTATTATTTCGAATTACTTACGTGAGTCAAAGATTCATTGTGTACATTGCATAAAGTGCCACCCTAATATGGTGTATTCTCAGGAGTAAAATCGAATTATTTCTAACTTTGAAATTTGTGGTCGGTTTTGTTGTTCCTTGGAAATGTTCAATAAATTGGATAAGCTTATTGAAAAATGATAAATTTATTTATAATTTGAAAAAATTATAAGAATACGTGACTATTAGATTAAATTATTTCTATACTATTGATATATTTAGAAGAGACTTTAATTGCACAAACAAATAGTAACAAGCAATCTATTACTACCTTAAATAATAACGATATGTGTTGCTCATTGTGTATAGATTTCTCTCACTTCTTTGTAACATACTTATTCTGAATGTAAATTTATTACCAATACATTTCATGTTCTTTCCTTCTGATAGGCAATTCAAAGACATCCTTACTAAGCAATTTAAAGAGAATGAAAGAATTTAACTATTATATATTTATATTTTTGTTAAATCCTATCACTTTTTTCATATACATTATTTATTCTTTTCCCAAAGAATTTCATTAGCAAACCAAAGTTTGTTTAATTTTGACTTATAGGTTATAGCTTACGAAACAGTTCAATAATTTGGATTAACGTTCTATTGATTCATGATGTATGCTTCACCATGCCAAATCTGAGACACACCTGTGTCTCATGTTTACCCTGACTCTTGTCACAAAAAACTGATAATTTTGATGTACTATAATGTGTTACATCACTTTCATGAACTCGAAAAGTTTTCCAGTGCGATGCACTTTAGTAATTTCTGTAGGCTTTATCTACGTAAACTCTAAAGTGCATCACATATAAACACTTCCAAGCTCTTAAAGCACATAAGTATGCCATAATTATAGTTGATGCACTTCAGTGTCACGTTATTGTGACAAATCTTATTGGGTAAACGTGAAACCCCGAAGTCTCAAAAGATTATATTTTGAGTGTTGGGATTTACCTTTTTCCTTCCCATCATATACAATTATACATGTATACATGTTCTATTCTATATCATATACATGTATATATATACACTCAGTTAGGCTCACTGAAGCCTATATTCTTTCCATTTCTACCGAGTTGCCTGTACATACATAAAGTGAAGCCTGAATATATTGCGTGACGTGTGATTCTAATATTAGTTTATTCAGGAAGAATAAACACAAAGTTTGGAATCAGTTTTGGTTAAGAATAATAATACAATGTAATTAGGAGCAGCATTTAATGTATTCAATAATAGATTACATGTCTATTTTCTTTCGCATTGAAAAAGATATTAAAACTAATTAAAATGTTAGTCATGCAAAGCATCTAATTGTCATGCATTCAATATACCTTGATAATAAAAGACTGTAAAACGTTAAGCTCAAGTCAAAGAACACAAAAAAGCAGTCAATTGAGGAATCCATAACTCATTCATATTAACTTATCTTCCAGGATGGAATCTTCCCAAAATGAACTGATTATCATTGCCATTGTAGCCAATGTTGCCATCAGCACATGCAGAGTCACCGAAATGGAAACACGCTTCACGACACTGACGACTACCCTGCAGATGACAAAAAGTCTTGATGACTTTGGGAGCCACTTTGAGACTGTTGAAAGGCACGTCCCTGGCCACAGCCCTGGCCAGGAGAACTAACCCTCTAGCAATGGCCTCTTCTTCACTGTCCAGAGGGGAAAGAACATGCGGTCAAACAAGGCATTAGGAAAGAAAAAGGAAAACATGCGAGCAATGAACTGAAGGTAAGGGAACACATGCTTATTGGAGGTGTACATTTGGCAGCAAAAGGAAAAGGAATAGCAAGCCATGCATCATTTAATTGAGGTAACCATCCTTATTGAAATCTCTGAACTGATGGGTATAAAAGTCATTATTTTGAAAAGGAAATAAAGATCGTTTTTTGCCGGGTGAAGAGGCAGAGTTCCAATAGTTTGATTCTTTTGCTGCGCCAACAAGATCCTTGTAATCACAACCGTGAGACAGTCCACCATTTATCAGGCAGGTCCTCTTCCTTCAGCAGCGATAGTCAGAAGATATTAATGTTACACTTACTCTCTTAAATGCTATGGCTCTTATTTTAGTAACTTTGAATACAAGGAACACCTTTGTGCTTTGCTTATTTTAATAAAAACTAAATAGTTACAGAAATGTTATTAACCCTTCATGCCCTTAGTTTATTTGAGTTTATAAAACGAGAATTTCAATGATATCCTTGTAATATAGGGGTAAAATTGGCATATTGAGCAATAAGTTTTTTTTTAAAGTTGTGTTTAACTTATATAAGTCATAAGTGTACAAACATTTTCTAATATATGAATGAGTACACATGTGTTTGTCCGGTTATTTACGGAAAATATCTCAAAAAAGTACAAAATACACCACTTGAAAGGAACATACATGTCGCTTTAGAGCATAAAGAGTTAAAGTTCAATAGATCTGATAACTAATAGTTGCTAAATCAGTATAGCAGCACTGTGGCTGATGTACACTTACAGTTACTAGTAGATTTTCATTTCATGTTATACTTTTCCTCACTGGGCACAATGCTGATATATATTATATTCAATAAGTATTTCAAATACCTAGAAAAGACGTAACCTTTTGAAACAGATATTATTGACGGAGCTAAAAGTAGCATTAAACCATTATTAATTTACGAATCTGGTGAATGGTAGCAAACTAATCTTTAAAAACTTAGTAAGAATTTTTAATTTCAACAATCTGAAGCGCTCTTGGTAATAAATTACGGCTATTCTTATGCCTCCTAGACATTGTCTCACCTGATAGGTTCTCTGTCGTCATTCATTTTGTTCTGGAACAGATTCTGCATCAGTCTCCCTTTGATTGGGTCTGAGAACTGCTGCACAGCTTCAGGAGAACTGAAAGAGAGTGAAGGTAATTTGAGACATGCAGGGGACAAAAAAATTTACCCACTGAATAAATTGAATATAAATTTAACAAGAATGATAAGAAAATGCTTTGAAAGAATCATTTAGAAGTATATTTAGAACCAAAGTAGTATTATATTTCGAAATGTCGCCTTTTGTTCCGATCGTTTTTAAAAAAATAGGATTGTTACTGAACACAAGAACCCACTCTACTTCTTCGTCAAACTTTGGACAAACAGAACAATGAATGGTTCAAGGAGTTTTGCGACACATCATGATCTGCTCTATATCTTCTGTTTTATCTTCTGCCTACTCTATCTCAATAGTAAATTTCAGTCTCCATTTCTACTCACTATTTCTGAGCCGCCTCATTCGTGCCCACTAAGACGGAGAACACTAAGACTGCTATCGCTAACTGGATTGGTGCAGACATTCTGAAAAAGAGAAGAACAGGAATGAACGCGAAAATCACGCATCTCTCGTTAAGAGAAGACTGTTTAGTAACAGTTTATTACCAATATGAACCTTAACGTCTTGTTTTTTTTCTTTTGATTATGTTACTTGCAAAAATTCAATAAAGACGAAGAGAGGACAAATATTATATCAGCGGAATTAAAAACAGATTATTCAGGAAACAAAATTTTGTCCAGAGTTCAGGTTAAGAGCAACAAGGTTCAAACTTTAATTTATCAGGATCTAGTGAACATGAATAAAGCTTATTGCTGGTTAAATAAATATTTCACTGATGTATTAGAGATCTGTTACAAAATTAGTTCACGTTATTATTATTTGCTGCAATCTGTACCTCTTGAAATTCAATTTAGAATACCTCATTCGTATTTAGGAAACTTTTTTTCATTTATACGTATTCACTCTGAGTATTTTGTGTGATATATAAGTACAATTACTAAATTAGTTTTATAGCTAGGTTGGCTTTGAAACTACTTAGTTCAGTAGGGACTTAATGGCAGCTCTATTTAGTTTCAGTTCAAAAAAATTATTCATTGATATTTCCTTGATCTTTGAACTAAGTTTCGAGGGAGTATTTTGATAAATAAATACAGAGATTTGTGTAATATAATAAGTAAATAAACAAAGCGATAAATTCATTCAAATTTAGTTTCCCTTTTCAGTTTACCTTGGTGTTCATTTTTTGTTTTTATTTCACCCTTTACTGCCCAGTGCTCACTGTAGTTTGTATAACAATAATAAAGAATTGAAAGAAGAAATGGAGATAAAAAGTATGATCGAAATGAAACGTCAATTTCCACGCCATGCGTAT
The DNA here is from genome assembly GCA_947561585.1 of Caprella mutica. Lineage (NCBI taxonomy): Eukaryota > Metazoa > Arthropoda > Malacostraca > Amphipoda > Caprellidae > Caprella > Caprella mutica. Next base: position 133,981 of record CANNZV010001543.1, on the reverse strand, counting down.
TGAAATAAAACGGTAAAATTGAAGACCTGTAATAAAATGTAGGTTTTCATTAATTGATTTGTAGAGCATCCTATATTTGCGAGGTTAAACTTTTTATTATAAAAGCTGATTGCAACTTCTCTTCATATATTTGATATAAAATAACTGAGTAACCAAGGATAGGAAACAGCTTCAAAACCTAACTTAGTTGGTGTTAATCTCAGCATACAAGAAAAGCTTGCTAAATCTTTTAGCTATTAGTATTAAAATAAAAACTTTATATATATTATACTCTATTTAAATTAAAATTATTATCTAGAGTGATTAAAAAAATTGAAATGAAAGTAATATATTTAAAGTGTATTTGAACAATATCGTTAGAGTCTATTTTTGCAACATGTTTACTCCAATTGATTACCGAGTGATTCACTCATTAATTATTTCTTTCTGAATGTCTATAGTCGATAAAAATGGGTACAACTTTAACAGCATTTTTCTTAGAGTTAGGTCCCTGCAGTCACATAATATCTGATAGAGAATTTCTAGTCAATATTGTTTGTAATTATGTGTAGTTTGTATTGTATTAAAAAACGATCATAAATGTGATCGTTTTTATACTTTATATATCATTTAAATTGAAGTTTAAATTTGTTCTCAAGTGTACAAAAAATTTAAGTTATTCAACAGAAATTAAATAAAGTACATTTACTAATAGAAATGAGGAAAAATATAAGGCGTATAATTATGCAATGTGATAAATATTTTGTTTGTATAATACTTAATTTAGTAATGTGAGAAACTCATGTTTCTCTCTTTGTCTCTCACGTCTATTTGTTCAATTTTCATTTGATGTAAGTAATTCTAGTACAGTAATTTATTTATGGCTAAGAGGACGCGTTTGGTGGAGGAAAGGTCTAAAGGGCCGTACACACGTAGGATTTTTCAGTCTTTCCACCAGACTTTTTGCTAAGCTTAAAAAACCCTACGTGTGTACGGCCCTTTAGACACACATTGAAATTATTCAGAATAAGCACCCAAAGTTTGTAGATAGAATTTCAGAGGTGTACTGATATATAACGGACGACTAAGTCACTCTTAGCCATTTTGCCCAAAATACTGATGGAACAATGAAAACACTCAGATAATTTGGTTTTCCATGAAAAACTTCATTTTCAAGTTTTGTGGATTAGGCGTCATAGAGAAATTAATTCATTGCAATTGTTTGAATAGTCATTTGAATGTCTTGTTGATATTTGCGGAAAATGCGGTAAGAAAGTAATGATAATGCAGCTATTTGGAAGAAATGAAGTGCATTTTACTGCATAGGTGCTCATTTATTTTGATGAATAATAAACCATATTATTGAACATAGGTGAAAAGATTTTGGGAAAAAAGTTATCTATGGTAAATACAATAGAATAATAAGTGAAATAAATTAATACATAAAAATATAGCATGCAATAGCTTTTCCGTAGCCACAAAATAGAGCATTTCAATTGCAATATTCTTAAGAAAACATTTTAGTCTATTTTTAAATAGTTTCTGTGGTACATGAAAGGGTCTTATTCTTTTTAATTATTTTATTTGCAATAGGCTTTTGAAATATCTTGAATAAATTGAGTCATGGTAATTATTCTCCATTGATATTACATCCTGAGAGCAATGAATTAAAATATCAATTAAAAAGGTTCCTAATTTTGAAATACTTATGTACATTAAGCACTTCTATAAATCATTGTAAAAAGATAATTAAATTTTTAATAATTTAATGGTCATCTCCATGTTAAGGAGAAAATGAGTTACTCATTCGATATTGTAGAGCTGAGGTGTAGAATCATTTATCTGAAAATAACATTAAATGTGATTCAGTATATATTTTTTATCCGATTTAAATTTCTTTTGATACTCTGATACACCCAGCTGTTTGACATTAACCTGTACGCTTTGTCACAAAAACATGACACTTTGCAGTGAAACTCTTAGAGCTCTTGTATAGAAATTATAGAGTATAGAAGTATAGAAGTATAGTATTATAAGTATAGAAAAATTATAATGGATGCACTTGATTAAGTGTCATGTTTTTGCTAAATTGGTTATAGAGTAAATGTGGAACACATGAGTGTCACAGATTTTATTCCGAGTGTTTGCCGCAACTGTACGAAACACTAACTGACGAAGAAGAAACAGATTGTGCGCTCTTTGTTTTGATAATCGATTTGCATTTAGCAACAGTAATTAAATGTTTGATCTTCGTTTAAGCTGTCAAAGATTGATTGCCTGAGTAAACAAATTCCTACAATGAGTTCTCTTATTTTCTACCTCTACTCAAATATTAAATATGGATTGTATCCCTACCTAGATGACATTCAACACAAAATGTGTGCAGTCTTTCCTTTGGACCTAAAATAAGCAACTCTTAAGTAAATTGAATTGTGTATTGATTATAAAAATAATTAAGAACATATATTAAAATATATGTTCTGTTAAATTTCACAGAGTTTACATCAGAATGATGGGAACATTAGCAGTACTGATTAAAAGAATAAGAAAGTGCATGAATGGGCCTTATAAAAGTGTTCATAACCTTCCTAGTCACTGTCACTACTTCGCAGTGACTGAGTCACTGTTTCTCACCTCACTGTAGTTTCAGGAAGGGTTTGCTAGTAGCTTGTGCTGGTGCTGGAGCTGCAGTGACGAATGTAACCCTAGCCAGGTCTTTTATAGCTCTCTGCTATCTAAGTCAGCCTGTCACTCATTGGCTCTGATACTGTGACGTCATAGAGTGCCAATAAAAACCTGATGTTGCCATTAAATTCTAACACCCTAATAAATTCTATAATTCTCAATGTTGGCGAAAAGACGATAAAACCCTAAAATGAACTATGAGTTACATCGTTAGAGCTGACAATAATGTAGCCATTTGACTTACTTTGGAGTTAATGGTTGTTGCTAATTCCTAAAAAAGAATAGCGGGAATCAAAGAATTAAATTTAATGTATAAATAATAAAATAATAAGACATATAAATATTGTAATAGTCAATTATTAATTGATTTACATTGCATAAATTAGTAGTCACTTTTCAGCTCTATTTATATCAAAATAATCTTTGGTCTGAATTATGAGAGTATTTGATGGTAGCGCATTATTTGGTCTGTGGAGAAAATAAGGAGAGATTGTTTGAAGAGTTATATTGAATGATAAGATATATTGGTAACTTATCATTTATTGCTAAGTAACTTATCATTTATTGCTAAGTAACTTATCATTTATTGCTAAGTAACTTATCATTTATTGCTTGGTAACTTATCATCCAATGCTTGGTAACTTATCATCCAATGCTTGGTAACTTATCATCCAATGCTAGGTAACTTATCATCCAATGCTAGGTAACTTATCATCCAATGCTTGGTAACTTATCATCCAATGCTTGGTAACTTATCATCCAATGCTTGGTAACTTATCATTCAATGCTTGGTAACTTATCATTTATTGCTAGGTAACTTATCATCCAATGCTAAGTAACTTATCATCCAATGCTTGGTAACTTATCATTCAATGCTTGGTAACTTATCATTTATTGCTAGGTAACTTATCACCCAATGCTTGGTAACTTATCATCCAATCCTTGGTAACTTATCATCCATTGCTAGGTAACTTATCATCCAATGCTTGGTAACTTATCATTCAATGCTTGGTAACTTATCATCCAATGCTAGGTAACTTATCATTCAATGCTTGGTAACTTATCATCCAATGCTAGGTAACTTATCATCCAATGCTTGGTAACTTATCATTCAATGCTTGGTAACTTATCATCCAATGCTAGGTAACTTATCATTCAATGCTTGGTAACTTATCATCCAATGCTAGGTAACTTATCATCCAATGCTTGGTAACTTATCATTTATTGCTTGATAACTTATCATTTATTGCTTGGTAGCTTATAATTCAATGCTTGGTAAGTTATCACCTAATTCTTGGTAGCTCATCATTCAGCTTAGTTAGCTTATCATTCAGCTTAGGTAGCTTATCATTCAGTTTAGTTAGCTTATCATTCAGTTTAGTTAGCTTATCATTCAGCTTAGTTAGCTTATCATTCAGCTTAGGTAGCTTATCATTCAGTTTAGGTAGCTTATCATTCAGTTTAGTTAGCTTATCATTCAGCTTAGTTAGCTTATCATTCAGCTTAGGTAGCTTATCATTCAGCTTAGTTAGCTTATCATTCAGCTTAGGTAGCTTATCATTCAGCTTAGGTAGCTTATCATTCAGTTTAGTTAGCTTATCATTCAGTTTAGTTAGCTTATCATTCAGCTTAGTTAGCTTATCATTCAGCTTAGGTAGCTTATCATTCAGTTTAGTTAGCTTATCATTCAGCTTAGTTAGCTTATCATTCAGCTTAGTTAGCTTATCATTCAGCTAATTAGGTAGCCTTTACTACATACAATGGTAGCTTCAGGACAAGATAGCTATTAAATCAGTCCTTTGATGTGAAGCTATTATTTATCTCCAATTATTTTAATGTAAATAAAAGTATATAATATAGGTACTTCAATACCATTGTAATATTAAGGTGGGGTTTGATTGGAAGAAATGAATAACTTTATGTCGTGCTGATGTTACTACAATGTCGTGCTGATGTTACTACAATGTCGTGCTGATGTTTCTACAATGTCGTGCTGATGTTTCTACAATGTCGTGCTGATGTTTCTACAATGTCGTGCTGATGTTTCTACAATGTCGTGCTGATGTTTCTACAATGTCGTGCTGATGTTTCTACAATGTCGTGCTGATGTTTCTACAATGTCGTGCTGATGTTTCTACAATGTCGTGCTGATGTTTCTACAATGTCGTGCTGATGTTTCTACAATGTCGTGCTGATGTTTCTACAATGTCGTGCTGATGTTTCTACAATGTCGTGCTGATGTTTCTACAATGTCGTGCTGATGTTTCTACAATGTCGTGCTGATGTTTCTACAATGTCGTGCTGATGTTTCTACAATGTCGTGCTGATGTTTTTACAATGTCGTGCTGATGTTTCTACAATGTCGTGCTGATGTTTCTACAATGTCGTGCTGATGTTACTACAATGTCGTGCTGATGTTTCTACAATGTCGTGTTGATGTTTCTACAATGTCGTGCTGATGTTTCTACAATGTCGTGCTGATGTTTCTACAATGTCGTGCTGATGTTTCTACAATGTCGTGCTGATGTTTCTACAATGTCGTGCTGATGTTTCTACAATGTCGTGTCGATGTTTCTACAATGTCTTGCTGATATTTCAATATAATAAATACAAAAAATTAAAGACTTTTTCTTATTCGTTAACGTAAAATTCCAGTTATTATATATTTCTTATAATTTAACTCTATAAATTTAACATAAAAACATTTCTTTCTAAGAACAGGCCATAGTATCACACTAAGAAATTATAAGTTATATCTGTCTGAATATTGAGTTCATGCTTGTCCAATGCAGTTGATTTGTCGCGTGAAATATAAAATTTGCCATAATTTAATGAATGATTGGTACCGTACATATTACCCTTGCATTGTGAGCCACTTGTTCTAGTTTGTTACAATTTTCTTGTAATGATTAATAATTTGATTATTATCAATAAATAGATAAATAATTTAATCAATTCATTACAGCATTAAGGCAATGTTGAGACGAAGGAATAATGCAATATTTTGGTGACTGATTTGTTTAGATATTAACTCTAACTTGTAAAATATTATCCCTAAATATCACTCACTTACAGGAAGCATAGGAATTATTTGTGGCTTGTAAATTCCCTCTAATAGAACTGAATCTCTATATTCAAACTATTCAGATTTCTAGCAGTCCGAATCAGAATTGCAGTTGTATTTTTCTAAATTATTTAAAATTGTTTTATAAACACACACTGAGAATAAATTGCGAGTCAGCCTGACTCATCGCTTGAGTCAAGGCGTGCAAAACTTCAATTTTTGAGTGTTTTTTCTGGATTGACTATGAATTAGGAGTCAATATGACTCCTGTTTTTGAGTAAAATATTAGGATGAGTCAAATGGACTCACATTTTTGAGCCGGTTTTGGGACAAACTGAAAACTCAAATTTTGAGTCAATTTGAATCGTATTTTTTTCTCAGTGCAGTAAAGCTAAATCGTCATTTTTTCAAAAATGATTTGAAAGAAAAAATTTGTCTATGAGTAGATGAAATAATTATTCTGGAAAATATTGTAAAGGACTCACTCATTTTACAACTAATTACTAAAATTCCAATCTGTAACTTAAAAGGAAACAGTTTTTAATTGTTAATTTGCCTTGATTTAAAGAATTTTTCTAATACGGACACAAAACTGTTGTCCCAATATAAAATAGTGACTGGAAGTTGTCGAGGTATGGGATCTACATGCATCCAATATAAAAAAGAGGATGCATATAGAAACTGATTATAAAATAAACAATATGAGACATTCACTTTTCAATTGATGCTACATAAGGTATGTCGGAAAAAGATTTCTGTCGCCTTTTCGATTTATTGAGATTTCGACAGTTAGTCTCCTGATAGTCGGAGAGAAGATTGTCTCAGGTTTTGACGTAGACTCTAAATTACATGATAATTTTCTGTTAAATTTCTATTTATTATAAAAATGATTATCATAAAAAGTAACAGTTTAACTTCCAAACAACTCACAAATGGTCTTCATTCTGAATTTCTGCTAGCAGTTAGATTACTACATTCATGCCCCACTTTTATTAAATGGAATAAGTGTGGGACATGTCTCGCATTTATTTCCTCTGGAAAAGAACTGTAACTTATGCAGATGGGATAGAAATACAATTTTTTTAATCGATCCCACCTACAATAATTACAGCAAAAAAAGTTCAACTGAAAATAGCAACCAAATTAGCAAAGTAACTCCTAAATTGTTTTCTATGCCAGTTGAAATAAAAGTGTGACATGTCCCACACTTATTTGATAGTCATAAGTCTGAGACGTAATAAGAGCGGGTATAGCTTTACTTACGTCATAGTTCCTGTGCAAATAAGAGATAATACTCTTATTAAAATACTGTATTGTCTCTTATCTTTAATATATCTAATCAATAGGTATAACCATGGCCTTCCAAAGTTAATATCACTAATAACTGACAGTTTATTAACATTCAACTACGTAAGGCATTTATGGCTACTTTAGGGCATTTATGGATACTTTATGGCATTTATGGATACGTAATGGCATTTATGGCTACTTTAGGGCATTTATGGCTACTTTAGGGCATTTATGGCTACTTTATGGCATTTATGGATACGTAATGGCGTTTATGGCTACTTTGGGGCATTTATGGATACTTTATGGCATTTATGGATACGTAATGGCGTTTATGGCTACTTTGGGGCATTTATGGATACTTTATGGCATATATGGATACGTAATGGCATTTATGGCTACTTTAGGGCATTTATGGATACTTTATGGCATTTATGGCTACTTTAGGGCATTTATGGATACTTTATGGCATTTATGGCTACTTTAGGGCATTTATGGATACTTTATGGCATTTATGGCTAGTTTATGGAATTGATGGATACTTTATTTCATTTATGGCTAGTTTATGGAATTGATGGATACTTTATGGCATTTATGGATACGTAATGGCATTTATGGCTACTTTAGGGCATTTATGGCTACTTTATGGCATTTATGGATACTTTATGGCATTTATGGATACGTAATGGCATTTATGGCTACTTTAGGGCATTTATGGATACTTTATGGCATTTATGGCTACTTTAGGGCATTTATGGTTACTTTATGGCATTTATGGCTACTTTAGGGCATTTATGGATACTGTATGGCATTTATGGCTAGTTTATGGAATTGATGGATACTTTATTTCATTTATGGCTAGTTTATGGAATTGATGGATACTTTATGGCGTTTATGGCTACTTTATGGCATTTATGGATACTTTAGGGCATTTATGGATACTTTATGGCATGTATGGCTAGTATATGGCATTTATGGCTACTTTATGGCATTCATGACTACTTTAGGGCATTTATTGATACTTTATGGCATTTATGGCTAGTTTATTTCATCTATGGATACTTTATGGCATGTATGACTAGTTTATGGCATTTATGGATACTTTATGGGATTTATGGATACTTTATGGCATGCATGGCTACTTTATGGCATCTATGGCTAGTGTACCAATAACCAATCATTCCTTAGAATAGAAATGCGATGGTGATGTTTATAAGCACTTTGTCAATATATTAACGAAATTGAAATTCACAATGGAAAATTCTGTAAGTCCTGCAACTTAGGAGTTGAATTAACAACATTGAAACGTACGCTAATTAATGGACGAGAAGAAAACTAAATTATTTACAGTAGTTTATCTGTTTTGCAGTAAACGTATTGAAGTCAGTTCTATAAGTTCTTAAACTAAGTGAAAACAAACTTCCCATTGTCAAACATTGGTTGCTGTTGTCTCGTTTTACAGTAGGTACTCCCTCACAATATCCAATGCACAAACTACCTATTCCATTATACTGTATAGAAAATACAAGAAAAGTATAGTGTAGAAAAAAGAACAAACTGGAGAAAAATAGACCTCTGTCCAGTACTAAAATATTGATCGCAATTAATCGTAAAATGTCGTATCAGACATTATTGTTGGGAATTTTTTGTCTTTAATGTCCGACGATACATTTATGATAAACTAGATTACGTGCACTAGGTAGAGCGCATACCTTTGCCGCCGCTTATATTTTTGCTACCAAAATCAAATAAACTGATGACTGGATATAAACCAATCGTCCCACCCAGTTTCATGCAATATGGTTATAACTTTTTGAGTTATAAATGACCATGACCTTGACCTTTGACCGGATCACATCCAAAATCCTACAAGAAGATTCCTGGACGTTGAACAATTTTCCCATTAAATATTAGGCAATTTGGACCAATAATTTTTGAATTATGCGAATAACGAGATGATAAATAAATAAATGTCATCTAAAATATAACCTTCCGCTTTCTGCAAAGGTAATTATACTTTCGCAGAAAAGAGTGCATTTTGTGACGGAAAATTAGTTTCATAAATAACAAGTTATTATTGGTAAATGTGTGCTCCTATCATTTACTTCCAATTTTATTCTGTATCACAGGTGTGGTGATTTTTTTTTATAAAGTGCTATAATAAACATCTGCTAATCAATAAATAGGAATAGAATGTTTTAATTTGTTTAAGAGTTAGAATGTAGATAGAGCGTGACTGAAGCTTTGGAAGGGCTAACTGCTCCATTTAGGTCTGTGAGGGGGTCATTAAATTCTTCTCTCGTACCTTAATGACTTCCAATGTTCACACACTCCGCTGTAATTAATTCGAATGTACTTAGAGACTCACATCATAACATTTTATTGAAGTGACAAAGCGGTCTCTAAATTAAATAGACATCATAATTATATCAGTAAACATTGAATAGACGTTTGTGCTAATTTAGAGAGAGTCTGACATACCAAGGAACTATGCTTTCATTACAGTACCTACTGTTAACAGATGATATAGCCTTTGAAAAATACCAAACACTTTTATGTGAATGTATAAACACTTAAGACAAATGCTTTCTTTTTATTTGAACGATGAATAAAGATAAAAACGAATTATTCAATCTTCTTTGATAAAAAAATCGAATATCAGCAAAAAAATCTGTTACCACAATCAATATACAGGTGAAATGAGTAGGTACCACTGTTAATGTTATGCATTATTGTAAGGTAAGATTACATAGGTGAGAAAAGAGTAACTGAATCACAATTGACCTTTGGTAACTATTTTCAAAATACAACAAACAGCAGATGGTTAAGATTCTCTTAGATGAAATAGGCATGAAATTCAGCAATAAGGCAAATTTTACCCTAAAATATCTTTAAAATCTAATGTCTGTTATATTATATTTGAATGTTGTAAGAAATAAGAAAATCCTGCATTGATGTATTTCGAAGGAAGTACTGAGACAACTAGGATGTTCGAATCAAATAAAGGTTCAAGTGCTCTCTTTTCTGAGTCTATTAGCTACCTTCTTCAAGTTACTTCTCTCCATTTGAATCGTGTAAACTGAGTTCAAGAATTAAATAGTTAGCGTACGAGCCTCTGACACAATAATTGAAATGTACCGATTATATATTTTCAATCCTTCACAGCATCAATTGACTGTAAATTTGTAGCAAAAATATATCTATGAGTTCAGATTTTATTGGTGTGTAATAGTTTCTGCAGTTGAGTTCACAAGTCTGAAAGTTTAACCATTTGTAGGAAACTCACAGATTAACTCATGAAATGTGTCAAAAAGAACTTATGTTTTTATTTAATATTTTTCCAGATAATTTAACTTGTTTATACAAAGTTTTTATATTTTGGAACTGCGTGAATATGCCTTATTGGTCCATTTGAAAGACTGAATGATGTCTCATATTGGGTTTTTGGAAAATTAAAATACATTTTGAAATGTTAACAAAAAAATGAAAAAATTCAATTTATAATTTCAGCTATATAAAATCTGACTAAATGATTTCAACTTCATATGTATATCTGTCTCTTGGTTGTAGTTGTTGTTATTAACAACCACTAAAATATATTTAAAAAAATGAGTTGTGATCCACTTTGAGCAAGGTCAAAATAGCGACACATTGACGAAGAAATACGTGAATATTACAATACGCTCCGAAAGATACGGCTATTTTTTTGACAAAAATTTGCCAATATTTAGGTTACTAAAATACACAATTATTAAATTTAAGTATTTAAATAATATACTTTTTCAATATTTATTCTAAATATGTAGTTCTAAATGAATTCAACAATTACATGTTCTTAATTTTCATCGACAGTTACAGCTGTTGGATATCCGTCAAGTATAAGCGACTGAAATTATCTTTTAAAAAAAGAAACAATGAAGATTGGGCCGCATAACGAAGTTGGTGAGCATCAAAATGACAAGCGAAGACTGTGGTAATTAGGTAAATTGTATCTAGCAGATATTGATTTGTCGAATTCTGCTGCAAGTAGTTAAGCCAAATATCGACAGCCTTGGGCGTAGAGGGGACAGTGTATATATTATGATAAATGACGTGAAAAAATGCATTGGATTATCATAATTTTTTCTGCAGTAACCCACACAGATTGCGATATATGTTAACGGGTAGCTTGTAAATTGCTCGAAAACAAATGTTCAATAAACAATTGCACGAAAGTATTGCTCAGACGAACAATTGCTCGAATGAACAATTGCAATAATAATCGATCACTCAAATAATCTAATAAATGAGAAAAATACTAATCAGAAACCAGGACGTTTAGGTACCGGTAATAGAAATAATTTCACTTCCCAGCAAACATGAATGTATCTATTCGATGTCTAAACGACTAAGTATAACCGCTCTTCCGACATCGAATTCCAGTAACAAATTAGACATGGTGACATCAAGTAGATATCAATCAGATATCCGTTTGCACCGCTAAACCGCATCATATCAAGTATATTTGGCATCGAAGCGATACAGTTATAACAGCGTTGAATATAAAGATAAATTACGACATCCAACATACATTGGGATTCTGCATCGAACAGACGCCTAATTATATATCTAATATGCTTCGAAACGATATCCACTTGCATACACTAAATAAATAAATTAAAATAGAAAACTCTTACTTCATTGATATAACGTACTGTACGTTTGGATGCATAACAATTTGATTATGTTACATAATTTTATATATAAATTAAATGGGAAGAAATGAAATGACGTGTCTGGGTATCGATCGTGGGTCCATCCGTCGTCGTGCCTGTAGCTCTGTCATTGTGCCACCGTGGATGCATTTGACTAAAAAAAAAATTTGATATTAAACGACCCGGAGATTCATAAAGATATTTTAAACAGAATAGAACAATACAGGCAAGCACCGCTTTTATAACCAAAATCACAACTTATTCTTATTACAAATAGTAGTGAGTTGGTCAATTTTTTATATAATTGTAACTCCTTAAAAATTTCGTTCTCTATGAGTTCAAATTAAAGAAAATGTTTTGAGGCCACGACTTAGAATACAGGTGAAAGCTCTGTGATGAAAGTTCAAAGTAATGAATGCATTAATTTAAATTTGACCATAGATCAACTCTCACTCAGTAAATATAGGTCATAATAGTTGAGTAATTGGTTTGATATTTTGATTTGATATGTTCCAAGTTATTAATAGGGTCTATCTTTTCGAACACGTGATAAAGGAAAATTTAATAATTATTATTTAACTACTATTTAATTAGTAACATAATAGCTGAAGGTATGATTACCACTTTAAGTTTAATTATCTATAATGTGAATCACTGAATTTTAATCGTCTCATTTGCAGCTTTTGGCACTATGGTGAAAGCTCAAGTTATAGGATATGGGGTTCCGTATTTTTCGAAGAAAATTTTTTATGTAATGATTTTTATTTCTAAACTTGTATTTTACGTGCTGGTATCATGGATACCAATTTAAGTAAAAATTGAATAATGATAATTATTATATTTATTTCTTACATATTCGAAAATGTGGAACCGTCTGATAACACAGAATTTACTCTAAAATGGAACATGTTAAATAGCTCACCAACTTTCAATTATTGTCGTTTAGTAGAGGTTTAACGTCTGCTTCGGAACCGAAGACCATATCGCTGACGTCAATAGGAAATGAAATACAAGGGACTGGAAGAAGCAGTCAGGAAGGAAAGGGGCTCCATTGAAAAAATCACGATGCTCATGGATGCTGAAAAGCTACTACGTGAATGCTGTCACTTACCGAAGAATGTGACAAAAATGGTCACAAGCGCCGGTGGCTGCACTAAAAGATGGAAGAGGGAAATGAAGAAGTGATAGTAAATGAAGTCTACGTGCCTACCTAACACAAAATCTAAGACCTCGTACGTAATTGTAGATCATAACCCTAGCGCTATCCTCTAAAACTGCATGGAGAGTTAAAAACACTATAAACATGATAAACATAGAATAGACAAAACATGATCCAAATTACAACAGTTTGGGTTCCAAGGGACGCCCCCCCCCCTTACTTCTCTTCTTTTCACCAAAGACAGCTTCAGGAACCCCTCGGGGTTTATCTACAGTAAGCTGTTTAAAATAACAAGAAATGTACTGGCCTTCGAAAAATCACTTGATTGGTTATCCATTCATTTTCACGGTACTAGAGGAACAATATATTCAACAACCGATGTTCCAATATCGCTTACTTTACGTTGATCCATTGTACAATCGCACTAACGTGCCAATGACCTTCATAACTGCCGTAGTCCCCTTTAAGTGTATTAATTATTGGGTGTAGATAAAAGGGAGCACTACGTACGTTATATAGAAAGGTACAATCCAATTGAATAGAAATAATTCCTACATTTCTATACGTATTATGAAACAGGAAGATAAGAAAATGAATTTCCAAATTTGAAACTATTTTTTTAAAACTACGTATCTGTTTTCGTACTTCTGGTCGAAGTATAAATTCAGATATCGTCAGGAAACAGACATGCCGACGTCAAGATGATGCTGTTAAAACCATGTATCGGTTTTAGTGTTTTTACTCGAAGTGTAAATTCAGATATCATTTAGAAACAGACATTCCGATATCTACTATGAGTCAACATGGTTGCTAAGTCGATACCCACCGTTAGCGCTACGAATTCGACAGCAAACGGCATCGAATCGACATTCATATGTTTGTTGGGTTCATTATTAACTGATTTTCAGCAATTGCCCAACTAATAAATTGTTTAAATAAACAATTTTCGAATAATCAATTGCTTAATGTAAAAGAAGAGGAAGATAAAACAAGATAAGGACTACAGAATAAGGGAAATTTTAAAAAGCAAGTGGTACGAATACTAGAGGTCATGCTAAATGTCTTAGGAACAACCACTCCCTCCTTGGATCGGCAGTTCCTATATCTTGAGTTGCTAACTAACAAACCTAACCTAGCAATAGGAACATCGGATCTTTCCCATTTGACGACCCCCACCAAATTTAATTCAATTTTTTTATTTGTACTTTTGTCCATAGAATCTTAAAACCATAACTTTTTTTTGTAAAAACTAATAGTTTTTGAGATATGAGGGTTTAAAGATATTTATTTCCTATGTATTACTGAAGGATTGGGAACTTTGAAAAAACTCGTTTGTTGTATATCCGCTACTTTGTTGTACTGCACACTTCATGATTGTTTAATGACCTGGCAGGGGGATATGGGGGCTCTAAAATGAAACATATGTTAAATAGCCCATCAACTTTTAATTATTTACGTTTAGTAGAGGTTTAACGTCTGCTTCGGAACCAAAGGCCATGTCGCTGACGTCAAAAGGAAATGAAATACAAGGGACTGGAAGAAGCAGTGAGAAAGGAAAGTGGCTCCATGGACGAAGTCACGACGCTCATGAATGCTGAAAAGCTACTCCGTGAATGCTGTCACTTACCGAGGAATGTGACAAAAATGGTCACAAGCACCGGTGGCTGCACTCAAGGATGGAAGAGAGAAATGAAGAGGTAATAGCAAATGAAGTCTACGAGCCTACCTAACACAAAATCTAAGAACTCGTACGTAATTGTGGAGCATAAAACCCTAGCGCTATCCTTTAAAGGTCCTCTCCAGGCTCCGAGAAAAAAATGAGTTTATAATATAATATTATAGAACTAAGGTCTACGATCATTATTCTGCAAACCGCACACAATTTGGTTCAGTATATATTTTATAATTTGTTTTTAAAGTTTTTTAATACTTTGTGAGCTACAATTGAGCTAATCACTAGTCTGATGCTCAAGAAGAAGATTGTACACTCTTTGTTTTGATTACAAATTTGAATTTTATGAACAAACCATGCGTTTTCGGCCTATATTTTATATATTAATTGTTTCCTAAGGTATATAAACGTTTCTATAATAAGTTTATCCAATTTTATACATTTACACGAATATTAAATGGATTTATTAAACCTAATACCTAATTGACAATCAAAACAAATGGTGTACATTCTTTTTCTTCAGGCTGAAAATTTCTTAAATTAGTAAGTCGGAAGTAAAATAGGTTTTGTAGAGTTTTGATTAAAAAAATCTTTAAAAGCATATAAAATTAGAAATATGCTACCAAATTCGATGCGGTTTGCAGCAAAATGATAAGAAACATTAGCCTCGTTGAATAAGGCAATAAAAATATTTGCTTGGAGAGGACCTTTAAAACTGCATGGACAGTTAAAAACACTATCCCAGCAAACATAAATGTATCTATTCGATGTCTAAACGACTCTGTAAAACCTCTCTTCCGACATCGAATACCAGTAACAAATTAGACATGGTGACATCAAGTAGACATCAATCCGATATCCGTTTGCACCGCTAAACCGCATCATATCAAGTATATTTCGCATCGAAGCGATACTGTTTTAACAGCGTTGAATAGAAAGATAAATTACGACATCCAACATACATAGGGATTTTGCATCGAACAGACGCCTAATTATATATCTAATATGCTTCGAAACGATATCCACTTGCATCCAATAAATAAATTAATTAAAATAGAAAATTCTTACTTCATTGAAATAACGTATTGTACGTTTAGATGCATATCAATTCGATTAATGTTACATAGTGATATAAATAAATTAAATGGGAAGAAATGAAGTGATGTATCCAGGTATCGTTCGTGGGTCCCTCCGTCCTCGTGCCTGTACCTCTGTAGCTTTGCCACCATGGATGCACTTACCTAAAATTTTTTTTGATATTAAGTGACTCGGAGATACTTGAAGATATTCTTAGAGTGAATAAAACAATACAGGCAAGCACCGATTTTATAACCAAAATCACAACTTATTCTTATTTCAAATAGTAATGAGTTGGTCAAATTTTTATATAATTGTAACTCCTTGAAAATTTTCTTCTCTAGGAGTTCAAATTAAAGAAAATGTTTTGAGGCTACTACTTAGTATACAGATGAAAGCTCTGTAATGAATGCATTAATTCAAATTTGACCATAGATTAACTCTCACTCAGTAAATATAGGTCATAATAGTTGAGTAATTAGTTTGATATTTTGACTTATATAATTGTGTTACATTGAACAAACAGGAATTTTGTGTCCTGTGAAATATTTTTAGCAGTAGGGTTTATGTTCCAAGTTATTAATAGGGTCTATATTTTCGAACACGTGATAGAGGAAAATATAATTATTATTATTTAACTACAATTTAATTTAATAGCTGAAGGTATGATACCAATTGAAATAAAAGTTAAATAATGATCGTTATATGCATATAGATTTAATGAGTTCGATTACCATTTTAAGTTTTATTATCTGTAATGTGAATCACTGAATTTTAATCGTCTCATTTGCAGCTATTGGCACTAGGTGAAAGTTCAATTGTTATCGGATATGGGTTTCGCATTTTACGTAGAAAAATTATATAGGTATTAATTTTTATTTCTAAACTTGTATTTTACGTACTGGTATCATGGATACCAATTTAAGTAAGAATTGAATAATGATAATTAATATATTTATATCTTACATATTCGAAAATGTGGAACCGTCCAATAACACAGAATGTACTCTAAAATAGAACATGTTAAATATCCCATCAACTTTTAATTATTTACGTTTAGTAGAGGTTTAACGTCTGCTTCGGAACCAAAGGCCATGTCTCTGACGTCAAAAGGAAATTAAATAGAAGGGACTGGAAGAAGCAGTGAGAAAGGAAAGTGGCTCCATGGACAAAGTCACGACGCTCATGGATGCTGAAAAACTACTCCGCGAATGCTGTCACTTACCGAGGAATGTGACAAAAATGGTCACAAGCACCGGTGGCTGCACTCAATGATGGAAGATGAAAATGAAGAGGTAATAGTGAATGAAGTCTACGAGCCTACCTACATAACACAAAATCTAAGACCTCGTACGTAATTGGGGTGTAGGTCATAAGCCCCCCCCCCGGTCATAAGCCCCCCCGGTCATAAGCCCCCCCGGTCATGAGCCCCCCTGTTTTTAAATCCTTATTTACCTATATTATTTAATCCTTATTGACACTTTTGTAGTTCATTACTGATTAGACATAAAATATATGTATATAAGGGGGGCGTGCCGCCCCCCGAACCCCCCTGCCAGGTCATTAAACAATCATGAAGTGTGCAGTACAACAATCTAGCGGATACAACAAACTACATTAGCAACTCTCAGTTATTTCTATCTAAGTAGTTCTTCATTTGTTTAACTAGGTAAATAAGGATTATAAAAACATGGAGGGGGGGCTCGTGACCGGGGGGGCTTATGACCTAGGGGGGCTCATGACCGGGGGGGGGGGGCTCTTGACCGTACCCCACGTAATTGTGGAGCGTAACCCTAGCGCTATCCTCTAAAACTGCATGGAGAGTTAAAAACACTATACACATGGTAAACATAAAATAGACAATACATAATCCAAATTACAACAGTTTGAGTCCCAAGGGACGCCACCCCCCCTTCTCTTCCATTCACCAAAGACAGCTTCAGGAACCCCTCGCGGTTTATTTACAATAAGCAGTTTAGAATAGATTCATAACAATAAATGCACTGGTCATCTAAAAATCACTTGATTGGTTATCCATTTCATTTTCACGGTACTGGAGGTCGGAGGAACACTGTTCAACAACCGATGTTCCAATATCGCTTACTTTACGTTGATCCATTGTACAATCGCACTAGCGTCCCAATGCCCGATCTACCTTTACAACTGCCGTAGTCCCCTATAAATGTATTAATTATTGGTTATAGTTTAAAGGGAGCACAACGTACGTTATATAGAAAGGTACAATCCAATTGAATAAAAATAATTCCTACATTTCTATATGTATTATATAACAGGAAGATAAGAAAATGAATTTCCAAATTTGAAACGATTTTTTTAAAACTACGTATCTGTTTTCGCACTTCTGGTCGAAGTATAAATTCAGATATCGTTTGGAAACAGACATGCCGACGTCAAGATGATGCTGTTAAAACCATGTATCGGTTTTCGTGTTTCTACTCGAAGTGTAAATTCAGATATCATTTAGAAACAGACATTCCGATATCTATTATGAGTCGAAATGGTTGCTAAGTCGATACCCACCGTTAGCGCTACGAATTCGACAGCAAACGGCATCGAATCGACATTCATATGTTTGTTGGGTCGCTTCACACTTTCCTTTTTTTTTACTTCTCTTATACACACATATATGAAAATATATGACACTTATACACACATATATGAGGCTCAATGAAAAAGTTTTATTTTCCAGTGAAGATATGATAGACAACGACTAAGGATATTATACTATTGATCAGGCTATAGATAAGTTTGGCAATCGTAATTTTCTACCTGACTTTAGAGTTTAGGTCATCATCCGCATTTCAGTAAAATGTAAAATTTCCTCCTGGGACCTATTTACAATTATATAAAAATTTGATCAACTCATTACTATTTGAAATAAGAATAAGACACTTCTCGCTTGTCTCTTGCAGTGAACGCTTTACCGTTGCTGCTCTTGAACAGTGAAAAATATAAGCTACTAATGCTTATATTTGGTTAAGAAAATTTCTGAACCGGCTTTTCTCTTCTTTGAGGATTGAAATTTCATCCTTTTTCGGTTTTTCCTTCTTATTCTGTTACCAACTAATTATCACAGAGTAGAAAATTTCCTAGATCTGGTCTCCTCTCTAGAACATAGCTAGAGAGGGTTGATCCACTCATACTAGGAGTCCTGTTTTTTTTTTTTTTTCTTTCTCACTCTGCCCATTTCTTCATTTCCCACTGACTGGTTAGCTGTAATTTTCCTCTTTCAACTTTTCAAGAGGTAGGTCTGCCTAGAGCAGATCTCTTAAACCTACTTGAGAGATGGATGAACAGGATGATGAGCTACCTAGTGGTCAGCCTGGTCTAAGTCAACTGATTTTGGCATCTGGAACCCAAGACCTAGTTCCCGAAACACAGTTTACACTAACTGTTCCAACACTAGCAACTGACCACAATTCAAATGTAAACCATTCCAATTTTCAAATTCATGACAATAATGGTATATTAGCTAGAGGCACACCAGATAGATATGATGGAGAGGACCAAGGCAGGCTAGTCCTGCATGATAATGAACAAACATATAGACCCAGGCAACCACAAAAGGACATTGAGAATACTCAGCATCAGTGTAATATGGTCCCAGAGACCCAATTGTTCCCTTCACAGCCAAAAGGTGACTTAACTCTCAGAGTTTCGGAATTGCAGGCTAGTAAAAGAAATGCTCAATTGTCACAAAAAAAGTTAGATTTCAAATCTCTCCCAATTAACCACACTCTCAATAGTAGTGGACAAAAGGTAGTTATCTTGATAAAACCTAATGGTCCTGACGGATTGGAGATGATCCGAAATCCTGTCAAATTTGACAGAGGCTTTTCTAATAGTAAATTTGGGAGGTTTCGTGATAACATGGGCTTCAAACTTCGCACAAACTGGAGATTGGGTCTTACTGTTGTGGAATTGGAGAACCTAACAAGACCAGAGATAAGAGAGCTATTGGAGGTCACAAAGATCGGCGATTGGGAAGTCTCGTGTAGTCTACCAAATTCGGACAGATATAAATACGGAGTTGTATCTCCAATTAGCCCAGAAGCTGATATAGATGACTTGAAGTCAATGATGTGTACTCTCAATGATACTGAAATAGTAGATGTGATGAGGCTTAAGAAGAGGGATCAATCTGGAAATCTAATAGATTCTCCATCTATAAAGATCACTTTTGAAGGAGACCTACCTCAAGGAGTAGTAGTTGGACACAGACACTATAAAGTAAGACCCTTTATCAATGAGCCACGCAGGTGTTTCAACTGCCAACGACTAGGCCACATGGCTGGTAGCTGCCGCAGCAGAATTCAATGTCGTCTCTGCGGTGAAAACCATTCTGAAACTGACTGCAATAAAAGTCCAGAGAATTACAAGTGTGTTAACTGCAAGGGATCACACAAGGCTAATTCTAGAGAATGTCCACAGTATAACTTAGCAAAAAAAGTAGAAACAGTCAAAATAAAGAAAAATCTTTCTTATAAGAATGCTAGAGACTATGTACTTAATGAGCAACAAGAAACCAACACTGTGCCAGAACACCAATTAAACACTGGGTCTTTGAAATTCTCATACAGAGACATGGTGATTTCAGGGCAGGACAGAGTTAACACTACGGCTGTACATGACTTAATTAGACCTAAACAAATGAATAATGTGGGCACACAAACTGAAGCAAAACAAAATAAAGAAATTGATTGCTATAGCTCAGATTTCTTAGGAAAACTACAGCAACTACTGACTGTTTTATTTCAAAATAATATAGCAAGTGAAAATAAAAGCACACAGGCCTCACTCATAGAGAAGGCGTTACACCAGGTATTTAAAATTGACAAAAGTCACCAGGTGGAGAGGATTGAGAGGACTGTAGTCACCATACATGGTCCAAAAGGAAGTGCCACTAAAGAGTTGACCCAGTCACATCAAACAGACTCGGAGGAATATGTGGAGAAAGGAGTTATAAGTGACAGTGACGTTTCTGAAGAGGAAGGGGTAATTAGTGACAGTGACAATGAACAACCACTTATAGCCTCCGGAGATAAATCTCAAATCTTCCCAAAAGCAGGTGTAGGTCAAGCTACAAAAAGGAAGGTAAACTCTAATGATCACAATAATAAAAATGGCTGGAAGGGTAAAAAAAGGAAAAAGAAGAACAAATAATGTCTGCCACAGAAGGAAAGCTGAAGGGTATTATGTTGAACTGTAGGAGTATAAATAACAAGTTAGGTGATATTAAACTATTGGTATATACAGAGAAACCAGATTTCATGGCATTCACAGAAACATGGATCAATAAACATGAGCCTCGATTTCATAATTATATTGCGGAGTGGAAGAACAGGATTGGTCGTGGAGGTGGTCTTGGCTTCTTAGTTAGACGGGGAGTCCAGTTTACTGTTAGGGATTTGATACCATTTGACTCTGGTCTCTTGGAGCATTTGGCTATTTGTTTGCACATGAGAAATGGTACTAAGTTGCTTGTTCTGAATGTTTATAATCCGAATAAGGATGTTAGCTTAGCAGAAATGCAACATTATTGTAATCAATTAGGCAATAAATATGTTATCATGGGGGACTTCAATGCCCATACCCCCTTGCTTTCATCTAACTGTGCTAGATCCAATAGCACAGGCACTGCTCTTGAGAACTTTTTATCAGGTCCGCAGGTGTGTCTTATAAATAGCATAGACTTTTACACGCACTTAGATGTTTCCACCGGTAAACAATCATGCTTGGACCTTTGTCTTGTGTCACCTAATTTGTGTGCTGAAACGGATCTGAAACAACTTGGTGATGTGGGCAGTGACCACCTACCAATTCAAGTGGAAATTTCTATGCAGCCGGTAAGGAGTGAAATAACAGTCCGCAAGAAATGGAAAATAACTGAAGAAAATCTCGTGAAATTCTCAAATGGAATCCCAGCTACAGAAATGTACCAACCCAGTGATATTAACAGCATATCCAAAGACTTTACTGACAGAGTTTTCAATGCTGCTGAGGAACACATTGGCAAAACCAGTGGAAAATTAGTTCTACGAAAAAGTGCAATCTGGTGGGACATGGAGTGTGACCAGAGAGTAACTGAGGTTAGGAGAGCAAGAAGGAAGTTGATTAAATATCCGACACAATTCAACATAGAAATGTACAAATCACTTTCCAAGGAGTTTGCCAAATTGAAAGAAACAAAAAAAAGAGAAAGCTTTGAAAAATTTATCTCTGATATCAGATATGATACACCCCCTGGAGAGATATGGAGAAAAATAAGAGGGATAAAAGGATACAATGTCTCTCACAGCAGTCCCCTTGACAATGAAGGCACAACACTGGTTGAACCTAAATGTAAAGCCAATTATATTGCTGAACACCTTGAGTCAATATCAAGAAAGGTAAAGCCTAACCATGCATTAGTTGACTTTGACACCACTCTGACATCCGCATCAGAAAATAATGAGGATGATTACAACCAAGCCATTACTGCTGATGAAATGATCTCTGCAATTAATTTAGCCAAAAGTTCCTCCTCCCCTGGTATAGATGAAATTCCTTATAAGCTGTTGAAGTGTCTTGGGCAAACAAATCTGGATGAATTACTGGCTATATATAACCAAAGCTTTCAGTTAGGTAAAATTCCAGACTTATGGAAAGAGGGATTGGTTTTGCCAATTCCAAAACCTGGCAAACCAAAGAATCTGGTAACCTCCTATCGACCCATAGCACTTCTTTCATGCATAGGCAAAACTTTAGAAAGGATAATAAAGAACAGACTAGAGTTTCTTGTAGAAAGACAGAAGCTTCTACTACCTAGCCAATGTGGGTTTAGAAGAGGACAAAGTTCCCAAGATGTATTATTAAGGCTCGAAAATAATATAAAGAATGCACTTCATTCTAAACAGATTTGCCTTGTAGCATATATTGATTTAACAAGTGCATTTGACACTATATGGGGAGATGGTCTGATTTATAAATTGATCAAAGCAGGCATTAGAGGAAATCTAATTAAATGGCTGCATGATTTCTTCCAAAATAGAAAGATCAAAGTCTTGGTGGATGGACAAGTATCTGACTCTGTTCACATTACAGCAGGAACCCCACAGGGGGCAATCCTTTCCCCATTACTGTTCAACCTGATGCTGATTGATATGCCTCAGAGTGAACATGTACAGCTATACATATATGCAGATGATATTACTGCTTCATGCAATGGAAGGGACCCAAATATGGTTGCACGAACACTGCAGGCTTATCTCGATGATATAACTAAGTGGGCTGATAAGTGGGGATTACACATTAATCCTCAAAAATCTGCTGTACAACACTTCACAACTAAAAGAATAGTATGTCCAGTAATCAGACTCAAAGGACTTGTTATGCCATATAAGACGGAACAGAAATTACTGGGTCTCTACCTTGATTCTCCTCATCTGAGATACAGGACACACATTGTGGAACTGAAAAGAGACTGCACAAAAAGGATTGATCTCATGAAAACCCTTTCATCATTCACATGGGGTGCCTCCTCTCAGGTGCTTAAAAACTTTTACATAGCATATATAAGGTCCAAACTTGATTACGGCAGTAATTTGTACAGTTCAGCAACAAAATCTGATCTGCAGAAACTGGACACCATACAGAACTCTGCTATGAGATTAATGTTGGGAGCCAGGAGATCCACTCCTATACTGTCACTACAGGCAGAGTCAGGTGTTTCTCCTCTCTCATTACACAGAGACTATCTGAACATCAAACAGATGATTAAACTGAGAAACAAACCGAAACTGTTTGAGACTACCAAATCTGTAAATCTGGATCAGTCCTGTATCAGTCAGGAGAACTTGACATCGAAGTCATTTTCATCAAGAGCTCTCAACTCTTCACAGAATTATGAAATCCCTCCTATAAAGAGGGTCTACACATGCTCTTTCTTGTGGCCTCCTTGGAGCACAGTAAGCAGCATAATCAAAACTGAATTTATGGAGAGAGTGTACAACAATGAAACTTTCCTGCAATATACTGAGGATCATTACTTTGGATTTACCCTCTTGTTCACTGATGGCTCTAAAGTTCGAGATTCCACCAGACACTCTGCAGCAGCAGGTCTGCACTCTCCATTGCACAAACTGTCTATCTGCTGGAAGCTGAGACCTGAGCACTCGGTGATTAGCACTGAACTCTATGCTATCTGGAAGGCTCTTAAGTTTATTCTGGATAATGAAATAAATCAAGTGGTCATATTTTCTGACTCTAGAGCAGCACTACAGCTGATCTGCTCATCCAGTGATTCCTACATAAACATAGTCACTAATATAAAGAATCAACTGTTTTCCCTAAATCAGCAGAAGACAGTCCACCTCCACTGGGTAAAGGCTCACTGCGGGATAAAAGGAAATGAAATAGCGGATAAAACTGCTAACAAGGGTCACGAAAATGACAGAAGTGAGCAGTATGATCTGAGCCAACAGGAGAATTGCAGTATTCTGAAGGAAAAATTCAGAACTTATTGTACAAATCACTGGAAACATGGAACTAATGTATCTGGTAAGGGATTGTTCCTGTCTTCAGTCAGAGACAAAGTAGCTAGCTCTAAATTAATCGTTGACCTTCAGAGCAGAAGGCAACAAGTGGTAATACACCGCCTGAGGATGGGGCATGCAGGACTCAAACAATATCTTCAAAGGTTTGGTATGGAAGACAGTGGTGAATGTGCTCAGTGCCAGTGTTCTGAAACTATTGATCACTACTTATTTCATTGCAGCTGTTTCACTGTACAGAGAGATCTGATGCTTCTAAGCCTGAGTCAGATAGGGATACTTAACCCTACTTTGAAGATTCTGCTTGGTGGGGATGACTCCTTAAGTGAAATCAGGAAAAATATATTTGAAATACTGATAAAATATATAAAAGATACTAACAAACTGACAGTACTGTAAATAGTCAATATGCTGTAGATGGAAACTTTTCAACTAAATAGTGAAATGGGTCAAGCCAATTCATATAAGAAAATTACTATATTTTTTGATACAAATTGTAATATTTAATTTGTATGGGCCTTAACAATGGTAGGTATGGCTTGACCCAATTGAGAGGGTTAAGGACTCAATTTCACACTCATCTACTTTTCTTTCATAACCTTGACACGGTTGGAAGACTTGACTCTCCTAGTTTGGGTCTAGGTTCATCCTGCTTCCCAGTAGGTCATCTCTCTCTCTCTGAATGACATTCCAGAGAGAGAAGAGCTCTGTCCGAAGAGAACCCCCTTTAATTTCTCATGCAGGTGTTTTTCCTTTCAAAACTAGCTATAATCTGTGATATCCCAGTAGGCCGTTGCCCTCTTCTTCTCTGGAAATAAATCGGAAAGAAGGGGTAATGTTCCGAAGAGAACCTTTGATGAATAATATCAGAATATAGAAAATTACTATTGTAAAAGAGTTCCCTCTTTTACACCATCTTTCCCTGGTGGTGTGCTACTGAATAAAGTGATTTATTCTCAATAAATTCTGTAAATAACTGAAATGTTAATTTAACATTATGTATATATCTTTAACTTAAAACAATTTTCCTTTACACATGTAAATATAATTCTCCAGGAATTTTTAATCTTTTAATCCACTTGAAGACTCCCGCAACAATTGTAAATATAGACGGTAGAGGCTTCCTGATTGGCTCTATATAAATAAATTATCCTATGTATATCCATATATAATGGTTAATCCAGGAGACAGAACACAAAAGTGTTAATCTCCTTTAAAAAAAAAAAAAAAAAAAAAAATAAGAATAAGTTGTGATTTTGGTTATAAAATCGGTGCTTGCCTGTATTGTTTTATTCACTCTAAGAATATCTTCAAGTATCTCCGAGTCACTTAATATCAAAAAAAAATTTAGGTAAGTGCATCCATGGTGGCAATGCTACAGAGGTACAGGCACGAGGACGGAGGGACCCACGAACGATACCTGGATACATCACTTCATTTCTTCCCATTTAATTTAT
Organism: Caprella mutica; assembly: GCA_947561585.1. Classification (NCBI taxonomy): domain Eukaryota; kingdom Metazoa; phylum Arthropoda; class Malacostraca; order Amphipoda; family Caprellidae; genus Caprella; species Caprella mutica. The sequence goes on along the minus strand of CANNZV010001543.1, from coordinate 108,355 downwards.
TTATATCACTATGTAACATTAATCGAATTGATATGCATCTAAACGTACAATACGTTATTTCAATGAAGTAAGAGTTTTCTATTTTAATTTATTTATTTATTGGATGCAAGTGGATATCGTTTCGAAGCATATTAGATATATAATTAGGCGTCTGTTCGATGCAGAATCCCTATGTATGTTGGATGTCGTAATTTATCTTTCTATTCAACGCTGTTAAAACGGTATCGCTTCGATGCGAAATATACTTGATATGATGCGGTTTAGCGGTGCAAACGGATATCGGATTGATGTCTACTTGATGTCACCATGTCTAATTTGTTACTGGTATTCGATGTCGGAAGAGAGGTTTTACAGAGTCGTTTAGACATCGAATAGATACATTTATGTTTGCTGGCCAGAGTGGAATAATAACTCATTTCAGATTGACTAGTAACTCTGTTAGGAATTTAGAATGAACAAAAATTACTCATTTTAACCCTAAAAAATGCAAAAATCAGTAAATTATTTTATAAATTTCAACTCCGCAGAGAAAACCCAGTCTGTATTTGGTGCACAAAATTCCACTGACTTTCTGAAAAAGCTTAAAAAATCCACCATAAATTTCAAGTAATTTGGCTGATCCACCAACATTTTACCCATTTTTCCACCGAAAATTAATGGTAACATAGGAATAAATAGCTAAAAATCCACCGACTTTGCCAGAATATTATTTTCAATGGAGAAGAATTCCACCGACAAGTCGGTGGAATTTACCATGAAATACAGTCTGGGAGAAAACGAATGTAAAATAAGTCATTTAAGCTTCACAATTGGGCTTGTTGTGATGATAAACATCACTAATGGGAATGCATGAAGTTAGGAGTAACTCTGTTAGAATTTATGTTTTCCAGTCTGGTTTGCTGGGAGGTAAGCAAAGAGTGAGTGTGATTATTTTTGTCATTACGCGAATTTAATTCTTAAAGCTAACTCTGTGATTTTACTTACTAAAAGGCAGTGAACAAAAGGAAAAAAATTACAATGGTATTCATTTTAATACAGTGGGTTTAAACTTCTCCCTTAGAAACTATTTGGAAATAGAACAACTTCAGTTACAATTTGATTTTATCAAAGTTTTCACTCTGAATATTCGGTCTTCGCTTGTTCATTGCATGGTTAAGGCTCGCTTCACACTTGCCTTTTTTTTTACTTCTCTTATACACACATATATGAAAATATATGACACTTATACACACATATATGAGGCTCAATGAAAAAGTTTTATTTTCCAGTGAAGATATGATAGACAACGACTAAGGATATTATACTATTGATCAGGCTATAGATAAGTTTGGCAATCGTAATTTTCTACCTGACTTTAGAGTTTAGGTCATCATCCGCATTTCAGTAAAATGTAAAATTTCCTCCTGGGACCTATTTACAATTATATAAAAATTTGATCAACTCATTACTATTTGAAATAAGAATAAGTTGTGATTTTGGTTATAAAATCGGTGCTTGCCTGTATTGTTTTATTCACTCTAAGAATATCTTCAAGTATCTCCGAGTCACTTAATATCAAAAATTTTTTTAGGTAAGTGCATCCATGGTGGCAAAGCTACAGAGGTACAGGCACGAGGACGGAGGGACCCACGAACGATACCTGGATACATCACTTCATTTCTTCCCATTTAATTTATTTATATCACTATGTAACATTAATCGAATTGATATGCATCTAAACGTACAATACGTTATTTCAATGAAGTAAGAGTTTTCTATTTTAATTTATTTATTTATTGGATGCAAGTGGATATCGTTTCGAAGCATATTAGATATATAATTAGGCGTCTGTTCGATGCAGAATCCCTATGTATGTTGGATGTCGTAATTTATCTTTCTATTCAACGCTGTTAAAACGGTATCGCTTCGATGCGAAATATACTTGATATGATGCGGTTTAGCGGTGCAAACGGATATCGGATTGATGTCTACTTGATGTCACCATGTCTAATTTGTTACTGGTATTCGATGTCGGAAGAGAGGTTTTACAGAGTCGTTTAGACATCGAATAGATACATTTATGTTTGCTGGGAGGTAAGCAAAGAGTGAGTGTGATTATTTTTGTCATTACGCGAATTTAATTCTTAGAGCTAACTCTGTGATTTTACTTACTAAAAGGCAGTGAACAAAAGGAAAAAAATTACAATGGTATTCATTTTAATACAGTGGGTTTAAACTTCTCCCTTAGAAACTATTTGGAAATAGAACAACTTCAGTTACAATTTGATTTTATCAAAGTTTTCACTCTGAATATTCGGTCTTCGCTTGTTCATTGCATGGTTAAGGCTCGCTTCACACTTGCCTTTTTTTTTACTTCTCTTATACACACATATATGAAAATATATGACACTTATACACACATATATGAGGCTCAATGAAAAAGTTTTATTTTCCAGTGAAGATATGATAGACAACGACTAAGGATATTATACTATTGATCAGGCTATAGATAAGTTTGGCAATCGTAATTTTCTACCTGACTTTAGAGTTTAGGTCATCATCCGCATTTCAGTAAAATGGAAAATTTCCTCCTGGGACCTAGTTACAATTATATAAAAATTTGACCAACTCATTACTATTTGAAATAAGAATAAGTTGTGATTTTGGTTATAAAATCGGTGCTTGCCTGTATTGTTTTATTCACTCTAAGAATATCTTCAAGTATCTCCGAGTCACTTAATATCAAAAAATTTTTTAGGTAAGTGCATCCATGGTGGCAAAGCTACAGAGGTACAGGCACGAGGACGGATGGACCCACGAACGATACCTGGATACATCACTTTTTAATTCAAGCATTTTAATTCAAAAAAAAAAAATTCAAGCATTAATACATTTTTATCTCATGCAAATTTCCCTTGAATCTCATGCAAGTTTCTATGTGTAAGTTTTATTTTAGCTTTATTTTATTTTTGAAAATTTAATTTGAAAGTAAATAAGATTTTAATCTGTATCTTTTCAATATAACTTTTTTTTTAAAGAAAAGGACTCTGATGAACGGTAGACTTCTTTATCTGGACCCTGACTTTGTCTTGGCCCAGATGCCAGACAGCAATTTAAGATAAAAGAGACAAAAAATCATAATGGGAGTGCTAATATACATAGCATTACTCCAGATTACAAGTCATACAAGCCTACTAATATACTAATAATTTGAGTACCGGCCATGGTTTTGCATACGCCTCCCCATAAGAGCTCAGTTAGTCGTAGTGGTGATAATAGCAAGCAAAATTTCGGAATGACTTTTGAAGTGGGTAAAAAACTGAATGAGAGATCAGATGACCAATGTAGTGTGTGTAATAAAATGGTTGGTGAAAGAGAGGAGGGACTTCAATGTGATTTCTGTAATACATGGTATCACAGCATTTGTGTGAATGTTGATAGCAGTAAATATAAATTAATGAGCAAAGTAAACATAGATTGGTTCTGTCCTGATTGTAGAGTAAATATTGGCAATTTGAAAGAACAAAATGAAGCTCTGAATATGGAGAATCTTAAGTTGAAAGAGGAGAATAGATTACTCACTGAAAGACTAGGACTGTTGGAGAAAAGAGTGGAGGATGTGAAGAGTGAAGTAAAAGCAGATGTTACCAAGGAGATAACCATTACTGTTACTAAGCTATTTGAAAAAACGAAAGAAGGAGAAGAGAAGAAAGATAGAAAAAATAACTTGGTTGTGTTAAATATTCCTGAGTCTAAAGAAAGGAATGGAAAGCAAAGACAGAAGGATGATGAACAACTCTGTGACAAAATATTTAAGAATGAATTAGAATGTGAGAGCTATGAAACTAAATTGGTAAAAAGACTTGGAAAGTATGATGTGAATCAGTCTAGAGCTAGGCCATTGCTCGTGAAATTGTCAAGTGTATGGGAAAAGTGGGAGATCCTTAAGAAAGCTAAATTCCTTAAGAACTCTTCCAATGAACTTTACAGAAAGGTATTCATTAATTTAGATTTGACTAGAGAGGAGAGAGAAGAGGAGAGGAAGCTAAGAGAACAACTGAAAGAGAAACGGGATAAAGGGGAAGAGGGTTGGAAAATTAGAAAAGGAAAATTAATTAAACAGAATTTTCAGTAAATGGGAGGAATAAAAATGAAATGAATATATGGCTATTAAATATTAGAGCAATTAATAAGAGTAAATTGATGCAATTACTTGATATTGTGAAAAATGAGAAAAATAATATACTGTGTCTTAATGAAACACATGAAAAATATAGTAGAGTAGAAATACCAGAGAGATATGAGGAATGGGTAAAGAGAAGAGAAATGAATGATAAAAAAGGAGGTGGGTTGATGGCCCTGATTGATAAAAGTTTATTTGAGTTTGGTACAATCCTAATGAATACTGATAGTTCTGATATATTGCATTTAAAACTTAGAATAGGAGGTTTTGTGTTTAATATAGTTTTAATTTACATGGATGTTATGAATCAGACCAGAAATGGTAAAATTAGAAGAGAACTAAATTCAATTGTTGAGGGTACAAATGAGAGAGAGGGTTTATTGGTTTTAGGCGATTTTAATGGGCACTTGGGATTTATAGGGGATCAGCATCTTGACAATAATGGAAGATATGTGTTGGAAATTATTGAAGAATATAACTTAATTTTACTGAATAGTGATGATGGGTGTGATGGAATAATAACTAGAGAAGAAAATGGTGTGAAGAGTGTTATTGACTTTGTTATGGTAAATGAAATGATGTATAAAAATTTTGTGAAAATGACCATTGACCAGGATAAAGTTATGTGTGACCTTTCTGATCATTGTCTTCAGTCTTATAGGGGTAAAGTTTATAGTAGGCGGTGTATGTGAGGGTAGAAAAAATGAACAAATAAATAAAGAATATTATTGTACAAAAGATGAACTTAAAGAGCCTTTTGTAGCTCAAATGGAGGAAAGAATAAGAAATGAGGATTACATGAGTATGATTAACTTTGAAAAATGCATTAAATTGACAGCAGAGGAAGTTTTAAGAAGGAAAATCAAAGTAAGAAATAATCAAAATAATAAGGAAGACCCTGTTTGGTTTAATAAAATAATAAAAGATGAGATTGATTTGAGAAGAGTATTTAAGAGGCAGGTGAGGAACAACAGAAATGAAAAGCAAAAGGAACGGCTTGAAATAGCATACAAAACCCAAAAGAAAAAGGTACAACTGCTAGTTAAGAATGCTATAACAGCCCATGAACTAAAATTAACTCAGGAAATCAAAAGTTGTGATAATAGTAAGAAACTTTGGGAAAATATTAAGAAATTGAGAGGAGATAAGAAATGTAATGATCATGTTGAGATTTATGATGATGATGGACAGATTATAGGGAGTGGTGAATGGGAGAAGAAAGTCGAAGACTACTGGAGAAGTGTGTATCAAAAGCATGAGAATAGAATAGTGGAACAGTGGAATGAGGAAGAGAGGAGAAAATATGGGAATGAATCTACCAATGACCTTGTGAGAGTTGATTATGGTAGAATGATGCCGGTGCGGCTGAGACCTGCATATGATTTTGTGAGGAATTTGATGGAGCGTGTTGGACTGGAAGATGGCAGTAGGCGAGAGATAACAAGAGTGGATGATATGTAAAGTATGTATGTGGTGCCAGATTTATTAGAACATTATGATATGGGTGGTGGTGATAGATGTAGATAGGGTAATAATAATGGAAGGAGTACATTTAATCAATCAGGATATTAGAAAGCAGATCAGGAAGATGAAAGCTGGAAAAGCAGGAGGTCTAGATGGTATAAAGCCAGAAATTTATAAATGGTTAGAAAGTAGCGATATTTGTGTTAGTGCACTGTGTGAAAGTATGAATGAAGTTCTCAGAACGAGCATGATACCTCAGGGATGGACAACTTCAAAAAGTGTATTGATACCAAAGAAGAAGAAACCTAAATATAATGAACTCAGACCTATAGCCATTACAAATGTTTCATATAAACTTTTTATGGGAATTATGAAGGAAAATATAAGTATACATGTTGAGAGGAATGATAAGCTGAATGTATTCCAAGCTGGATTTACAAAGGGTAGAAGAATAGAAGACTGCATCTTTGTCTTAAATTACTGTATTCAGGAGGCTTACAGTAATAATCATCCATTAGTAGTTACTGCAATAGACTTTTCCAAGGCATTCGATTCCATCAAAAGAGAGGAGCTCATTAGTTGCCTGAAAAAGCTGAAATGTGATGAGAATGTCATTGATGTGTTGTCCAAGGTATATAGCAATGACAGTACTCAGCTATGGATGAATGGTCAGGAGATAGGGAGTGTAGATATTAGTAGTGGTATTAGGCAAGGTTGTACTGTTTCTCCTCTTCTCTTCATATTGATGTTAAATAGTGTTATTGAGGAGGCAGTTAAAGAAAGGCTAGGTTTTAGGAATGATAGATTCAACATACCGGTTCTGTTTTTCGCAGACGATGGCCTGCTCTTGACTAAGAATACAGATGAAATGAGAAATTTGATAGAGTTGATTGAGACTACAGGCAGAAAAATTGGACTGGATATTAATAGGAGTATAAGTGTTTCAATGATTTTCAATATGAAGAGTAAGCCTCTTGCAATAAGTGGAATTGCTGTCAAGAATGAAATGAAATATTTAGGTCTTACTATTAATGACAGTAAAAAGTGTTTTAAAAGTCATAAGGATCATAAGTTGAAAGAAATAGAAAGAATGGGAAATTTAACATATAGCGTAATAATAAAGAGCTGTAATAGAATAATGATGGGAAAGACTTATTGGAACAATGCAGTAATGCCAAGTATTATGTATGGAGAGTCTCTGCTGGTATGGAACAAAGGGGAGATGTTAAAGATTGATAGAACAGAAAACTCTGTCTGGAGGAAAATATTAGCAGCCCCTGGTTATACCCCAATAGTGGCCATGAGAGGAGAGATCAAGACTAGAAGTCTGAAAGCAAGGGATATTAAGGTGAAATTAAACTTTGCTAGATATTTGTACTCTGCTGAAAATGAGATGGTGAGAGAGATCTTTAGAGAACAATTTGTAAAAGGTGATGATAAACTAGTGAAAGTAATTAAAGAGTACTTAGAAATTTTGAATATTGAAAATGTTCAAGAACTTAGTAATATGTCAAAGGAAAGGTTAGAAAGTATGGTTGAGGATTATGATGAAAATGGATGGAGAGAAGAATTGGACTCAAAGTCTACTTTAAGTCTATATAAACATTTTAAAAGGGAAATGAAAGAGGAACTATTTTATGACAACACTGAGGAGTCTATTTTAATGTTTAGAGCCAGAGCAAATTGTTTAAAATTGGGTTGGAGGAAGCGTTTTGAGAATGGGGATATCAATTGTAAGTTATGTAATTGGGATTGTGAGGAGAGTATGGAGCATTTTCTATTGGAATGTAATAGTTTAGAACATATCAGAGTGGTGAATGGTATGGTTGGCAAATCTTTGGAAGAAGTTTTATTGTTTGTAGATGGTGTATGTCCAGATGATGCTAAAGCCTACTTGAAAGCGATGTGGAAGGAAAGGGAAGGAAAGTTGAGAATGATTGAATGAAATTGGCGAGCTGGTGGTGTCGTGTGTGCGGGTTCATGGTCTGGTGCTGTTTTCTTTCTTTTTTTTGTTTTGTTTCTTTTTTTTAACATTAAAATGTATATATTATATTTGTAGGAAGCAGAACTATCATGCACTGCATTTTTAACCTGTTTTTTAAGTATGATCAATAAAGTCTTTAGAATGGACAGCCTTATGATGATTGCATCCGGGGAGTGTAGGTCCGTTTCATATGGGCAACCTCCTCCCTTTGCTTTAAAATCTGACTAAAAAAAAAAAATCTGACCTCGGGTCACAGGGTACCCGGACGAAGTGTGTTTCTTTGACACTCACGCTACAATTTTACAAATTCGTTAATGTTCCCTAGGTAGTGATTGATTGCTGTGTGTTGGATACTGCTCCTGGTGACCCTATCTCTCTCATATATTTTTATTTCCATGTATTTTAAATTTTTAGATAGAACGAAAATAAAGTAGGGTCACGCAGGTAAATTGCGGCCCTTTCAAGAGAGTCTCTATAACATTCTGAACCGAAATTACATTAAAATGTTGCATAGCTATCAAAAGAAGCTCAACGCCAGACTTCAGGAACTGCCCGAACTGGTAAACTGTTCTCCAAGAAATCCTTTATTTTGGCTTCTGTTCTCAGTAAAATACATGTAAATATAGGAAAAAATTAAAGTTAGTTTGCACAGAAAATGTTAAAAATGTCCCATGTTCTGCAGACTGGGCCGCCCGCCGCAACGCATGCTATAATTAATAAATATTAATCTATGTTTTTAAAGTGTGTTTTGAATGTAATTGTATGATGTTTCTGTTGTAACTTGTAAGAGGCCGCAGTTCTGAGTTAGGTAGTCAGTGTGCCGCAATTTACCTGCTTGAGCCTAGGGTAGATTTTAATCGTGTGATAATGATATTATTGACATACGGTTGAAGACTGGGACATACCCCAGTCTGTATTTGGTGCAAAAAATTCCACTGAGTCACTGACTTTTGAAATCCAGATTGTATTTGGTGGTAAATTCCAATGATATGTTGGGAGATATTCAATTTCTCAAATAAAAAAATTCCTGCAATGTCGGAGGATATTTAGCTATTAGCCTATTAATTCCTATATTACCATTAATTTTTGGAGGAGAAACTCTGAAACTGGAAAAATGTTGGAGGACTAGTTAAATTGATGAAAAATGTTGGCAGCTATTTCTCAGATTTTTGAAAAAGTCAGAGGAGTTCAGTGCACTAAATACAAACTGGTTTGAAATAGCTGAAAAAAATCTACCATAAGGCATAAATTTCCAGTAATTTGGCTGATCCACTAACATTTTACCCATTTTTCTACAAAAAATCAATGGTAACATAGGAATAATCCGAATAAATAGCTAAAAATCCACCAACTTTGCCAGGATATTATTTTCAAGAGGAAAAAAATCCACCAACATGTCGGTTGAATTTACCGTGAAATACAGACTGGGACATACCTATGGTCACTGTTCTGGACTCCTGTCTGTCCACTGGGGCCAGTCTGTATTTGGTGCACAAAATCCCACTGACATTTTCAAAAAGCTGAAAAATTCACGATAAATATCCAGTGATTTGGCTGATCCACCAACATTTTCCAAATTTATCCACCGAAAATTAATGGTAAAATAGGAATAAATAGCTAAAAATGATAAACCATAGGTTAAATGAACAGTTGTTTTTACAAGTTAAAAAGAATAACTTTATAAGTTTATTATAAGTGATTAGTATAGGTGATCTCTCTGCGATGCAGTGGCCATTCTGTATTTGGTGCACAAAATCCCACTGACTTTTTCAAAAAGCTGAAAAAATCCACCATAATTTTCCAGTAATTTGGCTGTTCCACCAACATTTTCCCAATTTATCCACCAAAAATTAATGGTAACATAGGAATAAATAGCTAAAAATCCACCGACTTTGCCAGAATATTATTTTCAAAGAGGAAAAAATTCCACCGAAATGTCGGTGGAATTTACCACGAAATACAGACTGGCGATGCACTGCAGACAACTGACAACTAGAGAGATTTACACATCCTTTTATATAATGATAAACAGGAAACAATTAGGTATACAACATGAGTCATAGCTAGAACCAGGAAATGTTATCATAAGACAAAATACATTAGCTAAATGCAAAATATAAACAAATAACAAAGTGTGACTATATTAATACAACAAAAAATCCACTGACTTTGCCAGAATATTATTTTCAAAGGGGAAAAAACCACGAAATACAGACTGACACTGGGAGTCTGGGACACATCCCTAGGGTCCAGTCTTCAAAAGATGCATGAAGTTGTGAAGTTTATCCGGCGACTATGGAGACCTTGAAAATAATCTCCTGAATTATCCGGCGACAATTTACTAATTAATTCCTATGTTTACATGTAATTATTGGAGAGTATTTGATATTTTTGGCCATTTGGAGACAAATTGCCCAAAAAATTAAATATCTGGAGACCGATTGTGCATGCTTTGCAGACTGGCCTAGGGTAAATTCTTAATTATTGGTCAGTACTACATCTTCGGTCATATGAGAAATTATATAAAAATTGTTATTATTACACAGTGCTACTGCTACCAGCCAGCCTCTGAGTGCTACCTAGGTATCCGATAATAATTTTTATATCTTTTTTTTTGTGCCATGTTTCAAAGTATGGACAAAGTCGCCAGTATATTGGCGCCTTCTGAGAGGTGAAATAAGTTGATACTCATAAACTATAGGAATAAATAGATAAAAATCCACCGACTTTGCCAGAATATTATTTTCAAAATGAAAAATTCTGCGGACAAGTCGGTGGAATTTACCATCAAATACAGTCTGGCACTTGGTAGAGCGCATACCTTCGCCACCGCTCATCCGTTTGCTACCAAAATCTAACAAACTGGTGACTGGATAGTAACCAATCGACCCACCAAGTTTCATGCAATATGATTCAATACTTTTTGAGTTATAAATGATGTCGTCCTTTGACCGGATCGCTCCTAAAATTCTACCAGATGCTTCATGGACATTTTCCAATCGTCCCATCAAATTTCAGACAATTTGGTTGAATACTTTTGGAGTTCTTGAGTTATAAATAGCCTTGATCTTTGACCTGATCGCACTTAAAATCTAACAAAATGGTTCCTGTATAATGACCAACCGTCCAACCAAGTTTCATGCAATATGGTACAACACTTTTTTGAGTTATAAATGACCATGACTTTGACCTTTGACCGGGTCACTCCCAAAATTCTACCTGCAGGTCAATGGACATTGACCAATCGTTTCACCAGATTTCAGGCAATTTGGTTGAACAGTTTTTCACTTATGCAAATAACAAGATGATAAATAAATATATGCCGTCAATAATATAACCTTTCCGGATTCTGCGAAGGTAATAAGCCATCTAAAGCCAAAATGATACTATTGATATAGTAAATAGTAATCAATGTATCAGAATAAAAATAATTATTTCTTTAAATCTATCTCCTTGAACTATTTTAAATTTTGATCAATATTGTAATTTTGGATAAGACAGACTACAACCTGAAGATGAATAGTATTTTAGAAGATCGATCAAAATTGAAAATTGTTCAAGAAGATTGGTTTAAAGAAATAATTAAACAAGAAGACAAAATTAACAGATTAGCTAGGTACTAGAATAAAATTATAAATGGTGATTATTTTTTTTGAAAAGTAAAATAATGCCTATACTTTAACGTAAAAACTTACAATCGGACTGTGCTTTTCATCTTCAAAGTATTAGACACATGTATAGTTTTACTATTAATAGACCATTATGATATTGATATGTTAAAAATTTAAAGGGGCAGTAAACCTATGGACAAACTTTTTTTCTAATGTTGATAAATCAATAAAGGGACATTAATAATGGAATAAGATATACCTAGTTATTTCATTTTTAAACTCCTATTTAAAAAAAAATTTATAATTATTTCCCAAATGCAGCGCCATCTACTGATGCAATCTGGAACTAAAATTCACCTAATACGTACATATACGCCTTAAATACTTAGTTGTTGCCTACTCGCATTGAAATTAGCTAAAATGAGCACTGCTAAATGTGCTAATAGTAGACTATTAGCAATAGTAGACACAGCTAATAGTACTAAAAAAATAGCAGGATGGTTGTTTCTATAGAATATGTTTTTGTAACCAATAGAATTTTAAATAATCCTATTACTAAAAAACTTATTGGATTCTGCTTTTCTTAGTTTCTTATGAAAGAGAACACTTGGCTGTATTAGAAACAAGCACAGTTCTTTTATTTGTAAGCCCCATGCTTCATTAATTAGGTATTGAAATATTGACTAAAAATTCTCCAGAGAAAGTAAATAGTCAGCTGTAATGGATGTCCTAGCTACCACCTAATTTTTCTTCCTGTACAAATAACATAGGAATATTTCACCGATTTTCTAAAAAGGAACCCATCTCACTTCACTTTGGTGGTCTATTGGCTTAAAATTTTGAATTAATTCCTATGTTCCCATGTTAATTTTGGCTTGAAATCTTCAAAAATGAGCCAAAATTGGCTTGGCTCAGAAATTTTGTGAAATTTTGGTCCAAAAATATGAGCCTCTGAAACATGGCACTTTGGAACATGGATTTTCCAAAATATTATTAATATAGTTCCAAACAGTCAAACCTAGTTTCTACTGAAAACTCAATTTATTAGAAACCTATTTTTCCATACAGGCTGAGGGCCTAAGGTTACAAGCCCAAAACTTGGTAATATTCCTGAGTATGTACCAGTCTACAGTTCTAGAAGTGCAAATCCAACAGAGTAATCAATTCGGTAAGAGACTTGTGGGCTGACTATATTGTTATAGCAGAGCTTCTCAAAAGCCCAAAAAGTAAATATAACCATCAGAGTCAGACAGTCTTAAGATGTCTGCTTGTTAAAAATATTTTTTATTTTAAGAGAGTTTTAATAATTATTTTCTTCAAGTTCAAGATTAGAATTGTGGTGCAACTTTAGTCATTATTAATGACTAAGTCTAACTCATCAAAATATAATAAATAATTATTAATCTTGCTCACTTTATCTTCTACAAGTTGAACTTCATTTGTTATTTGAGCAAATTTAGACAAGGTTAGTTTATATTATTTACCTAATAGTAGCAACTTAGACATATATTTGTTGTTCTGTTGCAGTGTCTATTGTTATATTAATAATTACCATCGTCACATTTCTTAATAAAGTTTTTGAATATTAACAAATTAAAGCAGTGCAGAGTTTCTGAATGTGTTGATAGTAATGTCTGTGAGTTTGATAGTCATCAGACTGGAGACAAGCTGTGGTTATCAGCAACTTGATCATATACAATTTCAAAGTAAGTGCATTGCAATGTTTTCAAGTTCTTATTGCTATGGTTAGAAATACTAATACATACACGAATAGCTTACTAGTACTAATAAAGATAACACAGGGCATGTTGCACACTTATATGTATTAGGACACATAACCAATTGTTACTTTCAAGTAATTAATTGATTGACTTGATGCTCAATAGTGACTAGAGACTAATAGTTAGTTTTTGTTGATACTTTCATAAGTTTGAGTGAATGAATCTATTAATTTATTCAGTGCTATATTTATTGTAGACTGCTCAAAATTTATCCATTGGAAATCTACCATATAATAGCTATGTTAATGAATCATGCAAGACAATTAGTTCCTAAATTGCTCTGTAAGCACCAATAGTTACTTTCAGACACTGGTAAAAAATATAAATTAATAAAATTTAGCTAATTAATTAGTTGTTCTTTATCCTAGGTGACATCAAAAGCTCATCTGCTGTCAAAACCATTGAGGATTGTAATCCAGAATTACGACCACAAGACTGGCCTTTGCTAGTCTCTGATACTTTACTTGCTATGAACAAAGGGGACAGACAGGCAAGAAAAATAGAAGTTTCTACCTACACAATCGATACAATTGATGTGAGTTAATTCATCAATTTATGTAATTTAAATTGTGTTTATTCATATGTCTGATAATTACATTGATTACTATTGTTTCATTTTATAGGATATGAATAGTCAAGAAGGAATATCAAAGGCATCTTCAGTTGAAAAGTCTGAACCTGTATCTAAGAAAGAGCTCTCCTCTTCTTTCACCAAAGAAGGTTGTTGTGATACTCCTGACACAGCCCCTCAATGCTCTGCTTACAAATGCTACAGCAAGGAATCCTCTCCTCTCACTGCCAGCAGTAAAGAAGGTAAGGTCTTACTAGCTTCTATTTGAAGAGATTTTCTAAAGTAACAAGACTCTTGGTATAAATATATAGCTCTTTAATTAAAGGAATGTTCCTATGTAAATTATATAGAAATCTAAATACTACAATTATATTGATTTTTCAAAGTTTACTCTTGCTACTCTGGTAAATATAAATGGGAGATTTTTTCCTGAACTAAAAGTTACAGGCTATTAGTAGCTATTACTCAGATTTATATTATTGATATGAAAGCTCAGTTCCTTACAAATTTAAATTTATTTTAGGATCTTTTTTTGAAGCTAGCTACTCTAGTCTCATTTCACTCACTGGAGTTCAAGGTCCCTTTTAACCCTACCCACATATAGTGACCACTCAGAAACCAGATATTTCTTATATTTCTGTAATTGACAAGATTAGCTACAGTTAGAAATTATTAGCTAGCAGCAACAATTTCATTATTTAATGGATTGATTATTATATTTTCATGCAGAAACAGAATATTAAGCTCAATACCAGACAATGTTACATATTGAATAACTTAGGGCTAGTTCTTAATTATCAGTCAGTTCCACATTTTTGGACACATAGCTAAGGAAAAATATATAATGATTATTTTATTTTAGGTAGGTATCTTATCATTGATACCAATCAAAATAAAACTAAAATAATTATTATTATATATTTTTGCTGCGACCCGCTAGGAGCGCAGCCTAAGAACACCCCCTGATTGTTGGTGTTATTGGGTTTGTTGGGGATTTTTGGAGAATCCTAACTACTCCTTCAACAGTCAACCGATTCGATTGAAACAAACTTCAAATGATAGCCTGACTTATTCGCTATAGCTACTTTCTAGAGAATAAAAATTCAAAATAATAATTTTAAATGTCAAAATTTTATAAAATACATATAATCGTATGGACTTGTATTTCTTTTTGATTTTGTCACTAAAATTGCTTCTGCTTCTTCAGTAATGAATCAATTTGGTTGAAACAAGCTTTAATATGTAGCCTGGTGTATTTACTATCATTATTAGAGAATTTAATTTTGAAAAATTTAATTTTAATGGTCAAAAATTAAAAATTTGCATGGACTTGGAATCTTTTCTGATGGTAGCACTAAAATTTATTCTTCTCCTTCAATAATGATTTGATTTGCTTGAAACAAGCTTCAATTGGTAGCCTGGTGTATTTACTACAATTTTTCTTGAGGGTAAAATTTTGAGAATTAAATTTTTAATAGTTTAAAAAAATTATTTTGTATGGACATGTTCATTCTTCTTTCTGGATTAGGTAGTGATTTTTCGGGATTGGGAAGAGATTAAGGATTAGGAACAAGTGTAAGGTTTGTGTTTGTGTGCAATTTTCTTCTGATTGGGTGCAATTCTCAGGGTTGAATGCAATTATCAGGATTTTGCACAATTTCCGGATTGGGTGCAAAAATGTTGTGATATCTCGGATTTGATAATTTACTGTTGTAAGTTCGTTGCCAAATCTGAGTTGCCAAATATTCGATTGTTTGTATTATACATGAAATGAACAACCGTATTGAAACATAAATGTTTGTTTTGTTTTATAAATGTTTGTGTAAATCGATGTTATTTATTGGATCAACCCGCTAGGAGCTCCGAGCTCAGCCCAAGAATATCTCCTGATTGGTATTGGTAATTTTGGTGAAATTGTCGCTACTCCTTCAATAGTGATCTGTTATGATTGAAACAAACTCTAAGTCAGAGGTGGGCACATGTTGTATTTTTCACTAGGTACCGAAATATGGAATCACAGTGCTGTTACCATTTTCTTTTTGTTTTTTAAATTGCAGGGGATACTGAGGAATTAAAAATAGGTGGTAGATTTTATTGAGGTTCATACAGTCGTACATATTTTGCACATAAATATTGGTACTATATTTATTATTTGAGTTAAAAGAAATTAATGAATGATTTAAAATTATACTTTTCTTTTTTCATGTGAAATTAATTAACAATAAAAACAAAAATAAGTTACTTTGCATGAGTAATAAAAACTTGATAAATAATTCATAAAATCACAGGATAAATGACGATGGCTTCCTAACTTATTAAAAAAGGGAATTGAAAATGATTGCACATATTGTTACCAGTGTAAAAATAACTGATATAGATACAAAGAGTCGGAGGTAATTTTTTTAAACACCTGCAATACTTTAACAATACACTAAAGCACCTTATTAACATATAAAATTGACTATCAAAGTATGAAGGTCATTACAAATATACTGTTCTTCAATTAGTTGACCATACTCTTTTATATTATCCTTGTAATTTATAAAGCAGTCAGGGCTACAATTCTAAATTTTCTTTGGAAGAAAATAAAGCAACATTTCCCTGGTGGGCACGAGTGTCGCTCTGAGTGCCAGAAGAGCACTGAGTGCTCCATTTTCCCACCCCTGCTCTAAGTGGTAGTCTGGCTTTTTTGCTACACCTTCTGTGCCCCTGACGAATTTGCCTTAGTCGCAGCTCTTCCCGGGGAGTATCACCCGGGGTGTCATGTCTTGTTATCTTAAGTGTCCAAACATGTGGAATTGAGACAAATAATCAAGAACTTACCCTAGTATATCCTTTTTAGCATGTGTGTTTATTTCACAGGTACACCAGGCCCCAGTGATGATGCTAGTCAAGCCAGTGGTTACTCCACCAAGGGGAGCAGAAGTAGAATACCTTTCCTCTCTGGCAACCCTACCGTGGATGTGACACACGGCATCTTGCATCTCTATAAACAGAAGTAAGTTAGTATTAATAGTTCAGTAAATGAACTCTAATATTATATACCTACCTAGCTACTTGATAAAGTAAAAAAACTGATAAATTTCAAACTCATGAAAATTTGGTTCTATATTATCTTAACAGCTATTAGTCACTAATCTATATATAAATGATGTTCTTTCCTGCTACCAGTGGCAAGACTTCTCTTTCACCGGGAGAGGAGCGCTCCTGTATGGTGTGCATGCTCAGTGTCCCCTCCTCCATCACCATTCACGACCTCCTTCAGTTCACCGCCCCCTGCTACTCAGGCATCAATCACATTAGAATCATCAGAGACAGTTCTCCCAGTCATTATATGGTGCTCATTAAGTTCAAGTCACAGGTAATGTTAGCATAACTTGCCCTGTGCATCTCTAGTAAATTAAAGTTAAATAGATACATCTTTTTTATAATAATTCAGTCTGATTTATTTTGGATTTTCTTACCACTGTTAAAACTAAGGAAATTTTACTTCTCTAGTGATATTTTTACATTTCTTCACCCGTAGGTAGAAGCTGATGAATTCTATTCCAATTTCAATGACCATCCCTTCAATACCCTGGAGCCGAGCATTACTTCACGACTGGTGTATGTGGCTCGTGTGGAGACAACTACAGAGAGGAAAGATGGCGGTCTGCCCATACCAGGTAAAGGCTCCTCAGCTCTGCTATTATTAGCCTCATTTCGATTGAGCAACAGAAAAAAAAAATTGAATGAATTTAATATCAAAATTGAACTACTTTTATGGAAATTGAGATGATTAGTTTTTGATAGCTAACTAAATAGTTTCTAATAATTTTGGAAGAGTTTGAAAATACAAAATAAATTGTAATTATAAAATGGAATAATGTAATGAATGCATCTTAATAATTGTAATTATAAAAAAGAGAAAATATAAATGGATGATATTTCTTTTTCCTTCAAAATTTACCCACAGTTTTATTATTTTCCCCATAACAATATTTGTTTACAATTTGTTATACTTTGACAGATATTTAATTATTCATGAGAACTTTGACATGAGTTTTGAATTAGGAATTTAGTGTAGTAAAATTTGAAATTATTCTTTGTAGGGATATTTCTAATGAGAGAAATATCATTCAGCAAACTATCTCTGTAAGTTGTTACTACCATAGACTAAGCTATTTATCAACTTAATGCAACTTAGCTTTTTTCCCCAGGCCACACTGAACTCCCTACCTGTCCCGTGTGTTTGGAGAGAATGGATGAGAGCATTGACGGTGTGCTGACCATAGTCTGTAACCACTCCTTCCATGGAGAATGTCTGGTGAAGTGGGGGGACACGAGGTATGGATGTTATATCCTCTTGAATAAATTGCCATGGAACTCACCATTCAACATTTTTTACCCGAGATGATTTCTAGCTCAATACCTAGTGTTTGATTGTTGTTGTGGTAGCCTTTCTCTTTTTAGCTACTTCATCAGTAATTCACTAATTTACTTAGCTATAGTTTAAAATGGAAAAACATAGCTATGTGTTTATATTGTCATGGCACATTTTAGAAATTTGAGTTATTTTCTTCAAAAAGTAACTTTCAGCGATCTAGATGTAAAAGCTTAGAATAATAATTTCAAGTAAATGTACCACAGTACCCACGTCTGTTCTTTACCTGGGGGGTGCACCCCAGGCGCTCTATTTGTTTTCTGCATCATGGTAATAATTGGTCTTCTTAGCTAATTTAAAATCAAATGATAACAAATAGAAATTTTAAATCTTATTTGCTACAGATCTGCCACGGTTTCTGCATCGCTTAAATATTATGTAAATTCGATAAAGTGAACAATATTCCTGCCATAAAACAGTCTTCAGTTTACTAAAACTGATGGCTGGTTATTACACAAACTATGATTAAATAGTTTCAGTTATAATGTCATAGCTACGCCTTTCTTTTCATTGCTCTGTTTGTTACTTACTGTGCCTCTAAGTGCCATTGTTTCTTACTTACTGTGCCTCTAAGTGCCATTGTTTCTTACTTACTGTGCCTCTAAGTGCCATTGTTTCTTACTTACTGTGCCTCTAAGTGCCATTGTTTCTTACTTACTGTGCCTCTAAGTGCCATTGTTTGTTACTTACTGTGCCTCTAAGTGCCATTGTTTGTTACTTACTGTGCCTCTAAGTGCCATTGTTTCTTACTTACTGTGCCTCTAAGTGCCATTGTTTCTTACTTACTGTGCCTCTAAGTGCCATTGTTTCTTACTTACTGTGCCTCTAAGTGCCATTGTTTCTTACTTACTGTGCCTCTAAGTGCCATTGTTTCTTACTTACTGTGCCTCTAAGTGCCATTGTTTGTTACTTACTGTGCCTCTAAGTGCCATTGTTTGTTACTTACTGTGCCTCTAAGTGCCATTGTTTCTTACTTACTGTGCCTCTAAGTGCCATTGTTTGTTACTTACTGTGCCTCTAAGTGCCATTGTTTCTTACTTACTGTGCCTCTAAGTGCCATTGTTTCTTACTTACTGTGCCTCTAAGTGCCATTGTTTGTTACTTACTGTGCCTCTAAGTGCCATTGTTTCTTACTTACTGTGCCTCTAAGTGCCATTGTTTGTTACTTACTGTGCCTCTAAGTGCCATTGTTTGTTACTTACTGTGCCTCTAAGTGCCATTGTTTCTTACTTACTGTGCCTCTAAGTGCCATTGTTTCTTACTTACTGTGCCTCTAAGTGCCATTGTTTCTTACTCACTGTGCCACTAAGTGCCATTGTTTGTTACTTACTGTGCCTCTAAGTGCCATTGTTTCTTACTTACTGTGCCACTAAGTGCCATTGTTTCTTACTTACTGTGCCACTAAGTGCCATTGTTTCTTACTTACTGTGCCTCTAAGTGCCATTGTTTCTTACTCACTGTGCCTCTAAGTGCCATTGTTTGTTACTTACTGTGCCTCTAAGTGCCATTGTTTCTTACTTACTGTCGTGGAATAATATTCCACGTTAAGTTTTATCGAATTTTACTGGTTATATTTTATTAAAGTGTATTTTAGTATCGACTTTTAGGATTCTGTTTTTATGTATGGATGGCAACACTGCGGCAACACTATCCTCGTGAGCCGGCGTTTTCTTAAAATCAGTTAGCCATTTTACTTCAACGTGATAAGCTAGTTTTAATGTGTATACTGTGTTTATTTTGAGGATTTATTTATTCAGTGTTTTCATTTTGATAGTATTATTTGGCCGCCATGAGTAGGGTTATATATAAATATGTTTGGCGTCTTTCTCTGATTGATTAGATAGTTTATTTGAATCGCCTTGGTATTGATATCATTTGTTGGTGTCCTGTTTAGTTATTACAGTGAGTAGGTGACACTTGTAGTGTGATTATCTGTGTGATGGGAGACAAATAAATAATTTAGGAAATATTAATCTTTGCACAGTGGCTAATTATTTTGATAGGCTTTCTAGTTCATTATTCAGCAATGCAGCTGAATTTTAGTTTGTGCGTAAAGATTAGAATTCGGATCTAGATTTTAAATTTTCTATATTTCGGGCAAGTTTTTAATGCATATGCTACCTGTTTTAAAATGATTTCTTTTAATTCCATAATGTCATATATGGCAGTCATGGGTAGTAAATTTACATGCAATTCTATTTTTATATGTTCAATTTAGGTAGGTATTTTTTAGCTTTCCATTTATTTTGTATTTTCAGAAAAGGTAGTAGGTTCCATCCTAAACCCGCAGTGGTTAGGTTATTAATGATTGCTGTGATAATTATAGGCCCGCAGTGGTCATAGTGATAAATTGCTATCTGGTTTGGCAAAGGTCTCTTGTACTATATCCCATTCTCCCAGACACTCCCACAGTCCGTAAGTTTATAGATTTCATGGAATGGTTTTAATTGAGAATTTTCATAGGATGGTTTTATTGAGAATATTAAAGAATTGTTTTATTGTGAATTTTAATGTAGTTATTTAGGACTTTTAATTTATTTTAGCTTGTATTCACAGGCACGTTGTAACTCCACTCGAACGAATAGAAATTTAAGCAGCCAGTCTTTCATTCCTTTCCTCGAGTGACAGTGCGGACTTGGAGTGCAGTCTTGGTGGAGAAGTACGGACTTGGAGACCGGCCTTGGTGGAACAGTCGCTGATCTTTACAAAATGGGAAAGCCATCCCTTAAAGTTTTGGAAGCCGAGGAGGACAGAGATAGAGACAGTTTGATACGGATTCTGTCTAATATGGACCACTCTGTAGAAACTGTCCAAGAGATAAAAGCTGAGATCTCTAAAATAAAAACTTCATGCAAGAAATTTGGAATCAGCAACAAAGCACTAGCAGAGTGGTACCTGAGCAATGGAAGTTACAACAGAGAGAAGGAGGTGAGATCAAACAGAATCCAATTGATCTACGTAGAGAGTAGAGCCGCAGTTCGTGCTCTCAACAAGAAACTGCATGAGTTGTGTGTGGAAGTTGAGTCGACCATTGGCAATGGTAGTCAGGCCCCTGGGTCATGTGGATTCCCATCAAATGATCTGCTAGAGGACTCTACTGAGAAGGAGGATGCTCATGCCAGTCAGTTGCATATGCATGCCTCAGAGAAGACTGCCTCAGAAAAGACTGACAATTACTCTCTTTCATGTCTGCCAGTGCCTCCTGTCGACTCGACAGTGAACCCTGTAGTACCTAGTTTCGCTCTCGTTTCAAGAAGAATAGAAGAAGCTCATATCGAGGAGCCTCCAAAAACAAAAAATGAGGGTGCAATCGCTTCGCCTCCTGTCAGCCATAATGATAACCTGGTGGGTGCGAGATTTGGACGGATGTCCATTCCTAGTCATGAGAAGACTTGTTTCTCTAATGGTGCCGTCCCTAAAATAAGGAAACGGCCATTAACTTCAATCCTCCGTGAAACCCCGCAAGTGGAAAATGTTGTGGAGAGATGGATTGAGGATTCTGATGATTATCTTAATCCCAGCAAGCGTGTGGAGGAGCCAACTGAAGCTAAAAAGGAGACTGTTGTTTCGGCTCCAAAATTGATACAGAGGCCTGAGTTAGTGAATTACTCTGGTCGCCAGAGATTAGATGGTTCAAATCGAAGGCACCTCAAGCACGAACTACTGAGAGGACTTGGGGATCCTTTTGACGGTGACCCCCTCAAGTTTTGGTGCTGGAAGACTCAAATTACTCGTAAACTGGAAGAGTCAGAGGCCGACCCGCAAGAGTCTATGTACGTTCTTCAAGCTAACACAAAAACCCGTCCCAGGTCCTTGGTGACGAGTCGAATTCAGTCAGGGGCTTTGGATCCAGATTCGGCCTTGAGAGATCTCTGGGAAACTCTTGAGGAGAGGTACGGATCAAGCGAGAGAGTGTCTAACTGTATCATTGAAAAAGTACGAGAGTTCCCCAATCTGAAAACTTGTAGGAACTCTTTTCTGCTGGAAGATCTCCTGGAACTTTGTCACTTAGTTCTCACCAGTATGAGGAAGTGTCCGGATCTATATGCGTTTGATCTACCAAGTGGAACACAGGTAATCCTTGACAAGTTACCAGATAAGTTTCGCAGCAGGTGGCAAACAAAGTGTTTCACCCACAGAGAAGAGCATGGAGCTCTCCCAAAATTCCGAGAATTTGTGAAGTTCTTGGGAAACTATGTTTCCGAGCTCAACATGCCAGGGTTCACACAGGAAAACGTTACAGTGGCCACTCGTCATGTGAAAGTTATGGCTTCGAAGTCGGATGAAACTAAGGAGTGCATTCTTCATAAGGTCGATGGCCATACACTGGAGAATTGCAGCAAGTTTGGCAGTATGTCCTATCTAGATAAAAGACAGTTTATGAGAGACAACATGCTCTGCTACAAGTGCCTACAACCCAACCATCAAGCGAGAGATTGCAAGGTTGATGTGTCCTGTGAGAGATGTCAAAGGGGGCACCCTACAATCCTGCACAGGGAAAATTCAGATAAGTTCTATAGTTTCAAGTCCAATCCTAACTTCCTTGCAGTCCCTAATCAAAGATCCAATACTAGAGATTTCAATCGATCAAATAAGCCTAGTTATATCAATAAAGATTCTCGACAATTGAATTCATTTTGTGCTCAGATATGTCATAACGAAGAGAGTGTAAGAATTTGCTCTAAAACACTGATCGTAGATTTGAAAATAAAACATAGACCTGGTTCCTTACGTTGCCTTGCGATCTTGGACGATCAAAGTAATTGTTCTCTAGTAGATCCGAAAGTGTTGAAACATTTTAGAATTGAGGGCGATGCCATTACTTACAAATTAACTACAACCTCTGGTTACCAGACGAAGATAGAGGGTAACCGGATCTTTGATTTTCAGATAAGGGGAATTACTGAAAGATCGTGGATAGATCTCCCTCCTCTCAGAACAAATCCGTATCTACCGACTTGTAAGAAAGAAGTCGCCAGCCCCGAACTAGTAGCATCCCATCCTCATATAAGAAGTTACTTCAAACGTTTCCCTTCATTGGACGAGGACATAGAGGTTCTAATCCTGGTGGGGGCCGACTGTGGTGGAGCCATGGGAGGAAGATCTTACGGTTCTCATCATCCATATGTCTACAGATCTCCTCTCGGATGGTCTCTGGTGGGTCCTGCATGTTTAGAGCGAAAACATGACGAAGATACCAAGTGCCTGAAGATAGCTTGTGACTTCGAGCACTATGTTGCCAAGAATGATTTCCCTCAGTCAGTTACAGACATCACTCGTGGCTTGGAGGTGTTCAGAGAGTATCCTGATGATGAGGAACTCGGTCACTCCAAGGATGAGCAACAGTTCTTAGACCTGATGAGAAACGAGGTGAAAGTCACAAAGACTGGTCATCTGCAGTTCCCCCTTCCCCTTCTTGATGGAGCAGTTCTCCCGGATAATAAGAGGTCCGTCTTTATGAGGTCTTCTAATACGCTTCGTCGTATACAGAGAGATCCAGCAAAGTTAGCTAGCTGCCTCGAGATCATAGGAGACTACATAGCAAAGGGTCAAGTTGAGAAAGTGCCAAGGAGCCAGCTCTACATGGAGTCCTTTTATGTTCCAGTATTCCCAATAGACCAGAAAAACAAGATTCGTATGGTCTTTGACTCTAGTGCTAGGTACAACGGCACAAGCCTGAATGACTGTTTACTCCAGGGACCTGACGAAAATAACAGAATTGTTGGTGTTCTCACGAGATTTCGTCTTGGTGTTGTGGGCTTTGCTGCGGATGTCGAAAGAATGTTCCATTCGTTCTACGTTGATCCCAGACATCGTGACTTCATGAGATTCTTTTGGTGGGACCAGAATAACCCACGCAATGAACTTGTGCCTTACCGAAGTAAGGTGCATGTGTTTGGTAACAAGTCCAGCCCAGCGGTTGCGACGTATGGTTTAAGGCACACCACTAAATTAGTCCGAAATGAAGAAAACTCAAAAGCCTGTGACTGCATCTTCAATTCCTTCTACGTTGACGACTTACTGGCAGCAGCGAAATCTGCAGATGAGGCCGTGGAGATCCTCACTCGATGTAGAAGTATTTTGGGGACTTTCAACCTCAGGTTGCATAAGATATGTTCTAACTGTCCCGAGGTACTTTCAAGGTTTCCTGAGAGTGAGTTAGCTGAAAAAGCTAATCGTATCTTCCTCGGAGACAAGTCGAGTATGAAGACATTGGGCCTTGAGTGGTGTATCATCAGCGATTCATTCATATTCAAGATAATCTTTCCCTCGAACCCCTACACTAAGAGAGGCATGTTAAGTACCCTGAACAGTCCCTATGACCCTCTTGGGATGGTTTCTCCTGTGATACTTGGAGGGAAATGCCTTCAGAGGGAGATCATTATGGAGTCTAAGCAAGAAAAGGAAGGGAAAATAGACTGGGATGAGGTCTTGTCTGAAACTTACTTGGAAAAATGGCGAGACTGGATTAAATGTGCGTCAGTACCCATTGTGATATCAATCCCTAGAAGTTTCTTCTCTCGGAACTCTATCGGGACACCACGCATGGAGCTACATGTGTTTTGCGATTCCTCAGTCCTGGCCATCGGTGTAGTCATCTATGTGCGTGTTGTCAATCAGAGTGGAGAAGTGAGAGTTTCTTTTCTGTATGGGAATTCAAAACTGTGTCCCAAGTCTGCCACCTCCATGCCACGCAGTGAGCTCTGCGCTGCCGTTGATGCTGCTGCATGCGCAAACTATATGACTAAGGAGATTCGCAGACCCATTCACAGAACCTTTTACTACTCTGACAGCAAAGTGGTCTTGGGCTACTTGAGGAATACTCGTGACAGATTCGCCAAGTATGTTACTGCGAGGGTCGATAAGATCTTGAAAACTTCGAATGCTAGTCAGTGGCAGTATGTGGAGTCCAAAATGAATCCCGCAGACGCTGCGACAAGACCCATGACCCCCGAACAACTTAAGACCTCAATTTGGTTGACTGGACCTGAATTCTTGAAGGAGGAACCTCTCAAGAAATATGATGAGGATGACCTTATCGGCGAACTTCCGATGACTGAAAACTCTCTCAAGGTACTGGTTTCTGCCGTGGGAGAGGAGAACGACACTCTTGATGGTATAGTCCAGAGATACAGCAGCTGGCGAAGAGTGAAGTCTGTGCTTTCAAATGTTTGCAAGTTCACTATTAGACTTCTTGGTCGTGTCAGAAAGACACAGGCGGATGACACTGACTTCACCCAGGTAGCTGAGGAACTAATAATAAAGCATGCTCAGAAGTCTTGTTTCCCCGAAGCGTTATCTGCACTGAAGCGTGGACAGCCGTTGAAGGAGTCTCACTGCTTCTCATCACTGTGTCCTTTCTTGGATGAGAATGAAATTGTGAGAGTTGGCGGCAGACTGAAGAATAGCCAGCTCGATTTCTCTTCAAAACACCCAATACTTTTGCCTAAAAGGCATGAAGTCACAAGTTTGGTGGTGAATCATTGCCATGAAGGAACATTTCATCAGGGGAAACACATTACATCAGGAGCTCTCCAGCAAGCGGGTTTTCATGTACACAGTGGATGCAAAGTGATAAAGGAGATGTTATCCCGATGTGTAATATGCAGAAAGCTTCGTGGCCCACTGCAAACCCAAATAATGGCGGATCTCCCAGCGGATCGTCTATTGAATGGTGCACCTTTCACGAACGTGGGGTTTGATGTTTTTGGACCTTACCATGTTTACGAAGGAAAATCTACACGTAGGAACTCTGCAACTAAGAAGATTTATGGCTTACTCTTCACTTGCTTAACCAGTCGCGCCATCCATATCGAGCCGTTATCTGCTCTTGATATTTCGTCCTTCAAGTTGGCATTTCGAAGATTTATCTCTCTTAGGGGACCATGCAAGAGACTCAGATCCGACAGAGGGACGAACTTCGTGGGAGCACGGAATCAAATACTGAGGGATATCGGACCAGACAATCTGAAGCAAGCATGTGCCGATCTTGATTGTGTTTGGCAGTTGAACACTCCTGGTGCTAGTCACGCTGCTGGTATTTGGGAGCGTAAAATTGGCGCCTTCAAGCGTGTGTTTGAGGGTGCTATGAAGCAGCTTAATAGGAGACATCTTAGCAGAGACGAACTCCACACCCTATTCTCGGAGTGTGCGGCAATTGTGAATATGACTCCTCTTTATCTGCCCTCGAACGATCCTAACGACCCAATAGCTATATCCCCACAAATGCTATTAACACTCAAGACCGGCGAAGACTTTTCCGCCACCGATCTATCACCAACCGATCTCCAGCAATACGGTGCGAAGAGATGGAAGCGTGTGAGTTATTTGGCGGAACAATTTTGGGTGAGACATAAGAGGCAGTACCTAAAGTCTTTGCAGGAACGTAGCAAGTGGAGGTACAGTAAGAGGTCCTTACGTACAGGTGATTTAGTTCTCCTGAAGACATCCTCTGGTAGAGGAGAATGGCCTATTGCTAGAATTGTCTCTGCCAGACAGAGTGAAGACGATCACGTAAGAAGTGTGACTCTTGAGATGGTGGATGCAAACTCAGGCAGAGTCAAGAAGCTAGAGCGCTGTGTGCAGGACACAGTCCTTCTTATCCCATGTCCGGCATCAGAAGACCCTTCAGGGGGGAATGTCGTGGAATAATATTCCACGTTAAGTTTTATCGAATTTTACTGGTTATATTTTATTAAAGTGTATTTTAGTATCGACTTTTAGGATTCTGTTTTTATGTATGGATGGCAACACTGCGGCAACACTATCCTCGTGAGCCGGCGTTTTCTTAAAATCAGTTAGCCATTTTACTTCAACGTGATAAGCTAGTTTTAATGTGTATACTGTGTTTATTTTGAGGATTTATTTATTCAGTGTTTTCATTTTGATAGTATTATTTGGCCGCCATGAGTAGGGTTATATATAAATATGTTTGGCGTCTTTCTCTGATTGATTAGATAGTTTATTTGAATCGCCTTGGTATTGATATCATTTGTTGGTGTCCTGTTTAGTTATTACAGTGAGTAGGTGACACTTGTAGTGTGATTATCTGTGTGATGGGAGACAAATAAATAATTTAGGAAATATTAATCTTTGCACAGTGGCTAATTATTTTGATAGGCTTTCTAGTTCATTATTCAGCAATGCAGCTGAATTTTAGTTTGTGCGTAAAGATTAGAATTCGGATCTAGATTTTAAATTTTCTATATTTCGGGCAAGTTTTTAATGCATATGCTACCTGTTTTAAAATGATTTCTTTTAATTCCATAATGTCATATATGGCAGTCATGGGTAGTAAATTTACATGCAATTCTATTTTTATATGTTCAATTTAGGTAGGTATTTTTTAGCTTTCCATTTATTTTGTATTTTCAGAAAAGGTAGTAGGTTCCATCCTAAACCCGCAGTGGTTAGGTTATTAATGATTGCTGTGATAATTATAGGCCCGCAGTGGTCATAGTGATAAATTGCTATCTGGTTTGGCAAAGGTCTCTTGTACTATATCCCATTCTCCCAGACACTCCCACAGTCCGTAAGTTTATAGATTTCATGGAATGGTTTTAATTGAGAATTTTCATAGGATGGTTTTATTGAGAATATTAAAGAATTGTTTTATTGTGAATTTTAATGTAGTTATTTAGGACTTTTAATTTATTTTAGCTTGTATTCACAGGCACGTTGTAACTCCACTCGAACGAATAGAAATTTAAGCAGCCAGTCTTTCATTCCTTTCCTCGAGTGACACTTACTGTGCCACTAAGTGCCATTGTTTCTTACTTACTGTGCCACTAAGTGCCATTGTTTCTTACTTACTGTGCCTCTAAGTGCCATTGTTTGTTACTTACTGTGCCTCTAAGTGCCATTGTTTGTTACTTACTGTGCCTCAAGTGCCATTGTTTCTTACTTACTGTGCCTCTAAGTGCCATTGTTTGTTACTTACTGTGCCTCTAAGTGCCATTGTTTGTTACTTACTGTGCCTCTAAGTGCCATTGTTTGTTACTTACTGTGCCTCTAAGTGCCATTGTTTCTTACTTACTGTGCCTCTAAGTGCCATTGTTTCTTACTTACTGTGCCTCTAAGTGCCATTGTTTCTTACTCACTGTGCCACTAAGTGCCATTGTTTCTTACTTACTGTGCCTCTAAGTGCCATTGTTTCTTACTTACTGTGCCACTAAGTGCCATTGTTTCTTACTTACTGTGCCACTAAGTGCCATTGTTTCTTACTTACTGTGCCTCTAAGTGCCATTGTTTCTTACTCACTGTGCCTCTAAGTGCCATTGTTTCTTACTCACTGTGCCTCTAAGTGCCATTGTTTGTTACTTACTGTGCCTCTAAGTGCCATTGTTTTTTACTTACTGTGCCACTAAGTGCCATTGTTTGTTACTTACTGTGCCTCTAAGTGCCATTGTTTCTTACTTACTGTGCCACTAAGTGCCATTGTTTCTTACTTACTGTGCCACTAAGTGCCATTGTTTCTTACTTACTGTGCCTCTAAGTGCCATTGTTTCTTACTTACTGTGCCTCTTAGTGCCATTGTTTGTTACTTACTGTGCCTCTAAGTGCCATTGTTTCTTACTTACTGTGCCACTAAGTGCCATTGTTTCTTACTTACTGTGCCTCTAAGTGCCATTGTTTCTTACTTACTGTGCCACTAAGTGCCATTGTTTCTTACTCACTGTGCCTCTAAGTGCCATTGTTTCTTACTCACTGTGCCTCTAAGTGCCATTGTTTCTTACTCACTGTGCCTCTAAGTGCCATTGTTTCTCATTTCAGTTGCCCCGTGTGTCGCTATTGCCAGACAGTGACTCTCACAGACGATCAGCAGTGCTCAGAGTGTGGCTCCAAAGACTCACTGTGGATATGCCTCATATGTGGACATGTGGGATGTGGCAGATATGTGGAGGGACATGCGCACAGGTGACTAGAACTCCTAAAATATTTTATTTTATAGAGTTTGAAAAAGCATGTAGCTACAATGAAGTTTTGTCCATACGTTTCTGCTTCAATTTCACTCATTGATTAAATAGGCAAAATTTGTTTGTAGGCAAGAAATTACAGTTAGGTATTTCCCTAAAATATTCCAATTTAGGCTCAAATGCTCTTTTCTTGGTTGAATAACTGCCTTTTCATCTCTTTATAATCCCATAAAACATCTTTTTCTTTTGTTGAACTAGACTAGACTGTTGACCCAAAAACTATAGCTAGCTAATTCATGAGATGTACACTTCAACTTTTGAAAGTCACAAATCAGTTCAGATTTAGCTACATCTCTTGACTCTAGGTTGTTTACCTAAAGTCAAGTACTTTTACTTTATTCTATGTAATTGGGACTCTTCAGTTATTGGAAAGTAGCTATTGTCTAAAAATGAGAAGAAACTGCATTGATGTCATGTAGTAACTTTGTCATTAATCACTCCATTTGAATATTTTCTCAGACTCACCCTGCTATTCTCATTCAATTTGTTGTTTTGTTCCGATGGTCTCCCCAGATCACATTTACTTTACCTAACTGATGTTCTGTTGAAGGGCTATTCAAATATAAACTGAAATCAGAGACTATCAGAATTTGAATAATTGTGAAAAAAATAGCATGGAAGGACCTTTGTGTTTCACCATTTTAAAACATAGCTACTTTGTTATAGGTTATTTCTTTTTGCATCATAAAATTTATTTACTTTTTTTTACAGGCATTTCATGGAGACTAACCATCTGTTCTCTATGCAACTGGGAAATAACAGAGTGTGGGACTACGTGAGAGACAACTACGTGCATAGGCTGCTGCAAAGTGAAGGGGATGGCAAGGTGTGTAGTGAAGGGCATGGCAAGGTGTGTAGTGAAGGGCATGGCAAGGTGTGTAGTGAAGGGCATGGCAAGGTGTGTAGTGAAGAGCATGGCAAGGTGTGTAGTGAAGGGCATGGCAAGGTGTGTAGTGAAGGGGATGGCAAGGTGTGTAGTGAAGGGGATGGCAAGGTGTGTAGTGAAGGGCATGGCAAGGTGTGTAGTGAAGAGCATGGCAAGGTGTGTAGTGAAGGGCATGGCAAGGTGTGTAGTGAAGGGGATGGCAAGGTGTGTAGTGAAGGGGATGGCAAGGTGTGTAGTGAAGGGGATGGCAAGGTGTGTAGTGAAGGGGATGGCAAGGTGTGTAGTGAAGGGCATGGCAAGGTGTGTAGTGAAGAGCAAGGTAAGGTGTGTAGTGAAGGGCATGGCAAGGTGTGTAGTGAAGGGCATGGCAAGGTGTGTAGTGAAGGGCATGGCAAGGTGTGTAGTGAAGGGCAAGGTAAGGTGTGTAGTGAAGGGCATGGCAAGGTGTGTAGTGAAGGGCATGGCAAGGTGTGTGTAGAGTAGCCTCTTTAATATCTCCTAGAAATGTTAAGCTGTAGCTATTTTGCTAATAATCTCATAGTATAGTTAGTCAAGTTCGACTCTCAGTTTCACTCACTTTTAAGGTTGTGCTCATGACTGTAATTGCCTTTAACTCTGAACCGACCAGAGTGCCTGAGAGGCTTGTTCTGTATGAATTATAACTTTTCACTAGTGAATCTTGACTAGAGTTGCTGGAAGTCTAGGATTTTTATGTTTAAGACTTTAAGACCTATTTAATCAAAATCAATGAAAACAATGCAGCATAGCTGTTTACTTTTATAACATTTTATTGCACTCCGTAAATCTAGACCTCTGGTGAAATACATGCGCTGTTGCGTCACATTTTAATTTACACCAAATAATAGCTAATATTCCTCCTATGAGTGATGTTACTAGTGTGATGAAAAATGTGACGCAGCAGCGATTGTACTTCATCCAAACTCCTGAGGCCCACTTTATCAAAAATGATGTAAAACAAAATGAAATAATTTTTGTTGGAATATTTACACTAAATAAATACGTCATAGACAATGAAAGTCACAAATTTCAGCAGCTTAAATCAATTAGTTTTCAAATTATGCATCAATATTTAAAACTGTACCGTACCTCTGAAGCCCCTGGTTGTTCCAGGGTTAAGGTTGTTCTCATTATTGTTATTGCCTTTAAGGTTGTTCTCATTATTGTTATTGCCTTTAAGGTTGTTCTCATTATTGTTATTGCCTTTAAGGTTGTTCTCATTATTGTTATTGCCTTTAAGGTTGTTCTCATTATTGTTATTGCCTTTAAGGTTGTGCTCATTATTGTTATTGCCTTTAAGGTTGTGCTCATTATTGTTATTGCCTTTAAGGTTGTTCTCATTATTGTTATTGCTTTTAAGGTTGTTCTCATTATTGTTATTGCTTTTAAGGTTGTTCTCATTATTGTTATTGCCTTTAAGGTTGTGCTCATTATTGTTATTGCCTTTAAGGTTGTTCTCATTATTGTTATTGCCTTTAAGGTTGTTCTCATTATTGTTATTGCCTTTAAGGTTGTTCTCATTATTGTTATTGCCTTTAAGGTTGTTCTCATTATTGTTATTGCCTTTAAGGTTGTGCTCATTTTTGTTATTGCCTTTAAGGTTGTTCTCATTATTGTTATTGCCTTTAAGGTTGTGCTCATGATTGTTATTGCCTTTAAGGTTGTTCTCATTATTGTTATTGCCTTTAAGGTTGTTCTCATTATTGTTATTGCCTTTAAGGTTGTGCTCATTTTTGTTATTGCCTTTAAAGTTGTGCTCATTTTTGTTATTGCCTTTAAGGTTGTGCTCATTATTGTTATTGCCTTTAAAGTTGTGCTCATTATTGTTATTGCCTTTAAAGTTGTGCTCATTATTGTTATTGCCTTTAAAGTTGTGCTCATGATTGTTATTGCCTTTAAGGTTGTGCTCATTATTGTTATTGTCTTTAAGGTTGTGTCTTACGAAAGAGGAGAAGAAGGTTCCTGTGGTAGGACAACTGAGGATGGCTTGGAGGAGTCGGAACTCTCCTCTGCAGGTAAGAAAACAGTGGAGTATTCTCTTAAAAGCCTCTCAGTCATCGTGGTTACTATTACTAAGCTCCTAATTGATGTGTGAGCCAGTCACACTGTCTGGACTTCTTATTGTTCCTTGCTGGATAGTTCTAAAAGACAAAAACGGATGGAATTATTTTATGTAATTGACATTTATCGTCGTGTGAATTTTGGTGCGCTATAAAATGAACTGAAGTGTCGTGAACCTTGCTACAGTCAAACAATTAAATACGAACTCTTCTCGTTATTGTCATAACAATAAAGAATTAAAGGATTATTTAACAGCAATTAGAGACTTCCTCTCTTTCAGGAGAAGAGAAGGTGTCTGCTCTTCAGTTGGAGTACACTCACCTTCTCTCTTCTCAACTGGAGACACAGAGGCAGTACTTCGAGGACAGGATGGCGGAACTGGTGATGACTACCAGTGCAGAGGTAAAGAAAGAAATAACATTGCTACTCAAACATGAAGTCAGTACGTAATGCTTCAGAATAGTCTAAATTTCATTAATCAATGAGTAACTATACGTTTTAATGTCTTACATTTTATTGATTGTCCTCAAAAATGAAGGTACCTATAAAGAGTGTTTTGAATTAAGATCTGATCATTGTTCACACTATTTTGTCATCTGATTATTCTATTTACTAATGGCAGATTGGTGTATTTTTAACATTATAGCTATAAAAAGAAGTGTCAATAGGCACCTAGCAGTGTATATTATTTTGTGTGCTCTCTACTCCCTCTCCTCACAATTGCTCTATCTTTTCAGACAGCTAAGGTGAAGGTAGAGTTTGCAGAGCTGCATGAAGAGATATCTGATCTACAGAGACAAATAACTAACTTGTCAAAGGAGAAGGTACAGGCTGACAAGAAAGTCACTGTCATAGCTAACAAACTACACAAGGTGAATCTAAGGAACTATTTACTTAAACTAATGTGAATAAAACTAATATGAATTCAAATGCTGCCGTTAAACGAAATTCTGAAATATCAAAAGCTAGCTCTAATAAGTTTGTTTGTTAAATTCTGATATTTAAACAGAGTGTCCTTAGATTCTCTCCAGTGAATGGAGCAATTTATCTCTCTTATCATCTCAGGTGTCAGAGGATCTCCAAACGGAGCAGCACCTCAATCTCAACTTACGGCAAAGCAAGCAGCAACTTGCTAAAAAAATCGAGGAAATGACCAATGAAGTGCAGAAAAAAGATGAGGTGATGGTAGTTTTTAACTACATTTATACATATGGATTATTTCATTTGAACAGGAATACTGATTTATAATCTGTAGCTAGCTATCTTATTTTAAAATAGATAACAATCAATTAGTTACTTTTCTCTATTAACTAAAACTAGCTAGTTATATCGTAATGCCTAATCAATGTTACCTCATTTTTGTGTTTCAGAATATCAAAGATTTGGAGGGTCAGCTGCGTGACATGTACATTCACTTGGAGAGCACCTCTTCAGTTGCCGGTAACCCTGAGATGCAAGGGGCTTCCTTATCACTACCCAAACCTAGTCAGACTCGGGGCAGGAGACGAAAACACTAGTGAACAATCTTTAGAACTATCATTGATCTGTAATAAGGATTAGACTTATAAATCTAGGTAATTTCTAATATCAACAAATACTTCAATTATCATCTAATCCATTTCTTTTTAATAAATACTATCGTGTAATAATTATGCTGCATATATGTGTGTTATAGTAACGTAGTTAGTTACTATTTCTTGTGCCAAAGCTTTATGAATCAACTGTAGCCAGCTCATACTTCTACCACTCATTAACAACTACACTTTTCTCTCTAGTACATTTTTGCTTACATTTACACTTCAATTGAGAAGTTTTCATAATCTGATTTGCCACATGGATTAAACTTCTTCATTTATAACAACCAAGCTTATATTTTTCACGCTAATTGTAGTTGTACGGAGTAGAGTAAGGGTCATCCTTTAAGTCTTTGAATTTAACATGACAGAGTAAACTAAGAGAATCTCTTATCAAAATTATAATGTTCGTATATTACATTAAAAAAAGTAGTCACTGGACTGTGAATGTCTGCAGAGAAGAGACTGTGACAACTACTGTCCCTGTGTGACAACTACTGTCCCTGTGTGACAACTACTGTCCCTGTGTGACCACTATTTTCCCTGTGTGACAACTACTGTCCCTGTGTGACAACTACTGTCCCTGTGTGACAACTACTGCCCCCCTGTGTGACCACTATTTTCCCTGTGTGACAACTATTTTCCCTGTGTGACAACTATTTTCCCTGTGTGACAACTACTGCCCCCCTGTATGACAACTACTGCCCCCCCCCCTGTGTGACAACTACTGACCCCCCCCCCCCTGTGTGACAACTACTGCCCCCCTGTGTGACAACTACTGCCCCCCTGTGTGACAACTACTGCCCCCATGTGTGACAACTACTGCCCCCCTGTGTGACAACTACTGCCCCCCTGTGTGACAACTACTGCCCCCCTGTGTGACAACTACTGCCCCCCTGTGTGACAACTACTGCCCCCCTGTGTGACAACTACTGGCCCCCTGTGTGACAACTACTGGCCCCCTGTGTGACAACTACTGGCCCCCTGTGTGACAACTACTGGCCCCCTGTGTGACAACTACTGGCCCCCTGTGTGACAACTACTGGCCCCCTGTGTGACAACTACTGCCTCTGTGTAATTTAACCTCCAATATCACCATTTTTATCGCATTTCGGCCAAAACATCAAGAATTGACTGCGGTGGTAAACACCTTAAATAATAATGCTAATAATTGTAGGACTGCTTTTCATAATTAAAATGTATGATAACTTTCTGAACATCGTATCACTTGGTATATAAAAGCATATAATTTAACATCTGCTTCAGAGTGCATGACTTAGTCTCTGTTTCTTAGCTCTTGTAAGTTTTTATTACGACGATATCTTCATATTCCTAATTGAATGGGTGGAGTTTAGCATATATTTGATATGTCGTACATTTTTCTTACTCTCACTCTAACACATCGTAGCTTTTCTACATTCATAACATGTTTATTAATAAGTCCTCACCTTCTTAGTCCTTTGTTTCTCATAGTCAAACAGACTAACATCAAAGTCTACAGTCAACATATTATTTTATTCAACAGAATAAAATAGAAGTTATGTTTTTATCTTATAAAATATTTTTCCGAGTTTTAGTTAGGTAATACTTTATTGTTCAAGAAACGACACATAGTTGCTATATTAACTGTGATATATATACCTAAATAGATGCAATGTTTCAAACTTCGTTTGTTTCTCCCTACTGTAAGATAATGTTCATACATCTTGTCAATTGAAATACTTCATCAGTAAGTGATAAACTGCTCATGTGTTCTAAAAACCGGATACGTTTTCCTAGCGAATATCTGCATTCAGCCTTTCGTTCCGAATCAGACGTTAACGTCCAAATTTTGTTAATATTATCTTAAATACACCTTATTATTAAAGTGTGTCCAGGATGGAACCCAGGGGATCTATCCTGAAGCTGTCTGTGGTAAATGGAAGGAAAGGGGGAAGGCGGCCCTGAACTATTGTTAATTGAATTAGGAATCGCCTTCCTTCATATTTACCATGTTTAACAGTTTTTAACGCTACTTGCAGTTTTAGAGGATAGCGCTAGGGTTATGCTCTTAACTACGAGGTCTTAGATTTTTGTGTTAGGTACACTCGTAGGCTTCATTTACTATCACCTCTACATTTTCAACCTCCATAAGTGAGTGCAGCCACTGGTGCTTGTGTCCCTTTTCGTTACATTCCTTAGTCAAAGATATGGTTGAGGCAGGTGTTAAACCCATAATAAAATTTAAAGAAATATTATATGCTCTAACTTATAAGATTAGAGACGAGAATTAGCTTCATAAACTGATTAGCGAAATTGTTGTTATGACCTAATAGCAACCATTTAACTCCTACATATAGCTACGTTGAGTTATGGAGTCATTTATCCCACGACATGTTATCACTACCTAGATATACCAGAGAGAGAACACTTGGTCTGAGATGTGTGATTGTCACTCACTAATATGTCTATGTGAGCTACATAGTCCGTTTTTTTGAGGTATGGGTGAGATGTGACATGATAGCAATGAGGATCAATTTCAAACTACGTGTTCTTTGTATTGAATTAACCTTGCATGAAAAAATGGATTCATTTGGACAAAAGGAGCATACCAACACAAATTACAAAAAGGCTTCCTGGGAAGACTTCAGAATCGAAACCGAAGTTCGTTTCCGAGAACTGAACCTAGTCCCAATTACCAACATAGACCATGCACTTGTCAGTTTCAACACTATAATTCAAAAAGCTGATAATAAATATGTTCCCAGAAGTTTCAGGAAGAGCCATAACCCTAATCATACTCCAGAATTATCAAATCTAATAAGAGAGCGCAATAACCTCCGCCATACTCCAACCCCCCATACATCTCAAACCGCCGATCGGATCCGAGAACTGAATAACATCATAAATAATAAAATCAGGGAGCAGCAACACAAAAACTGGTCCGAGTTTATAGAAACTCTTGATCACAAGAAAGGCACATCAAAATTATACAAAACTATAAAAAGCATCACTAACTCTAATAGCAGTGTACCGCAATCACATGCGGCAATTACCTCCACAGACAAAATACCTACCCGGAAACAGCAGGCCAACATGCTGATACAACATTATGCAACCATCAGTCATCTCCCTAAACACAGTGAAGTGGCAAGACTCAAGGGTGTTTTTGCCCTGGAAAGGACATTCCTCTTGGCCACAGTGCAAGACACAGCCAAAACCATCAAGAACCTAAAGAACTCTGGAGCCAGAGGACACGATGGAATCTCCAATATTCACCTTAAGCATCTAGGTATACAAGGCATTACAGCACTCACCAACATTGCAAATTTTTCATTCGCCCATTGTATCATACCCACACTGTGGAAATTAGGAAAAATCATCACAATGTTGAAACCAAATAAAACACCAAGTCCCGCCTCATACAGACCGATCACTCTGCTTTGCACTCCATCCAAGATAGTTGAGCGTCTCATCCTGTCACGTGCAACCCCACATATCCCTCTATCGCACACTCAACACGGCTATAGACCATACCACTCAACTAGTACACTGCTAACAAACATCACTCAAAACGTTCAAGATGGCATAAAGGCGAACACTTCTGACGACCATAGACATCAGCAAGGCTTTTGATTCTATCCCCAGACTCCCACTGATCAATAAAATCTATAACACAGAAATGCACAATAATACCAAAAGATGGCTGGCAAACTACCTCACGGGTAGACAGTCATATGTGAGCTACAACGGTGAATCTTCAATTATCAATAACATACCAAACGGAGTTCCTCAAGGCTCCGTCCTGTCACCATGCCTCAAACCCCTGAGAATATACATTTAGCATCATATGCAGATGATTTAACTATAACACCCACACACAGCAAGGCGGAGGTTTGCTCGGAGCAGCTGCAGCCATGCATCCACTCGTTGGAGAGCTGGCTGACGCTCAATAGGCTGAGGGTGGCTCCGGGCAAGTCCCACTGCACGCTGCTTACCAATTACAACAAAGAACACCAGCACCGGCCAATGCTCACTCTGTTCAACGAACCCATTACCCACAAACACGAATCTACCATCCTGGGAATTACATTCAATACATCAATGTCATTCAGACCACATGTTGTCAATGTTACAAGCAAGTGCAATCAGCGTCTTAACACTCTTCGGGCACTAACTAACTGGAACCACTTTCGGTCAAGACAAGGAAACTCTAACCCTGGTGTACAAACAGTACATCAGATCAGTGCTGGATTACGCGTCACCAGCCTGGGCCCCGGTCATCTCACCAACCCAACAAAAAAAGTTACAAACTATACAAAATGCCGCCCTGAGAATAATCACAGGCTGTACTCGCACCATGCCAACCAACCACATTCACAGCAAAACTCAGGTACTCTCAGTCATGCAGCACCTTGACATGAGGGGCACTCAGTTCATAGCCTCAGCCATAAACAACCCGGAGCACCCATGCCACTACATGGCACACCACTCACCCTCACCAAGGTACATTGTCTCTGCTCCCTAGAGGTACTATGATGAGATACTGGGATCGCTGGGTGCAGTGCCGCCAGATCAAAATATGATCAAGCACATCCACACTGCCCTCACGCGCAGAGCCCTGTCGCAGCCGCTGGCTAACACCTTGCTGGGTGGTGCCCCTCCATCAGTCAACGAAGCGGAGAGACAGCTCCCCAGGTTCGACAGGGTGGCTCTTGCACGCCTCCGCTGCGGACACCATCCCGAACTAAACTCATATAAGCACAGACTAGACGAAGCACATACGCAAATCTGTCAAAACTATCAAGCCAGCCCCCGCACAGTTGCGCATCTCCTCCTGGAGTGCACTAGTTTGACTGCTCATAGGAGTCAATGCAACATCACATCAATTCTTCAACTGTGGAGTGAACCAGTTGGGGTGGCGTCGTTCCTGCGGGATGCGGTTTTCACGGCGTAACGTGAACCCGGGGAACTGCAACAACAACAACTGGACGCTTTCAGTCACTTTCAAGTCTAAGAAAGTCTTTATTCTTATGTCAGACGAGTTCATTACCAATCGATCCAAAAGCCACCAATCTTTGTTAGGAGGACGTACACTGAGATTTATAATGAATCGAAGCTTCTATTCATATCAAACTATTGCCTTTCAATTCTCCCCGGGTGAATATTCTGGCAAGAACGCAGACTACATTTGGTACTGTTTCTGAATTTACTTAACAACCGTTGCAGTAGTTGTCACTCAGGGGCAGTAGTTGTCCTCACAACCGATCAATAATATCTGATAAAATGCCTCTATTTAACGAATCCATCATTCAAAATATTCCATGAGGTAAATACTCTTCAAAAGCAGTTACTAGAGTATCTTAGATACAGTGGTCGGTGAGAAGTATTTAAGTATTGTTTCATTAAAACTAACTGAAGAGAAAAGTCTATATTAACTAATCCTATGGAAACTAGCCATTCGCACTTTCACACATGCGGCTATGCGCTGAACGATGGTTAATGTGCCGATATGGCACTCTTCAACGGCACCGATTGCAGTCAGTGTCGCCACGGATGCCTTTGCCTCAAAAGTGAAAATGACGTCATCACCAACCGTGAGGTGAGTGGTGATTGGCAGAGAGAAAATGTTTACTATAGAGAGGCCATGAGTGATCTCATAGCCCACGAATTAAGTGTTTTCATTCACAATAGTGATGAACAATCACGTGGAAACTCTTCACTACTTTTGTCACAGTCTTAAAAGATCATCAGTGAAAGAAAATCAGGACGGAAATTCTCAACAGGTACTCATCGCTCTACTCACTATAGCACAGCAAAGAGAAACCACCAGCAGGCAGATATGTAGGCAGTAAGTGCGTCACGAAGTATTCACTCAAGTGAAGCCTCAGCTGAATTAGGTATGGAAATAGAAGGAATATTGATGCCTGTTGCCCTGAAGAATGGCGACTGTGGTTATGTTCTGGCAGAGAAAATGTGCGTCCACTTGATGGGGAGCATAAAGTGCGCATGTCTTTCGAGAACCAACTGCCAGGGCGAGAGTAACGAGAACTCTTCAGAGGGGGAATGTTTCTGTCGTCTGCTAGAAACAAACAATGCGACGGATTGTATCCGTTAGTGAAGAGTTTTACTGCACTGTGAATAGATTCAACATTTCATTATAAACTCCAATTCTCCATTGTTCATTATTACCAAATGAATTTAACGGTAGCTACAAATTTAGAAGTAATTATGTGTTTTATAATTTTTTTAAAAGAACCTTCATAAAATAGTCATAAGGAGATGAATTTTATTATTTACCGTATAATTGAATTTACTAATGGCTCGTGCAACTATAAAAGGCGATCAAATAAATTAAGTTAATCATATAATTACTCTCGCAAAATTTCGGAAGCTTAGGCTCTTATCGGCAATATTTATTTATTTGTATACATAATCTTATTCGCACAGCTATCTCCAAAATATTCAACCAAATTGCCTGAAATTTGGCGGGACGACTGGACATTATTATTCAGGAACCATTTGTATAGATAATGAAGCGATCGAGTGAAAGATCAATTTAATTTATAAAGTTATTCTTAGTTATGAATATTTAGATTTAAGTAGGTTATATGTCTCCCAAACCTTTTTCTGTAACTTCGTCAATAATAGATGTAACCAACTAGTGTAAGTTACAAATAAACGGACGGTTACAATTCTTCGATCATAATAGAAAAATGTACATAATAATAATCATTCAACTTCAATTAGGTATATACTTTGTTCTTGTGAAATCGAAAATTTGAAACCACCCAACAATTCGTAACTGATCCTGTCCATAAAAATAAATAATCATCAAAGAATTAATTTTCTGATTGAAAGTGGGGATAACGAATTATTTCTAGCATACTTGAAAGCATGAAAAGTAACCATTCAAATGTATGGAACAGAACTAAATTGTGTTCATTGCTTTATTGCAGATCACTATTTTGTTAATAATTAAAATAATATTGATCGAACTGGGGTGAAAATTGGGTCTCTGGGAGATTGCTTTTAGGCTACCGTCTTGCTAAACATTATATGAATCCTTGCGAAATTTTGAAAGTTATGAATGTTTTGCATTTTAAGGTATTTTAACTGTATATCGCTTTATGACAGCTATATGAAAAGGCCAAGATATGGACAATTTACTACTACCTAGAGGCGATTTGCAAAGAATAGTAGCAGGTCTTGAAGGAGGGAGTACTCATAGATTTACCAAGGAAGTTGGGAGAGATGAGAGAACTTTAGTTTCATTTGTGGAGAATCCTGACAACAAGCCAAGAAGAGATGAGGGTACGATTCAAAGAATTTTCCCCTCGTTATATGCGAAAAATAGGCAGGCAGGTCATATAGCAGCTAAACGATACTAGTGCCTCCATTTTTGACAAAGTTTGCATTGGTCCTATGTCCAGGCAGACCCGATTTAGTGCCTTAAATGAAATGGTCCGGAAAGTGAAGCCCATTTCCAGGCCTCATATGAACAAGACCCATAAGGAAAAAGGCATTAGATGGACACATAAGTACGTGTACACCAACTTTTAACATGTTCTTTTCACTGATGAGGATAGAGCTGTTCTTGATTGACAAGATGGGTGGATTAAAGTTTGGAACCTACTGGAGCTGTTACTCCACAACGGGTTCACTACCAAAAAAAGAGGCGATGGCGTTATGTTTTGGGCAGGCATCGTATGTGATACGTTAATTGGACCTTTCCAAGTACCAGAGGGCAACAAGCCAACCCTACATAGCATTTCCAGATGGAACACTTATTATCTTGGCTACATGACTTGCCATTATCTCGTCGATATAAGATGATTTTCATGCATGACTACGCTCAATCTAATGGATCAAGGGCTACAATTTCTTTCCTCGCAACTCTGGGCATCAATTGAGAGACTCTCATGACTTGGCTGCCTTGTTCTCCGGTCTTAAACCCCATTGAGCAGCTCTAGCCATTTCATTCAAGACATTGCATCGGGTCTGTTTAGACATAGGACCAATGTCAGCTTTGTCAAAAATGGAGGCACTAGTGTAATTTGGCTGCATTATGACCTGCCTGTATATTTTTCGCATATCACGAGAGGAAATTTCTTTTAATTGTACTCTCATCTCTCCTTTTCTTGGTGTTGGGATTTTCCACAAAAGAAACTAAAGTTCTCTTTGGCTAAATCTATGAGTCCTCCCTCCTGAAAGACCTGCTACTATTCTTGGTCTCTTTGCAGTAGTCAATTGTCCATTTTTTGGCATTTTCACAAAGCTGCAATAAATCGATGGACAGTTAAAATGCCTTCGAAATACAAAAACATTCATAACTTTTTAATTTTCGAATGAAATCAAATAATATTTTAGCAACATACTCACCTAGTGGCAATCTTCCAGTGAGCCAAGTTTCACTAATATTATATAAATTATTAGCAAAATAGTGATCTGCCAAAGTTTAGATTAGGATGCATAGCAAAAAAGAAATAGATATGGGTGAGATAAATTACGGATGTTTTAATATTGCATATAAAAATTTAAGTTCAAGTGAATTAACTAATACTTCCTTGATTTTCAAATTCAAATACTAATTTGATACGAAGTGACCGAAACAAAATACTCAATAACTATAATTAATTTAATAGACATGTAAAGCATATAGTATAACCAAAGATATTATACTACAATAAGATACACTACTCTCGCAAATTTTTGTTTCAAAAGTGTTTGCTCTGCCACCTGGTTTAAAAAGCGGTAAATAGAATTGATATATTCTCGAGAATGCTCTGCGCCTTTCTTCAAGATCCTAAAAGTGCACAGCGCATTTTTGTATGTAATAGTATGTTATTTTATAGAAAACTTAACTTAATTTTTTATTTAATTTAAAAGACGATATTTTTACAACAAAGGGAAAACAAATGAGGTTAATTCCAAACGTTTGGTAGAATGTTTGATATCTCAGTAAAGTTTTCTAAGTAACTAACTCAAGCTTAATTACCAACATATTACCTATTTATTATGTATAGCTTAACTATATATTTTGATGAAATGGACCAATTAAATGCATAAATAATGAATTCCATAAGTAATATCCAAATGTTATTTTTTGGCCCACTCTAATGAACAGAGTCACCTACCACCAGTCTGAAGTTTATGGATGCAGAAAAGCTACTCCGTGAATCCAG
This sequence comes from Caprella mutica, assembly GCA_947561585.1. Lineage (NCBI taxonomy): Eukaryota > Metazoa > Arthropoda > Malacostraca > Amphipoda > Caprellidae > Caprella > Caprella mutica. The sequence continues at coordinate 65,680 of CANNZV010001543.1, read as the reverse complement.
TCACTTACTAATGAATGAGATGAAAAGGGACAAAATCACTGTTCGATGCACTCAAGGATGGAAGAGGAAAATAAAGAGATAAATAGTAAATCTAATGTCTACCTAACACAAAAATCTAAGACCTCTTAGATGAAGAGTATAACCCTAACGCTATCCTCTAAAACTACAAGTAGCGTTAAATTTATTTATAAACATGGTAAATGGAAAAGATAAACTTAATCCAAATTACAACAGTGCGGCCCTCAATGGACGCCACTCCCTTTCTCCTCCATTCATCACACATAGCTTCAGAATAGAGCCCCTGGGTGCTTATTAATAATTAATAAACATGTTACCAGATAAAACAAGACATAACACCTCGGGGAGAGCTGCGACTATGGCAAATTTGTCAGGGGCACAGAATCATCACGCAGTCAATGAAAATTTCGTAATTAACTTTCCTACCCTCTGAAGTGATCATATAAAGCTACCATTAGAAATTTGTTACAATCGAATCAGTTCATTAATTCATTAATAAGCAGCAAAATTCTGCTTATTAAAAAATATTAGTGAAGTGAAGAAGTAACTTAAATGTCAATAGCGATTGAAATTACAAATCTATACATAAATATTTGTTATCAAATCGACATTTATTTTTGTAAATTCCATTTCTCAGAAAGTGTAGCTAATAAGCCAGACTACCACTTACAGTTTATTTAAATCAAATCGGTTCAATATTGAAGGAGTAGTAACGATTTTCACAAAATCACCAACAACATCAATCTGGGGGTTTTCTTAGGCTGCGCTCCTAGCAGAACGCAGCAAAAAATAGCATCCATTTACACCAAATATTTAAGCTCCAATATGGTAATTCATTTTCATTTCTTCAAAAAATAATACAAACAATCGAATATTTGGGAACTCAGGTTTGGCAGCAAACTTACAATAGTGAATTATCAAATCCGAGCTATAATAACACTTCACCGAATCCGGAAAAAAAAGCTCCCAATCCCGAGAGCAACACCCAATCCCGAGAACAGCACCCAATCATGAGAAAATTGCACCCAATCACGAGAAAATAGCACCCAATCTTGAGAATTGCACACAATCCTTCCACTTGTTCCTAATCCTCAATCTCTTCTCAATCCCGAAAAATCACTATCTAATCCAGGAAGAAGAAGAAACAAGTCCATACAAAATTAAATATTTAGAGTATTAATAATAAAATTTTCAATGTTTTACTCTCTAGAAATTGTAGTAAATACACAAGGCTACATATTAAAGCTTGTTTCAAGCAAATCGAATCATTATTGAAGAAGAAGCAATTTTAGTGCTGCCATCAGAAAAGATTCCAAGTCCATACAGAATTTTAATTTTTGACAATTAAAATTTAATTTTTCAAGATTCTATTCTCTAGAAATTGTAGTAAATACACCAGTCCGCCAATTGAAGCTTGTTTCAATCAAATCGATTCATTATTGAAGAAGAAGAAGCAATTTTAGCGACAAAAGCGGTCGAAATTACAAGTCCATACGATTATATTTCATCAAATTTTGACATTTAGAATTATGATTTTGAAATTCTATTCTCTAGAACAGAGGTTGGCAACCTTTTGGTCGTCGCAGACCGGTAAACGCTCAAAAATATTCTCGCAGCCCGGAGGACAGAGGGATGAATGTAGCTAATAGTATTGGGTAGGCCAAAAATTCGTTTGATTCTATAAGAGACCACTTCTTTCTGATGATACCAAAACGATCTAATCTATACTAATGATACCCGTAGTGTGTTTATTTATTTATATATTTGGTGTCCGCTTTTACACGACGGGTATTAAACATGAAGAATGTAACTATGATACGCACGGGAATATAATGACTTGATATTTAAATTGCCCTGTTTTTATTAAATCTTTAAATGTATTTTATCTATAAAATAAACTGCGTCCATCGCTTTATTGCAGATCACTATTTTGTGAAGAATTTTAATAATATTGATCGTACAGTAGTGAAACTTTGGTCACTGGAAGATTGCTTCTATGTTAGTATCTTGCTGAAATATTTTTTGAATCCATGAGAAAATTGGAAAGTTATTAACGTATATGCATTTTGAAGGCATTTTAACTGTCCATCGCTTTATTGCAGCTCTGTGAAAAGGCCAAAAAATGGGCGATTAACTTCTATCGAGAGGGTAAAAATTGTAGCAGGTCCTACAGAAGGGATGACTCTTCTATATTTAGCTTTATAAGTTGGAAGGGTTAAGAGAACCATAGTTTCTTTTGTGAAAAATCCCGACACAAACCCAAGGAGAGATGAGGGTACGAGAAAAAGAATTTCCCCTCAAATAAGCGAAAAATACGCAGGCAGGTCATAAGGCAGCTTAATGACACTAGTGCCTCCATTTTTGACAAGGCTGTCATTGGTCTTACGTCAAAACAGTCCTGATGTAATGTCTCAAATGAAACGGTCAGAAATGCTCAATATGGGGCTTAAGACCAGAGAACAAGGCAATCAAGTCATGAGAGTCTCACACTTGATGCCCAGAAATATGAGGAAAGAAGATGTAACAATCAAGCATGAGATTGTGCGAAGTAATGCAAGTAAATCATCTTTTGCCAACGAGATAGTTGCAAACTATTAGGCCAAGGGAACAAATACTCAACAAAAGAGGCAATGTAGGATTGGATTGTTAGGTTTACACCCCCTGGTACTTGGAAAGGGCCAATTAACGTTTCACCAATGATGCCCGCTTAAAACATAAAGCCACAGCCTCCTTGCTGACGACGAAGCCAGTGTGGATAAATAGCTCCTTTAGGATCCAAACTTTAACCCATCCATCCAGACAATCAAGGGTGGCTCTTTCCTCATCTGTTAAAAGAACAAGTAGGAAGTTTGTTTTCATGTAATTCTGTGTACATTTAATGCCTTTTTCCTTTTGGGTCTTGTCCATAGGAGGCCTGGAAATGAGCTCAACATTCCTTGTCGTCTCATTTAAGACACTGTTTGGACGAATAACCAATGACAGCCTTGTCGAAAATGGAGGCACTAGTGTTATTTGGCTGCCTTATAACCTGCCTGGGTAGTTTTCGCATATTTCGAGGGAAAAAGCTTCTCCTCGTACCCTCATCTCTCCTTGGGTTGGTGTCGGGATCATCCACAATAGAAACTATGTTTCTGTTATCCCTCCCAAATTTATTAGCTAAATATAGAAGAGTCAACCCTTCTGCAGAACCTGTTACAATTTTTACCCTCTCGGTAGAAGTTAATTGCCCATTTTTTGGCCTTTTCACAGAGCTGCAATAAAGCGATGGACAGTTAAAATGCCTTCAAAATACATAGACGTTCATAACTTTCCAATTTTATCTTGGATTCAAAAAAATATTTCAGCAAGATACTAACATAGAAGCAATCTTCCAGTCGCAAAAGTTTCATTACTGTACGATCAATATTATTAAAATTATTCTCAAAATAGTGATCTGCAATAAAGCGATAGACTCAGTTTGAATTAGACTATGCAGAAAATTTAATAATTTTAAATTTCTATTGAATTCATCGACAGTAACCTAATAATGGGTAATAAATTGGTATTGATGATGACCCGTTATTTTTAACGGGGAAGTATACTAGTATAATATAATCCTTTACCTAAACATTTCTTTTGAACTAACAATCTGGTACATTAAATTCCAATAATATTCAGTTAAAAATAATGTCATTACTCAGGTACGGAAAAACAATAATCAGGTAAAAAGAAGGATCACCTGTAGAATCTGCACACCAGTCCATATTGGGGTTCAGATTGTACAGGAGTGAAATCATTGGTGTGCGGATTGTACAGGAGTGAAATTATTGGTGTGCGGATTATACAGGAGTGAAATCATTGGTGAGCAGATTGTACAGGAGTGAAATCATTGGTGTGCGGATTGTACAGGAGTGAAATCATTGGTGAGCAGATTGTACAGGAGTGAAATCATTGGGGTGCAGATTGCACAGGAGTGAAATCATTGGGGTGCAGATTGTACAGGAGTGAAATCATTGGTGTGCAGATTGCACAGGAGTGAAATCATTGGTGTGCAGATTGTACAGGAGTGAAATCATTGGTGTGCAGATTGTACAGGAGTGAAATCATTGGGGTGCAGATTGCACAGGAGTGAAATCATTGGTGTGCAGATTGCACAGGAGTGAAATCATTGGTGTGCAGATTGCACAGGAGTGAAATCATTGGTGTGCAGATTGTACAGGAGTGAAATCATTGGTGTGCAGATTGCACAGGAGTGAAATCATTGGTGTGCAGATTGTACAGGAGTGAAATCATTGGGGTGCAGATTGCACAGGAGTGAAATCATTGGGGTGCAGATTGCACAGGAGTGAAATCATTGGTGTGCAGATTGCACAGGAGCGAAATCATTGGTGTGCAGATTGTACAGGAGTGAAATCATTGGTGTGCAGATTGCACAGGAGTGAAATCATTGGTGTGCAGATTGTACAGGAGTGAAATCATTGGGGTGCAGATTGCACAGGAGTGAAATCATTGGGGTGCAGATTGCACAGGAGTGAAATCATTGGTGTGCAGATTGCACAGGAGTGAAATCATTGGGGTGCAGATTGTACATGAGTGAAATCATTGGGGTGCAGATTGCACTGGAGTGAAATCATTGGGGTGCAGATTGTACACGAGTGAAATCATTGGGGTGCAGATTGCACAGGAGTGAAATCATTGGGGTGCAGATTGTACACGAGTGAAATCATTGGGGTGCAGATTGCACAGGAGTGAAATCATTGGGGTGCAGATTGTACAGGAGTGAAATCATTGGGGTGCAGATTGTACACGAGTGAAATCATTGGGGTGCAGATTGTACACGAGTGAAATCATTGGGGTGCAGATTGTACAGGAGTGAAATCATTGGGGTGCAGATTGTACAGGAGTGAAATCATTGGGGTGCAGATTGTACACGAATGAAATCATTGGGGTGCAGATTGTACACGAGTGAAATCATTGGGGTGCAGATTGTACAGGAGTGAAATCATTGGGGTGCAGATTGCACAGGAGTGAAATCATTGGGGTGCAGATAGCAAAGGAGTGAAATCATTGGGGTGTGGATTCTACCGGAGTGAAATCATTGGGGTGTGGATTCTACCGGAGTGAAATCATTGGGGTGTGGATTCTACAGATGATCCTAAAGGAGGTAGTAATACTAAAGTACGAAAAAATAATGAGATAATAGTAGTCAGGTGTAAACATGATTTGAACGTGACATGAAGGGTAGGGTAAGGATGTACTTTTTAACAGGGTTTCACAGACAGGCCTCTAAATTTCTTAATCAAAACACCTCTGATTGTTATACATTATGTAATCATTTCAAATGTATTTGTCTTGGAAAATTTCAATTTGACTACCAACTTGTAGTACCAGTACCGGTCCGCAGATCTCGGGGGCTGCCGACCACTGCTCTAGAAAGTGTAGCGAATAAGTCAGGCTATCATTTGAAGTTTGTTTCAATCAAATCGATTGATTATTGAAGGAGTAGGAACGATTCTCCCAAAATCCCCAACCACAACCCCAACAATCAGGAAGGGGGGGGGGGGGGTGTGGTCTGAGGCAGCGCTCCTAGAGGGTCGTAACAACAACATGAGGTTCAAGTGAAGTGTTTTTTCATGAAATTGAAAATTTAACTCACTCCACCATTGACACTTTTTTGCACAGAGGAGGTGATTATTAAACTTACGATCCAACGGAGCTAAAATACAAGCAATTAAAGTTAAGAATAATGCAATATTATTCTCTTGGATAATTGAAAGAATTTCTTTTGATACATTATATTCAATATACAATTGATAGAGACCGTAAAGTGACTATTTCTTTTGATGAGGTAAATCAAGTAGTTCCTCAGTTACCTCCCAAGCTGTGGTGGGGTTCTCCTTTGCCCAAGGGTACATGTCTGTCTCGTGAATCTGAAAATCTTCTACCAACTTCAAACCATTATCTTCCAATGTACTCAGAAAAGACTTCATCTGTGAACAAAATAATAAAAATTTTAGTGGTGAGATTAAAAGGACTATTAATTGAGTAGAGGCTGATTCTACATCTTTTTCTAGAACTTTGTGATATATTAGTAATTGAGAAAACCTATAACATTAATGAAGAAGAATTTTATTCATAATTTGAAATTAAGAAGCCAAGAATAATAAATAAAATACCTTTTCTGAAGTATCTTTGGAAGCATTCTTCTCCAAAGACATTTCTGTTATTCCAGCTTCTAAGCATCTGAAAAAAATATTTGAAACAGATTCTATATAGACGAGGACTAAAAATTTTGCCTCCTATATAATTAAAATATAATAAAATTTGCCTATTTCACTTCATCCAGAAGATTAGAGAAAATAATTTAATTCAGTGAATATTAGCTACTTATGAAAAAAAAATTAAAAAATAAGTCTAACAATGTGAATAAATCTAATAGTAGCTACACATTCAAACTGCAAGAATATCAACAAACAATAATTGCAAGGAAAGCTTAAAGTAGACTTGGAAAGTTGAAAGTCTTGGATACAGAAAAAGAAAGCTATAATAATTCAATTAATTGTTTTGATGTAAACACCAGAGAAATGTGCTAGGTAAAAATTCATCCTGTCATGTGCCTATTCATAATTCTTTTCAATTGAAATTTCATTTGTTCAAAAATGTGGTGATAATCCCAAATTTTTATATAGGTAGAAAGTTGAACCCTAATTAGTGGCGGGATATTTATTTTACCCTCTTTATTTCCTGTAATATGAAGAAATTGTTATGTTTCTGTGATGAATCTTGTGAAGGTGTATGTAATATTGAGTTTAAATCATTGTGGAAGGAAATACCACTCTCATCTCACCTAAGATCAAATTGGAACTAGAATAAATTGCATGCGACCCTTAAACTATAGTTACATAGGTACTTTTCATGATTGAAATCAGATAAACAAAAGATAAATCAATCATAAAACATAGCTAATAATAATCAATTATAATCTCTATCACGCTGTGGATAGGAAGCTAATTAAGCTACTTTAATTGAATCTTTTAACAATTTACTCAATATTCATGTTTTGAGAGATATAAATATTGAATACTATTATTTAATAAAATCACAAAGTCAATTATTAACAAGGACCCACATCATGATACAGTAGAACTCCTCTATAGTGGACTCTTCAATAGTGAATCTAGAGAGAGTCCTGAGTAAGGAATGTACCTTATATAATGAAAAAATTCTTTAGTCTGCCTTACATCATTTATTAGAAAATTAATGACCATTTTCGGCAGACAAAGATAATTTGTCATTATATGAGGCAATTCTTTTACTCAGGGCCCTACATTCACTTTTACTGTACTAATAAACTTTAAATACTCATAACTCATTAAATAGTGGAGATTGTCACTGTTAAAAGTGTGAAAGACTTAGAAAGTCTTAAAATCTCAGGAATAGCACTGCAATTGCATAATTATAGGAGCTATTCATAGAAGTTATGAAGGTAGTAATTAATAGGATTAACAAGTTACATCATTTACATGCCAAAGATTAAATTAGCTAATTATTCACTGAATATAAGGATTAATGACTTAATTTTGAATAGTAACTGAGAGTAACAGAAGAATAGATGTGTCACCTTCTAGCAAGAACATCAGCCACAGCTATCACAGCATTTCTATCACTGCAGCTTGGCAGTCTGGTTTGCAATGGCAGTTCTGAAGTAGATACTTGAATGACTTTAGTACCATTGCTGTGCTTTACTGTGCCAACTGTATGACGTCCACTCACCCTCAGTTGAAGACTGTACAAAGAATATTAGGTGTGAAAACAAAATACTGATATCTACTTATCAGCCTAAAATTAAAACTTTTATTTAGTTAATGTACCTATTCTTCTAAAAACGTTATTCCTACTTCATATGAACATTTCAATTTTCTGAGTTGAACCGAATAGTTAAAAATCAGTAATTGATATCAAGTAGCTAGTTAGCTAGATTTTTTTTTTTTTTTTTAGCTAGATTATATATCACACAACTAAAATCTTGTATCCCAATTAGAAGTTAACTGTGACTAAATAAATAGCTAGAAACATTGAAACATGAAACTAAAAGAATCAATTGAAGTTTTTCAAAAAGTCAATTGTAAACAATAGCAGATTAATGAAAAAAAATTTAAAAATGTAGCAATTTCAAGTTTATATATTTATTCTGAATTGAACTAGCCCTTAAGTGTTAAAAGAAATTACTCAATATTTTGCATATTCAATTTGTTCTAATCTACTTAGAAGTAAATTGATGCTTACCAATACCAATAATTCACTAAAGAATTATCAAGCCAATGACCTTTAGGTTGACGGGCAATCCGTAACATTTCCAGATTACGAGGATTTCTATTAACATAGTTTGGGAGTATGTCATCTTTAGATTTTGGATAATCTTCTTTGAAATTCTTATTAGTGGAAGAAAAACAAACTTTTCTTTGTAGATTGATACAAAAAATACTTTTTATTCTATTTCTAGCTGAGATTTGATTCATTAAAGAAATATTAGACATGTTAAGAGCTGTTAGTATGTAGTGGCTTTATAGCAATGCACAGATTTATTTATTTTAACTGTATTCTGAAAGAGATAATTCAAATATTAATAACCAACTGAATAAAATAATATATTAGAATGGATTTCTGTTACCGAATTAAGGTATGGAGTGAAGAAATACTAGCCAACTAATTAGCTGGAGGCATGTCTAAAAAAAAATTAATTGACTAGAGCTAGAAAATTGGTGAAGTTTTATAATTTCTTTCTTGGTATATTACAACATTAAAATGGAGAGAAAATGAAGTGAAAAACATGAAGAAAGGTCATACTATATTACCTGGAATCAGTGGAGTGATTGATCAATTCCTCACTGCCACTGTGGCTGTGCCACCCAAGTAAAATAGTATAACTCCTAAAATTAAAATATCCATTTCCTACCCATCTGTCTGAGGCAGACAGACAAAAGAAATTCTCCAAAATGATCAAATTATCATTAATTCTCTCTAAAATAACACATTGTAGCATACTAAGCATAGGATAAAATCCACAGTCTGCACAATATGGAAAATATTTGGGATATTCTATATTACAATTTAAAATTAATTCCTATATTTAAATTAATTTTGCTACTAGCTAACACTTCCAAGTAAATCTATATATTTACATTAATCTTATTGTGAACAGAATAAGAAATCTCTATGTACACTTTACCAGTTTCTACAGACTGGACAAATTTGAGCCCAATTTTAGATCTCTGAAGGAGATCTTGAATTAATTCCAATGGCACTATTAATTTAGCTGCAGGTGATTTTGAATCAATTCTTATGTAACCATTAAATAACTTGCTAGTCTGTATTTGGTGCACAAAATTCCACTGACTTTTTGAAAAAGCTGAAAAACCCCATTATAAATTTCCAGTAATTTGGCTGATCCACCAACATTTCACCTATTTTTCCAACAAAAATTAATGGCAACATAAGAATAAATAACTAAAAATCTGCTGACTTTGCCAGAATATTATTCACAATGGAGAAAAACTCCACAGACAAGTCGGTGGAATTTACCATGAAATACAATCTGGTAAATAAGTTAGCTGCGCGAGATTCTGAATCTGCTGCTGAAAGTTTGAGAGTAACTGTCTCTCAAATTAAAATCTCTTGCGAGTCAGGAGACACATTATGCAGAGTGGGACTCAAATTTGTTTCAGTCTTGGGAAAAATGTTCCATTCTTTTGCAGACTGGAGAAGTACGGTCCCTCGGTTAGCGTTCCCGTGCAACCCCTTCAATGTGTACGATTCCGTGGTTTAGGAATTAATATCCCTAAATAATTAGGGATATTAACAATAACTAATTTGGTTTGGTAGGTTAAAACCGTTTAATTGATTATCAATTAATCTCAAAACATGTAATAATACGTCAATTATTAATTTACAAATAAGAACAGGTGTGTCTCCCGCCTTTTTCGTTCATTTGTTTACGTTTGTGACGTCACGGCTGCCAAGAGGGACAGCTCAACGTACTATCTACCATGTCGTTGAGTTCCACGAAATTGACAAACGTTTCTCGTCACAAGAAGGGTTGGTTCTCGTAGAACTGAAGGACGTCCTTCAAGTTCTTCAGCACGGGAACGTACCATTAATATCCCTAATTAATTAGTGTTATTAATTCCTAAACCACGGAATCGTACACATTGAAGTGGTTGCACGGGAACGCTAACCGAGGGACCGTACTTCGTAACTTGAAGGAACGTTCTTAGAGTTCTTCAGCACGGGAACGGACCATTACTTATTGTATGAATTGTTGTCTGGAGTTGAGCTGTGTAAATTAGCACTCCATAAAAGATTCTAAGTCACTTTAATCTTAGTTATTGACATCCCGGCTTAAAACAAAGTTAAAACCACATTTTAGGAAGATTGTGGTTGCTCATTAAAAAAAAAAAATTTAAATAGCAAAAATTAAATTTCATTGTCTAAGACTCATGGAAGATCATATTCTTGATTAGAAACTAAAAAAGTACTTATAGACATAGGTCACATAGCTATATATTATGTATACATTAGCCCCTACATATATAGATAAATTCCCTCCCTTTAAAGCTAGCTATGTATATAAAAAAAAATTATGTAAAAACCTACAATTATATCACTAAAAGATAGCCTTACTACTCCTTTTGTCCTTTTTTCCTAAAAAAAAAGACAAAGGAAAAACTAATTCAATATTTAGTGAAAGTTTATTTATTGAATGAACAGAAAAGATACCAATTTTGTAAGTGTTCTCCCTTAACTAGTAAGGAAGATCTTACATTCAGGCACCATCTATCAGTTTAGAAAGAAACAACAGGAAATCACACTCATTATTTTCAACCAGCTAGCAACAAAAAAAAGTAAAACCCATTAATAAAAAGAATAAAAAAACCCACTTACATAACTTCATAATTTCATTCATCAACTGACATAATTTTCTTCCTTTCAAGCCAGATTTTTTTCAGATATCTCTTAGATTTATTCACATCCCCACAGTCATCAAATCCCAGCATATTCTGAATAATGATATACTACATTAATACCAAATTCCATTCTTATTTCTCCTAATCTTGGACATTCAACTTCAAGGACAAAATGAACCAATATTTCTTCCTCAGCACCACATAGCTTACAGTCAACTTCCCTTCCCTGGAATCGATTTCTCCATCCTAGCTTCAGACTATTTGATCTTGCTATAAAGAGAAGAACCGACTCAAAAGTATTGTCGTAAAACTTTTCTTCCTTTGGCTTTATTATTGTCTTATACTCCTTATAAATTGTTAGTGTACTTTTCTGATCTAATTCAATTTTCCATTCTCTATACATCCACTCTTCTACGGTCTACCCTGACTACCCAGTTCCAAATCACTCGTATCTCTTAGGGTACATAGAATCACCCCTGTCTGTATTTCATGGTAAATTCCACCAACTTGTCAGTGGAATTTTTCTCCATTGAAAATAATATTCTGGTAAAGTCAGTGGATTTTTAGCTAATTATTCCCAGTCTGCAGAATATGGAACATTTTTCCAAGACTCTCTGCAGGAGTTCTTGATTGAATTTTAGAAATTGGAGATCTCTGCGGAGATCTTGAATTAATTCCTATGTTACCATTAATTTTGCTGCGGGAGATTTTGAATTAATTCCTATGTTACCATTAATTTTGCTGCGGGAGATTCTGAATCTGATCTACTGCTGAGAGTCAGAGAGTAACTCTCTCTCAAAATAAAATCTCTGCGGGAGAACAGACGCATTCTGCAGACTGGATTTATTCCTATGTTACCCCTAGTTTCAGAGAATGTTCATTGAGTCGCCAATACATCTTTTTTTTTCAAAAATAAGTCAACAAAAATTAGTGATGCAGTCGCCAGTCGTCATAATTTAATTCCAATTTTGAAAGTCGACAGTCGTCAATATACCCATATTATTATAACTACCTAAATTAATTGAGAGCCTATCAGCCAATCCAGTCTGTATTTGGTGCAAAATACTCCACTGACTTTTCCAAAAAGCTGGAAAAATCCACCAGAAATTTCCAATAATTTGGCTGATCCACCAACATTTTCCCAATTTATCCATCGAAAAGTAATGGTAATATAGGAATAAATACCTGAAAATCCACTGACTTTGCAAGAATATTTTTTCCAAAGGGGAAAAAGTTCCACCGAAATGTTGGTGGAATTTACCATGAAATACAGACTGGCAGCCAATCAGAGAGAGAGAGAGAGGCATACAACTGATACAAGACATTCACAGAGAGCCTGAGAGAGGCATACTTTCTTTCATAGTTATTCATTTGTTTTCTTTTCCGATAATTAGTCAGAGAGCAACAAATTAAAATGACAAGTAGTGACCACATCATTCATAACAAAAGAACACCGAAAACAGAAAACTGACATACAATTTGAATTCTACATCGTGTGGAACGCCATATCAAAACAAAATGGCTGCTTTGTTTACATTTCAACAGAGATGAGCATTGCGCGGTTCCGCCGATTATGATTATGAGTCACTAATTTTAATTTTAAATCTAATTTAATTGCTCATTAGTCGTCTATATTGTGAAAGATACTTATTTTCACAAATTTTAAGTTGACAATTAATTGGCGACTTGGTACATATGTAGCATTCTGAATTAGCTAAAAATATATTAGAAACTCATAGATCTGAAATAAGTCTTGAAGTAATAAAATGTGTCTAGCTGTCTATACAGTCAATGTATCTTTCTCACGAAGTAATAAAAGATTTAATGAGGTGTAAGGACAGCTTAGAAATATTTGTAATAATATTGATCTATTTTCTATGTAAGGTAATAATTGGTTTACGACTCATGTGGTTTGAGCAACCAAGTTATGGACGGGGTCTTAGCTCATTAGTGGTTTCCGGTTAAGATGCTTAGAGGTATATAAAGGCAAGGAATTATGTAACTGGGGTTAGTAGTTAGTTGTCAGTCGGTCAGCAGTCAGTAAGAGTCAGTACTTAGAGTAAGGACTTCAGACCGGCCCGTCCGGGTTGGTCTGGTCCGAACTCATTCCTACCATATTCCACATTTGTGTCATCTCTAACTGTAATGAAATGCTGTATCCAAGATGATAAATATACATCCCTTATGAGAGTGGAAAACTACCTTCATTCAAACCCAAGCACAACCCCATACACAAGTGTTCATTGGCGCCCAACAAGCAGTGGATCCGGCCCCAGGTAAAGACAAATTGAAGAAGAATCCTGCACCCCTCAGATGATCAGATGAACCCAAAAACTTCAAATATTTAAACGACTACGAAGATGATGAACAAAACCCAGTCAAAAAATTGTTCAGCACGTCTCAACCTTTCGAACCTCAGGAAAGTTCTGATTCAAGACACAACATGAAGAAAGAAGAAGATACCAGACATTTGAGATTATCAAAATGTGAGCCCAGTCGAAAAATAGCACCACTACAGAGAAAATGTGCACGAGATTTCACACAGAAGTAACAACGTTTCACAATCATCAAATTTTAAATGAAGACATCAGTTCCCGTACCTATGTTCTACAAGTGTGGCGTACGTTTAATACAATTAGAACTGCATCTGAAAAGCTGACATCTAAGAAGAACTACAAGTACTGAATATATATTTAACGTGAATAAAAACAGCGAAGAAAAATTAGAAACAATTTTTACTGAAAATCAGAATTCAGCCTGTTTCAACACAATATATTGGTGGTGATTCCAAAACCACAGGACCAACTAGTTCGCAATTTTAAGAATATAAAGAAGATACTTCGAAAACTGGGGAGTATTGTATTTAATCGTTTAATCAATGTTTATTATTGAGGAAAATTTTGTGAAAAAAAATGTGTCACTAATTATATTAAATAATGTCATCAAACTTACAATAATATCAAAAGGATAAGATAATTAAGAATAATTAGTAGAAGAAATTATTAAAATTGTATTAATTTTTTTCTATTATGTTTTGTTCTATAGGAAGTGATAAATATGTATTGAGGTAAACTTATCAGAATATTTTTTTCAGTTTGCCATGCTCTCTCCAACCTATTTGCAACATTGAAATTGCACACGCTGAGAATTGCCAGACTTGCAATCAAAATAATCAACATGATTTTCAGAAAAATGAAGTTAAAGGATTCAAAGGTGAGTGGGATTGTATTTTATAAATAAAAATTTCATATTATTTTTGAACAAGAAATATTGTTTTATCTGAAAAACGTTTAACATAGTTTAAAAACTAGAGTGACTCCAAATATCATTTTAAAGATTGTTTCAGTCATGATTTATACGAAAAAAAAAAATGAATTACTAATAGTTATTTGAAAATTGAAATTAATTAAATGAATAAAATATAATGATATAAATTGAAAACGTTTCCATTGTTTTTAGTCATAACAGAAAATAATTTGAATCTAATTAAAACTAAAACTATGTTCACTAAGTATTGGGAAAATAGTTTTTTTCTTTCTTTAAAATTTTCAATATGTTTACTAATTTTTTTTTCTCTTTCTATATTTCTTTTTATTATTATATTTTTTGACAGATTTTAAGTTGCATGTTCTGTAAGTATTTGAATTATACATAGTAGAGTTAATAATTATTATGATTTTTTTTATACTCTCTCTTTTTGTTCAATTTGAGAATATATTTTTATCATTGCATATTTTTGTTTTTGAAGTCAATCTTTTTACAACTATATTCAACGTTTGAGTAAAGTAAATATTAACGAATAATTTAAATATAACAATCCCACTAAACCTGAATTAAATATAAAGCAACGTAAAGAAAGGAGAGAGAGTAATAATAAAAAAATATTCAGTAAATTTACTAATATATTTCTTTTTCTGTGACATGCAAACTTGCATGAGGCAAAATGATGGAAAGCAAGAATGAACAGTTTTCCAGAGAACAACACTTTCCTATGTCATCAGAGGATGTAAATCAAGATCAATGAATAATTTTTTTATTAAGTCTATGTATTATTTTGATTTTTTTTAAATGATTAGGTATTTCATATATATTTTTTCATGTCATTTCATTCATAGAGATTTTTCTTAATATTTTTTTTTTGATGATATCTATTTGATAGACATTGATTTTATTTGTGATTTTTTCTAGAATTGTATTGAAGTCATGTGAAGGAATATAATAATTAATCGAATTAATGAAGAATTTGATAAAAATATAATAATTTGAATAATTGATTGGTAGAATGATGAAGATAATTTATCCAAGGTAATAATTATATGATATTGAGAAGTAAGAAATAATGATACTACTATAGAAATGATACTGTGTTGAAATATAAACGCACAATAATTGATCAAACAATCGAAGATATGATTAGTTAAATAAAAATGACTTCGTACGATAATGGAATTTAATTTTTTTAGGAATAAGTTTAAGATTTTAGTAATAAGATTATTTTTATGTATACCTTAGGTTATATTTAGATAATGCAGATATTTGAAACTATATGGATATAATATTAATTATTCAATTCAGGTTACAAGTTGTGAATTCACTGATGATTGATATATTATGATGAAATTGATTTTAGTTCAGCATTTCCCGAATAATAATTTCGTTGATATAGATCCAAGTTAATGTGATGTGCTAAAATGTTTATTGATGCGAAAGTAGACAAGTTAGACTCTATAAATGAAGTCCTGTCTTAATAATAATGAGAACCGCAGTGAGAAAGGAACACTGGCGATGAATAATATATAAATAGATACCGAAGTGAATTACGTAATAAAAGTAACACTATCGAGGATGTAGTCGGAGGAGTAAGAAATATAAAATCGCATATTGCAAAGCCATCTTAACGTAAATTTATATTTTTATCGAATGAGGGAATAAAATGATGCAAGGAACATTAATTTTCATGATTAATATTTCAATTTATGTGTTCATAAACTTTAAATTTAATTCTTAATAAATAATGATTTTTGTGTATTATGTTTTCTATAATATTTTTTCAATTATCTGTACTAGAATTTTCATTAGTAATATTACATTATGATTATTATAACTAATATAAGTTTATGTAATTGTCGTAGATTTAGAAGATAGATGACTGATCTTAAAAGTGCAGGGGGAAGAGATTCCTAGTTAAATTAATTATGAATTTATTAGAAAAATTAAGATCACTCATATATCTTTTTAGTTTAATTTAGGATTTTATTATAAGTTTAGGTAGATTATGTAACAAAATACTTTTGAATAATATTAACATCTTAATTAATGTTCACCATAACAACATATTATCCTATGTGTAAATGTGTAACGTACAATGAATGAGATGAATGTAAAAGTATGTATGGAATAGGATAAAAAATACCAATTTAACAAAGATATATAACTGTGATAAAACTTCACGAACAATCATGTCAATTGTATTTTGTATTTTAAGTTTAGGTATTTTTGGTTTTAATATAAGATTTTCTAGATATACTTGTGAAGGGGATTAGTTAAAGCATTTTTGTATAAAATTGAAGTACCTTCAATTTTTCTTGTAGAGGGGGAAGAGATGTAGCATTCTGAATTAGCTAAAAATATATTAGAAACTCATAGATCTGAAATAAGTCTTAAAGTAATAAAATGTGTCTAGCTGTCTATACAGTCAATGTATCTTTCTCACGAAGTAATAAAAGATTTAATGAGGTGTAAGGACAGCTTAGAAATATTTGTAATAATATTGATCTATTTTCTATGTAAGGTAATAATTGGTTTACGACTCATGTGGTTTGAGCAACCAAGTTATGGACGGGGTCTTAGCTCATTAGTGGTTTCCGGTTAAGATGCTTAGAGGTATATAAAGGCAAGGAATTATGTAACTGGGGTTAGTAGTTAGTTGTCAGTCGGTCAGCAGTCAGTAAGAGTCAGTACTTAGAGTAAGGACTTCAGACCGGCCCGTCCGGGTTGGTCTGGTCCGAACTCTTCCCTACCATGTTATACTCTATTGCTGTATTCAAGATTATAAATATACATCCCTAGTGAGAGTTGGAATACTACAATCATTGAATACAAGCACAATCCCATACGCAACAACATACTCTTGAACTAGGATGTTAACGTCAATGATGATAACTCCGCCACGTTATAACTTCGCGATATCCTACTTTAATGCAGTATAATTATCTAATTATGGCTCTAAATATTAGAACATTTTTAAATTAGTATAAAGAAATAATTTCTTCATCAAAATATATTATTCAACAATCATGAGAAGATTGTTTACCAATTTAACGAGGCGAATACCATTAGAACATCCAATACAACTTAATCATGACAGCTGGAACGAACCGAAAAGCACACTGACAATGAGTGACGTGATTGTCATTTGTTTATTTTTTAAACTGTTTGGCGGAGATGTGTTAGTTGTTTCTGAAAGCTGACGATTAGAGGTGTATTAAAAAATTAAGTTCAAGTGAGTAGGTTGTGATGTTATTAAATTATTCAACCGCCAGTGATATTGGCGGAGTTCCATGAGCGATATGTCAATAATGGCGGAGTAGGGTACATACATTATTGAGTGATTTACGATTGTGATAATTGCATTTTAAATATATAATACGATATTGTATTATTATAGCACACTATATATAATATACATAATATATGTTTGAACATTATTTTAGAAAATATTATAATTTTCTTTGGAAAATATTAATAAAGCATTCAATTATATTCAGATTTTTTTTCATATATTTTTTTTCGTTGAGATTATTATATTGATTGTCCTTTCAAATAAATAACTTTTTTTATAGTTCCTACGTTATTTATTTAAATATATATATATATATATGTATTAAGATTTATCGAATAGTATATTTAAGAACCAGAATGAGTAACAGAAAAGGAGAAAAAAAGTGACAGTGGTCGCAGGAGGACATGGATCTTGCCCTCGATGATGTCAGGTCCAATGGAATCACTCTATCGGAAGCAGCAAAAAAATACGGTATTCCAAGAAAAACAATAACAGATAGGATAGAAAAAAAGGTAAAAGACAATACAAGAGGAGGAGGAAGTGGAACCATTCTTTCAGAAGAACATGAGAAAGCTCTTTGTGGCTACGTCGAATACATGGCTGGCAGAGCCTTTCCTCTGACGGTTAGTCAAATCATGATGTATGCTTGGTGCATTGATAAAACAGAGGGACGAAACAAATTTGGTGAAAACGGGCCTTGTTACACCTGGTGGCTTGGGTTTAAGTCAAGACATCCTGAAGGAGCAAAACTGAGGAAACCAGATAGTCTCGATCGTGGCAGAGCCTTGTTTTCCACAGTGAACAACTTGAAATCATATTTTCAACTGTTAAATCAAGTTTTATTGGAGGGTAATTTCCCAAATCGTCCACAAGACATATATAACTGTGACGAAACCATTGTTGACTCAAACAAGAGCTCCCAGAAGGTAGTTGTGCCCCGAAGATTCCGCTCTTCACATTCGAGACAAGTAGCTTCATCAGAGCACATTACAATCCACTGTTGCATATCTGCTGCTGGTAACACCATCCCTTCATTCATTATATTTAAAGCAGCTTTTCCAGGTGGACATTATACAGCTGGAGAGCCTGATGGAGCACTGTATGGCAAGCAGAAAACAGGTTTCATGGATGGCGAGCTTTTTGTGAAGTGGCTGAAGAAGATTTTTATTTCACATGCACGTCCATCCCCCGAAAATAGCGTTTTGTTACTTGTTGATGGTCATTCATCTGTAGGGAAGGAGATACCTGTAGGGAACGAAAGACGTGGACGTTGTAGAGGTACTATTCAGCGCAGGTTACCAGTGGAAGAGCCGAGGGCTAGCACCTCAGGACTGGGACGCAACAGAGGAACAACTCACAGAATTGAAGACATGATTGAATCCATACAATTTTCAGAACAGGGAGAAATGAATCAGCTCAATGAGGAAGAGATTTCTGCTGAAAGTTGCAATTTAAGAGCTAGACCCTCTAAGCGACCAAGAAGATACCTCGCTGCAAACGAAGAAACTGACGAAAACAACTGTTACATTTGTATGTGCGACTTCTATGGTGAAGCTCTTATTCTACAAAAGAGATGGGTGGATGTGAATCCGAAGGATGTCCTCATTGGATTAGTCCTCGCTGTCTTGGGACTGAATTTAATTATAACAATGATTATTTCTGCAACGAATGTATTGAATAATAAGGACATTTTCAACACATGTACCTAGCCGTTAATTGTATTAGAATTAATAAGGTTTGAACACATTGAAGGAATTTATAAATTTTATTTTTGGGTTCAGAATCTGCTGTTTTCGATTACATCAGTCAATTATTAGACATCAAGTAGGAATTATTTCTATTACTTATGAAGGATACGAAACTAGTCGTTATGATATAATAGTAATTAACATCTTTATTTTATTTTTTTGATACTGATATTCTAGTATTGTTTCAACATTATTTAGCATAACTAGTAATATTTTTTTTATGTTTCTATTGATTTTTAATATTCATTACTAACGCACAAATACCTAATAGGTATTATTTCATTGCAAATGTACAAACAATATTAATTGATTGTTTACGTACAATTACTAATAATATAATATTAATAACAAATGAAATTTATTTATTACAAGAGTTTAGTATGAATTTAGCTGATATTCAAGTAAAGTTTCAACTATGGTTAAGAGCCAGACTGCAGGAACTGGTAAAGTGTTCTCCAAGAAATCCTATATTTTGGCTTCTGTTCTCAATAAAATACATGTAAAAATAGGAGGAAATTAAGGATTGTTCGCACAGAAAATGTTAAAAATGTCCCAAATTCTGCAGACTGGGCTGAGTTAAGAGGAATGAGTTTAATATTCTTTATGTTTCTATTGATTTTGAACTTTGAATATTCATTGCAAACGTACTTACAAATGTGTTTCATTATCCTGTAAACTATATAAATCATTGCATGGTCTATCAACTATCGTTTTAGTATATTCTAAAGGGAATTATAAAACTTTTAATGTAGTTTTTGAGGAGTTGGGTAAGTATAATGAGCGTGTGATGTAACTCCGTCAGGACTGGTGGAGTCATAACAGTAACGAAAATTTGTATGGCGGTCAAATAAGAGGTAACTATACATCGCCAATATTTTAAATTTCCCGCTAAGATGTCTCCCTATAAATTAGGGTAGAAATATTCAATCTAGGGAAAGTTTATGGAAGACCAATAGAAATACATATGATGCACTAAAAAAAAGACCTCAGTAATGAATTGCTTCTTGTGTGATTAGAGTAACATTGAAGTTGGGAATTTTTCGTGTTGGCGGAATTACCATTGCTGACGTTAACACCAAGTAATAAAGCATGTCCAATCTCGCCATTTAAATGGCGAGTTTGTGACAGTTATTTTGAGCCCTTCAATTGCAAATGGCGAGTTTTATCTATTTTTCTCCTATGCTACCAGTCTGCAGAATGTGTCTCTTCTCCCGCAGAGATTTTTATTTGAGAGGGAGTTCCTCTCTGACTCTCAGTACTCAGTAGCAGATTCAGAATCTCTCGCAGCTAAATTAATGGTAACATAGGAATTAATTCAAAATCTCCCGCAGCTAAATTAAAGGTAACATAGGAATTAATTCAAGAACTCCCGCAGAGATCTCCAATTTCTAAAATTCAATCAAAAACTCCTGCAGAGAGTCTTGGAAAAGTGTTCCATATTCTGCAGACTGGCTATGCTACAATGTTATTTTGGAGAGAATTAATGATAATTTGATCATTTTGGAGAGAAATTGTTGAATTTTGGAGAGAGCTGGAGAGACAAATGTTGAGTTTAAGAGACATACTATTTTACTTGGCGTTAACATTAATTATCGGTGGAAAAATGGGTAAAATCACTAAAATGATGGTGGATCAGCCAAATTAGTGCAAATTTATGGTGGATTTTTTCAGCTTTTTCTTTTTAAAAAAGTCAGTGGAATTTTGTGCACCAAATACGGTCACTCGATCACCGAAACGGAATGAATCGGACCGATTGAGGACCAAAACGCCAGTCTGCAGAATATGGAACATTTTTTTAGAAATTGGAGATCTCTGCGGGAGATCTTGAATTAATTCCTAAGTTACCATTAATTTAGCTGCGGGAGATTTTGAATTAATTCATATGCTACCATTAATTTAGCTGCGGGATATTCTGAATCAGCTGCTGAGAGACGAGAGTCAGAGAGTAAGTTAGTAACTGTCTCTCAAATTAAAATCTCTGTGGGAGAAGAGACACATTCTGCATGCAGCAGACTGGCCAAAACGGACCGATTGAGGACCAAAACAGACTAATTGTGGTCCAAAATGGACAGATTGGTGTTCAAAAGTCAAAACGGACAGATTGGGGTCCAAAACGGACCGAATGGGGACCAAGCCGGATCATCGCACCAAAACGGAGCTAAGTAGTTCATAAAAAACACTTAAATAGTTAGTACTATACATTGGAGAAGAATATTTAGAATGAGTTATTTAACTGATAATGGCTACCTACCTACTTAAGTTGAAAAAAAAATAGCTAACCTACTTTGAATGCTCATATCCTAATCCTATAAGCCGGAAATTATTCTTCAAAAAATATTTTAAAGGTCCCCTGAGCCCTCCACTCAAAAATTTTACGGTCCGATTAGATCCGGCTGGCTTGGCCCCATTCATCCGTTTTGGGCCCCAATCTGTCCGTTTCGGTCCCCAATCGATCCATTTTGGTCCTCCATCGGTCAGTTTCCGTCCGTTTCGGTGATTATATACACCGATATCTCTTAGGTCACTTAATTGTTCTACATTTATAGTTTCCATTATTCCAATCAACTTTCCATATAGTATTGTAATTTCTTTGCATAAGGATGTCTTCTACCTATCTATCGCACCACATTACGGCCAAGGTATATTAACTTAACAAGGTATGCTACGCCTTGATACGAATTTTAGACTCCTCTGCGCATGAACAAATACGCACATACGAACTCACGGCCATGTGCCCCTGCAATAATAGATACAGCTACTTAATTAGTTATTTGTATATAAGAATTTTTGCCGTGGTTGTTTGTGCTGTGTGCGGATGCAATGAAAAAAGTGTAATTGTTCTGATTAAATTATTTAGGTTTTCTAAAAATGTAGGAATTAGGAAGAAATAGACAGGATAAGAAGAGACAGGATCGACAGCTCTTACATAAACGTACTTTGAAGAAAAACAATACGTTTTTCCCTATTAAACCTTACTAAAAAATATATGAAAAGTTTTCACAATGCTGAATACAGCCAGTTTAGTCCAAAAAAACAAGTTGAAAGGCATTTTATTCGAAAAAGAATGGATAACAGACCTTGTTTCTATGTAAAAATAATTATCATGGGGCACACGGCCGCACACCAGCCAGCGTCTTTCACAACAAAACTGTAATCATCTTGATATGAACCTGCGCAATACTCTACCTTGTAGTTAATATACCTTGATTACGGCGCACTACAATACGGCGCACCACTGTACTTTCTATTAATGACCTCAATGTGAAAAACTGTTATGTAGTTTGTTGTATCCACTAGTTTGTTGTTCTGCATACTTCATGATTGTTTAATGACCTGGCAGGGGGGTTCGGGGGGCGGCACGCCTCCCGATACATCTACCTAACGGCTAGGTAACTGATAAGTTTTTATTTACATCTCAGACTGAAAGTTTACAATAGTTACCCCATAAAATTACAATTACAGTTTTCTATGATGAATTTTATTTTCTATTCCAAATTAAACATCTCAATCAAATAATTAAACTGTGTAGTATAAACATTGGATGATTGGATTCAGGTACTGTCAGGTGTCAAGACATAAATTTGATACGACAATTACCTATCAAATTCACTCCATTTGTCATTAATCTGTATTCAAATTACCTATCTAATAGAATGTACAGTGGTGCGCCGTGCGCCGCTCAGCTTTTAGATACGTATCTCACAGCTTGCAGTATCCCAGACGCAGACAGCATCTCACTATCACTTCTGAAGACATGCTTCACATACTTGAGCTCACTTTTTATTTCCTTTGCCATGATGGTTGCTGCCCCAATGTCTCCTCTCATAGCATTAGCTACCAAAGGAGCATATCCCACAGTATAAAGATTAGGGCACCCTAATCTTTATACTGTGGCATATCCTGGCTCACTTTGAAAATCTTGAAATCTGATATTAACTAAACCTCGGAATTATTAATCTTCTCAGTCAGTTTAGTTTCGAATGAGTCTTCTCATCGTCTTCATCATCCACGATCTTCTTCCAAATCCTCATCCACTTCATTCATTTTTTCTTTCTATCACTCTTCTCTTCCTTCACATTTTCATCAAGATTCCTCTTTTCTTTCTTCTTGCCTCCTCTCTGAACAAAAACTCTCCTACAACAGTCTGCCTCTCCTCCACCCTCAGTCTTGGCAACTTCAAAGCTACTCCTCTCTCCTCCTCCTGCTCTCCGCAATCTCAGACAAAGTGCATGAAGTTCTCCACCAGTCCTCTTTCTCCACATATCATATCATCCCTTCTCCCGTCTCCCAGACACAAGCAGTTGGTTCTTGCTCTGAACCATATTCTGTCTCTCTCGCCTCCCTCGTAGTCCTCCTCTCTCATCTCCTTGTACTCTCTATACAGCCAAAGCCTGCTCCTCTCATAAATCTCCTTCCTCCACTCTCTCTGCTACTCTTCTTTTCACCTCCTGTTCTCTCCTCCTTCACTTCTATTCCTTTATTTAACTTCTAATTGGTATCATGATAAATAAAAGTTAAATAATAATCATTGTACAGTGAAACTCCTGAGTTATGACTTATGAAGCATTGGTTCCTTCATAGCTCAGAGCCATTTCATATCTCTGGGGCACTAGATTGTTTTCTATGATTAAAATCTTCAAAAACACAATGGTTATGGAGGAATAATTTGACGCAATTCTTGACGTATATAGTTTTCTATAATTTTAACATAGAAAATACTTCAAAACTCTGGAGCATTGCATAATTCATATTCTTCATTACGAGTGTGTTTCATAACTTGGGAGCTTCAAGAACTCTAGTAGTTATAATGTATAGATATTTACGTGTCAGAAAATATGGAACCATGTTGAAAACCTTATCCAATGCTTCTAATAGCCTCATCCTGTATCGAAAAAATAAAATTTCAATAGGTATTAAAAGTTTCACAAATACGATAACCTTGTATTTAAAGAAGAATTTGCTTATATAAACATTTAGGTTTAGCATTTAAGCAACAAACATTGGAACTCTTGAAACGTAGAACTTCATTGCATACCTATAGTACCTGATACCTATACAATATACTACTCCACAAATGAAGACTTTGTTAATAACATAATAGTGTGGAAACCAAAATGCACAGACATGCGATGTTCTCAGTTAGTAACATGCAAAAGTATGTTAAAGGAAGGAAAAGTAATGTAATTTGTTAATAATTTCCTAACTTCTTAAAATAGCACATTCTTCAGATGCAATAATAAGTGACCTAAATGAGTGCTAAATATTACCCATAATATAACCACGTGGTAAAATAAAACTTCGACGCTTAATTGAAAATTTTATGGTTCATTTATTTTTTATACTATTTCTTTGAATCACTACACTCGTCTCCGAACGTGTTGCCAAATAAGCAAATCGTAGTGTTACAAAAATACATTTTCTGCAGTGCTAAACAAATAAAACTATGAAAACTGGTTAATCAGAATCTTAGAATCAACAAAAAAAGTAGAGACTAATCAAGTCTACGTTACAGCAGTTCCAACAGTGAACAGAAATACAAAATAAAATTTATCAAACAAAATCTCTGTAAAATTAACATTCAAATCAACAAATAATTAAACTAAAATAATAAATTTACTCAAATTATAAATCATGTGGTCCATCATTCAGTAACCAGAGTTCATGACAATAATTTAAAATAGAAATATTAATCTTAAACATATGTAAAATAAGCATATAATTTCTTTAATCGAACATCAACAAGTTTAATTCTCAAGAATTATAAATACTAACCCTTCACTGAATGTTACATCAAATGCATGTGATAGTTACATTATAAATATTAAGTTGGCAAGAAAAATGCATCAATAAGTTGAAAAACAAATTTTACACTAAATATTTTCTTATTTCATGATTTGATGGATATAAGATTCTTTTTGAATATAATAACTCATTGTATATAAATTACACAGTGAAGGGTTCATTATGCAATAATACAATAGAAATATTCCAAATGACTGGTACTAGAGTTTTAGGAGCTGGTGATGGCATATTCATATAGAAAGAAGATTTACATTAGTAAATTGGTGCTCAATTAGACATTACCATGTAATAATAATTGTGCCAAAATATTTGGACTTAAGTGTATCTAAGAAGCATTAATATATTAAATCGCACTAAACATCTGGATTTAAAAACTAACCTCTTATAAGTAGAGTTGTGACAATATTCGTTTAAGATCATAGATCCTGAAAATATTATAGACCGATTGAATTAATTATCAATCGTTCTAAACCAGCTGTATATAGTATTCGATACCATTTCGTTTCGTCTATGATATTCTTAAGACCTATGATTTTAAACGCATATTGTCACAACCCTACTTATAAGTATAGTTAATTACTTTTTAAGTTTTATTTCAAGTTTTCAACTAACTAAAAGTAAACCTTTAAAGTTAATTCGGTATCTACTGTTTATAACAACATGATTAATAAAAATCATCTTAATTTATAATTTTGCAATAGCAAACTATATACATACATAACTACCTAATTAAAGATCAGCCACAGATCAAAATCAGTCTTCTTTTAACTTGATAGTTATAATAAGATGCAATGAATTATTAAATTTTGTAACTAAAACCATACTCTTTGGGCAAGAAGTCACACAACCAATTACAGAATAACTATAATTAAAGTAAGAGATAGAGAAAGTACACTAGCACTGCAGATCATCATCACTAATAATCAAGTGGCAGATTAAGGCGCTATAATCGACCGTATAAAATACAACTAACCCACATAACAAAAGGCACATTGAGAAAATAAACTGTACTTAAATATAAAAAGTAAACTAATAGCTGCCTATATATTGTACTATAATTGTTACGATTAAAGAGGCAGTACAGTCAAAATTAAACTATCGTTAAAATGGTTCATAATAGATTCTGAACAATTGTTAAGCGGCCATGTTTGTTTTCAGCTACCAACGATTAGCTAGGTACAACTACATTGGTTACATACAGTACAGTACTTACTGATTACTCCATATTTAATATGCATTATCGACAATTTAGAAGTCATTTTTCATTGTAATTAAGCTTAACCTTATATCTGTTAATTCATTTTTTTAATATCTGTTCAAAATTACATAGAGATAAAAAATTATATCTGGACAAATCCATTTCTAAAATGAATAAATTCTTATACGTTTACACTTAATGAATACAGTACCTACAATTTCATTTAATGTGAATTTAGCTAGGTACCAATTGAATTGAGAAATAAATTTCCCAAATGTTATTTTATCATGATATGTAGCTACTTGCTATGAGAGAGTACAGGCAGCCAGCAATGAAATGAAGAGTTATTTGATAAAAACAAAATCAAATAATTACAAAAACAGAGCTAAAAATTAAGATATGTATCATTAGTACTTTTTAAAAATAGTTACACTATAAATAACCCTGTAATGAAATTAGTAAGGACAGAACGAAACCTGTAGCTACTTCCTGAGGTAAATATCATGTGTACCTTCCTATTAATTTCGGTATGTGTTTTCAAAGCAAATAAGTTAAGAGCCAAAAATTTTTTGAATAAAACAAAGTGAAATACAAGTAGCTACCTTTTCAGTTAAAAGCTAGTTATTGTCTGTTAAGAATTTTGAGATTAATAATTGAGCTTCAACTTTCACTGAAATTATTTCTGAAGAAGAAATGTCCTCTTCAATATCAAGTGGCTAGAAACTTTTTTTGTTAAAATCATTGAAATCAATATTAAATTTCATATTTTTGAGCCTTGTTTAGTTCATCACAGACAATAACACTATCTTTGACATTGGTAACTGTAAAAAGAATGAAAAGTCATGATGGTGCAAAATTCAGTTAAATGAGCGATTAAGAAAACCGGTTTGAAGAACAATAGAGGGGTTAAGCTATATTTTAGAAGTTCTTGAATAAGATTTAATAAAAAATACCCCGGAAAATAAGCAACAATATGTGAAAACATTAACTGCTGCCACCTCTAAAAATATCTCTCAAATTATTCACAATAACTTGTTGTTGAAAGACATGTTCAGCAGTTTAGACAATAGCCAATCATTTGGATGAAGGGAGTTTTTAGAATAGAACTCTCTTTCTGGATCATTACAGATACGATCAATAGTTATTTATTTTCTGAAACCTTTTGAAATTCGGTAGGCATTCACGCCTTTGGAAGAAGAGGCAGGGGGAAGTGGTGGGGGAGTGGCCTCTGACTTCTTCAGCTGTGGATCGGCAGTAGGGTCCATGCCCATCTTGTCAGGGATACTGAAAGGATCCACCACAGGTCTACCGCACAGCACTTTGGGGGTCTGACTACTGAGGGGAATGGGGGGAACCATTGGGGGGCCACTGAGAGGAATGGAGGGAACCATTGGGGGTCCTCTGCTTGCCAGTGCAGCAGTCGAGCCTCCACCCTCAATGGTGGACGGATTAAAGAAAAGGGGCACAGGAGGAGGACTTTCCGCATCGTGGAGTGGAACTGTAGGTGGTGATTGTGGATAAACAGCTGGAGTGTCACTCGAGTTAGTGGGAGGGACTTCTCCTGTGTCACCATCACTCTGAATGTCCATGGAACGATACATCTCTTTTAGCATCATCAGCATTGTATCTTCAGATTCCCTGAAAATAACAACTCAATGATTGAAGAGTCAAACAACTGCATCTTTAGGAACTAACAATGCAACTTGGATTCTCAATGACTTTACTTTCTAAGACATGGTGATAAAAAACAAGTTGTCACTGAGCTACCTGCTTTACACATGCGCAATTTTGCACCGAAACAACCCTCAGCACTATGCTATTTCAAATTAGAAAAAATCATTTAGACATTAGAACTTGTATCAGAAAATTTAATACATAGCTATAGAGTGGCCACAAGAATATGGGGTAAATATGTGTATTAGAAGAAGTACTGAATCCATAGCATTTTAAATCAATCATAACAATAAATTATTGAAGTAACCAAATACAGCTAGCTACCCTTTAATTTTCAGTAGAAATCTACAGGTACTACCCATAGTGATTTAGCTAAATATTCTATGAAGATTCATAGCTGTGAACAACATTATTAAATAACTACTTTTCATCATCAAAAATTCGATTGAATTATCAATTAAGTTTCATTAAAATTTGAAAGAAACAACTAACGTTCATAGAAAAGGTGGTTATATAGAAAATTAGAGCTACAGATGTAATGGTGAATCTTTCAAGTTTAATAGCAATTAGCTACATGCAAAAATAAATAACAATTGAACTTTTGGAAGGAAGAATGATACTCACCAGTAGCAGAGATGAGTTTGCAGGGCAAAGATATATTCTGTGAAACTCTCATAAGGTTTCTCTTGCAGAATGAAGTCAATTCTACGGCCTGAATTAAGTTGCCCGACATATGGTGTTCCTTGAAAACTCTCTCCAGAATTGCCATCAATTTCTCCAAACTGTTTTCCCACTTCCTTAAAACAAAATATCAAACTCAAATTATTGTCACCAGTAGCTGTACATGAATTAACAGACCTGATAGGAAATAACAAATATTCACCTCTTTAGCCTCGCCCTCAATTTGTGGTGCAGCCTCTGCCCCTGAATACATGCTGAACATTCTGTTCCAAGTGGAGCTGAAGGAGCCAATTATCTTCTGTTTGATGTCTCCTCCAACCCTCTCAATAGTGTCCTTCAACTCTGCCACAAACAATTGAATAACAGTTTAATACAACAGAAACTTAAAGAAAATTGTCCTCTAAGAATATTTACTCATAGTAAAACACTTTACTAATATTGCATAGTGTATGGTAAGTTCAGAGTTCCATAATAACAAAATTATATATTTTTCTCACATGATAATAGGGTAAGTTACAAATTATCAATCAGTACTACATCTTCAGTCATTTAAGAAAAAAATATATAAAAATTATTATTATTAGATAGCACTGTGTAATAATAATAATTTTTATATTATTTTCTTCTCATATGACTGAAGATGTAGTAGCTACTGACTGATAATTCATAGCTTACCATAGTGTGGAACCGTAACCACAACTAATTATTTTACCTAAGTGCATCCTCTTTCTGCCTTTGTGATGGGGAATGAGAACAGGTCTCAGATCAGTTAGATGTGGATTCACAAGAGTTTCCATTCTGTAGGCCACAGGGTCAAAGGGATGATATATGTTGAAGACATTGCGACAAGTTGGGAGGTGATAGTCATTGTCCATATCAGTCAGACCTCTCACAGTTAGAAACATGGCTGTGAGGAATAGATTGTAAGGTTATCACACTTTAGATAAACAATTAAGAATATTTTATAATTCATTTCTAATTAGTATGTTAGAATAATCAATAATAATAGTTATCTTAAAATTTTATTTGAAGGAGGGGCAAGATGTAACCCAGAAAATAAAAAATAAGTGAATATTGAAGATTTGGAAATGAATCAAGATTGTTAGCTAGTTTAATTTTCATAATTACTAGTAGGACAAAATTTATATACACCCAGTGTCACGATAATAGCGGCAGTATTTTTTCTAATGTTATGAAAATACTGTCTTTTCCATTGGTTTGAAATTTTGGTGGTTATATCCTTTGTGTATGTCCCAACTTCTCACCAATTTTTGCTTTAATTCCTTTCATATTTCAGAATTTATTCTAATTTAAGTGGAATCGAGGTGTGCCACGCTAATAGTTGAGATACAGTTTTAACAAAATCGGAAGAGGCAATGGTCTTTCTGATGACAAAAAAGCAACAATCATCAAAGAAATGACTAAAGGGAAGGATGCTAAACATATTGCAATCTCATTAGGTCGCCATGTTGAAACTGTGAAGTGTTTTCTTGCTGACCCCTCACCAAGGAAAAAGCGGTCCGATTCTGGAGTCTAAAGGCAGTGACGACTCGAGAACTTCGACTTGTTAAGCGAAAACTACTCAAGAAGCCAAGGCAAACATCGAAAACCATTTTCAAAGAAGCTAATTTACCAGAAGTGTCAAAATCAACAAGATGCCGGATACTCAGAAACTTAGCAAAGAATTTTTCACCTGAAAAACAACCTGCTCTGTCACCTAGACACAAGGATTCAAGAATGCAATGGGCCAGAAGGTACATGAAGATGGTAATTTTCACTGATGATACCCGCGCAACCTTGGATGGGCCTGATGGATGGGGGAAAGGTTGGGTCGTAAATGGGTATAAATGTCACAGTCGTTTTTGGGCAGGGATAGTTGGAGGTAAATTTGTTGGTCCTTATCGAGTCCCAGAAGGCGTAAAAATCACTTCTGCAGCGTATTGTCAGCTTCTTGAGACTGCTTTTCTCCCATGGCTGGATAACATCCCACATTCAAGGCGCTTTAAGCTGATTTTTCAGCATGATAACGCCCCTTCCCATTCAGCAAAGGCAACACAAGCATTTTCGACATCAATAGGGATCAAAGATGATCATTTGATGGAATGTCCAGCATGTTGTCCTGATTTAGACCCCATCGAGAACTTATGGGGAATTCTGAAGCAGGTAATTTACCACGATGGGAAGCAGTACAGCTCAAAGGACGACTTGTGGAATGCAATAAAGGCTGGTGCAAGCAATATTAGCACTTCTGAAATAAGAAAATTGACTAACTCTGTTGATAAAAGGGTTGAATTGGTTCTCCAGAAAAAAGGATCTTACGTTCGATATTAATCTTGCAATTCATTGTTTATGGAGTTTGAGCAGCTTTCTATTATCGAATAAGTATTGTTTAAACGTGTTTTCATCAAAATAAACCTTTCATTTTGATTAAATTTGTTTTAAATCTCCTTTTCCCCATTATAACTAATACCTTGGCACGCTTCATAAGTTGTTAAAAGTTGTTAAATCCAATAAGCACCTGTAAATTTTCAAACAAGCTATTGAAAAATTATGTAGTGATTTTAAGATATATTTTGAATATACACTATAAATACTGACCAAATTCATAATATATTTAATGATTTATGTTACAAAATATAACTTCACTATTACCGTGACACGGGCTGAATGTTAGGATTTGTGTCTAAATATATAAACAGTTAGCTAGTCACCAAACCATATATCTCAGAAGTTACCTACCAGTCGGGGATCCCAGGAAAAAGGCAGCATATGGTTGGAATTCAAGTTGAGAGTATCGGACATTAGGTTGCCCTGTACCGGCTGGTCCTAATTCATAACTGGCACTTGTTTGGAGAGTAGATTTAGCTTTAACTTCAGGATTTTCTCCAGCTGGAGCTGAGTTATTCTCTTCCTTTTCATCCCAAGGTTTTTGATGCATCAACAAATCAAATACAATGACAGCACCAAGAGAATGACCTGCTACACTCACATTGCCTTTGAATGTAGGATTTCTTTTCATGAAAAGATTATAGAGTCTGTTCAGTTCACTCACAACAGTATCCATTATAACTTGACAGTAGGTAGGACTTGTATAGAGCAGTACATCCAAAATTGTGTCATTTGTAAACTCCCTCAGTAATGGAATGGAACGCAGAGTAATCGGTTTGATTCTGGAGTCTATGCCATCTCCTTCAGAATGCAAGGCTTTGTGCCATGATATTGGAAGTATTTCAACCCTGCCAACCTTGCCACTGTCAACAGCTTCTTTGAAATGACTTCCAATGATCTCAGAGCCCAATTCTCTGAAACCGTCAACACATAACTCAACAGGTCTGAATCTCAGATCACAAACTGGTCCAATTCCATGAATCAAAAATAACAGATGGTCAATCTGATCAGTTTCCCCATCAGGGATTTCAAAATCATGAGTACCTCGTTTAACAGTATCAGCAGCCACCGATTCGACAAAAATGGTACTGTAGTGACTCATGGAATTAGGAGACACAATGGCAACTGATCCAGGGTTCTCACCAACCATTTCAATTTTCCTGTTCCATTTTCCTGACTCTACACATTCCTTATATACCGTTTCTAAAAAGTTAGCTGAATCTTCATCATAAGGCTGTGGCAGCATCTCTAAAGCACTTTTGCGAAACCAGGTACATCTTCTCACATCATTTCTATCATTTGACTTTTCAATCTTCTTTTTCTCTTTGAAAGGATAAATTGCTGCCTTTTCACCATCCCAATAAACTGGAAATCTACTTCTGGACTTGATATTCACATCATACCTTCCTCCATCAGTATGTACTGGCTCTGTACTTCCCGTTCTATAAGCTTCCTCGAGATTGATAGAATCTTTGAATGAGAAAGGTTTCCATGATATAGGATCAGAGCCTTCAGTGTAAAACCAGTGAGCATTTACAGGATAATACACATCCTGCTGATTCACAGGAGCAGAGTCATCCTCTATTTGACCAATAGAAGTGCTAGTATAAGCATAATTAGGATTGTTAGTGGATGAGCTATAGGCAGCTGAAGAAAAATTAGACATC
Source organism: Caprella mutica (assembly GCA_947561585.1). Taxonomy (NCBI): domain Eukaryota; kingdom Metazoa; phylum Arthropoda; class Malacostraca; order Amphipoda; family Caprellidae; genus Caprella; species Caprella mutica. The sequence continues at coordinate 32,999 of CANNZV010001543.1, read as the reverse complement.
TCTGCTTTAATGGGATTGTTATTATATTAACTAATCCTGTAACAAAACTGAATTTTTTTCACAAATCTATCACTTAAATTTAGAAGTTAAGGCAAATTTTATTAAACACAATCATAATTTCAATCTGAAATAATTAATAAAAATAAAAATTAATTAATGGTGAAGATTTTATTCTTCTGGTTTTTAATGGAAAAATAATAATTTTTTTTTTTAATGCAATCCTATTCCTAATAGCAGCTAATAACCAACCAATTTAAGTGCTCATAATTGTAATCAGAAATATTATAACTAAACATAATTAATGGTCTCATCCACTCTAAAACTAAAATTTCTCTAGAAAGGTTGTATAACACAGGATACAGTAACATAGGGTATGGTAATCAGCTGATTGAATCTATAGTTTGACGTGACCACCGGGTGACTCAAAATGGCGACTCTGACCACACTTTGAAAAATGGAAAAACCTACTTAAACTTAATCACTTTTAAATTGAATTTTTTCTTATCAATTACTAACTAGGCATTGGTTAAATTGTATTTCCATTATTTTTTTCTTATTTGTTATTCATAGGAACTACAATTTAGCAGTTAACTAGCACTAGTTTAGGCTCCTAGGTAGCCTATTTTCAAGACCCTATTTTTTATAGATAAGTTAAAGAAATGAACAATAAAAACACACCTGAATTATATCTATATAATCAACTTTAAGGTTCAATCGCCATTTCCGCTTTTCTTTTGCACGAAACCCCTATAAAATGACTTCAAACTTCTCGAAATTAACATGCAAATACGAGGAATTATGAGCCGCTCGGTCACAAACAAGGAATGTGTTGTTGTGGTGACGTCATATTTTTGTGTCGTCTGCTAGGTACTATACCCGATTATGTTCCTGTACCCTGGGAAAACCTACTTAAACTTAGCACTTCTAAATTTAATTTATTTCTGATCAATTACTAACTAGGCATTGGTTAAATTGTATTCCATTATTTTTTTCCTTACTTGTTATTCATAGGAACTACAATTTAGCAGTTAAATAGCACTACTTTACGCTCCTAGGTAGCATTTTTTCAAGACCCTATTTTTTATAGATAAGTTAAAGAAATTAACAATAAAAGCACACCTGAATTATATCTATATATTGAACTTTGAGGTTCAATCGCCATTTCCGCTTTTCTTTTGTACGAAACCCTTCTAAAATGACTTCAAACTTCTCGATATTAACATGCAAATACGAGGAATTATAAGCCACTCGGTCACAAACAAGGAATGTGTTGTTGTGGTGACGTCATATTTTTGTATCGTCTGCTAGGTACTATACCCGATTATGTTCCTGTACCGTGGTATAACATATCAAGGTTAAGAGAAAAGAAATTGATCAAGTATTTGATTCATAATTAATTATTCAAGAAATCTTCCCAGTTCACACTCACCCTTCACTGTCCAACTGTTCTAATAATAATCTATTACAGATATTGCAGGATTTTTCAAAACAAAATTATCCTTTTAGAGTAATTACCTGCAATACCTAGAGGTAGTTACTGAGGAGTGTGTATGTTATTTTTGTGATGGGTAATGTTAGAATAACAACTGGCCTGCAGTTGTTATACATTTTTATGAAATACATTTCAATTAAACAAAATATCATAATACATATTAACTAGAAAATCTCAAAAACTAACTTTTCAAACCAACTTTGACTTGGGAGTTACAATATTTGACTGTGAAAATAGCTAAATATACTCAGACAGAATCAGATTCTTCAATAAAAATGTTTAAACTGTGCTGAGATTATTAGTAGCTAGGCAAGGAGGTCCTAACTAGTAACTGCAATATACGTACAAGTTGAATGACAAAATTACAAACCATGTTTCAGAGTAAAATATGTTTCCTTAAAATATTTTCTATGAAATATCTTATAAAGAAAACTAACTTCAGCATATACTCTTGTAAAATTTCTGTTCATCTTTCATACGTTTTGTAGAGATTACTGGACGAAATGAGTGTTAAATGGCCAGTCTGCAGAATATGAAACATTTTTCCAAGACTCTGCAGGAGTTTTTGATTGAATTTTAGAAATTTGAGATCTCTACAGGAGATCTTTAATTAATTCCTATGTTACCATTAATTTAGCTGTGGGAGATTTTGAATTAATTTCTATGATACCATTAATTTAGCTGCGGGAGATTCTGAATCTGCTACTGAGAGTCGGAGAATAACCGTTTCTCAAATTAAAATCTCTGCGGGAGAAGAGACACATTCTGCAGACTGGGACTAAAATGTTGGTGGATTAGCTAAATTACTGGAAATTCATGGTGGATTTTTCAGCTTTTTCACAAAGTCAGTGGAATTTTGTGCACCAAATACAGACTGGCATGTGCATCTCTTGAGACTATTTTATGAGTGATTTACTTGTTATTTTAACTTATTTACATGTTTTTCAACTTATTTCACCTCTCATTTCTCAAAACAAAAGTCGCCAATAAATTGGAGACTTTATCCATACTTTGAAACATGGAATACATACCTACTACGGTACTACCTACCTAATTAGGTATGTAACTAAGTACATACATTATACATACGGAACACTAACTAAGTATACCACAACACAATCTACATTCTTGATTCTACAGTGGTTACTGGTTATGCCGTTAGCCCGTTATGGCACTCATGGACAATTGGACATGACACAAAAAATATACTTAACCTCAATGCTTGACATGATGACACAATAAATATATTTAACCTCAAAACAAGTTGATAAAAACAACCAGTGTTTTGATGACGTAGTTGTTAATCATCACTCGCAGTTGTAAATTTATTTATTTTGAACTCTTCTAGTATATCAATCAATTACTAGAAATGAAAATGATTTTTTAAATTTAAATAATGGATAGTATTTTCAACAACTTACCCTATTTCTATAATTATTCATTATTCCTAGCTCAGTCAACCCGTAGGTACTGAAAGCCTGAAACTCGTCTAGAAACGATAGGCTAATGACGTCATCAAAGCGCTAATTTGTGAGAGTATTTAATTACATATAGAATGACTATACTCTTCTAAGTAGTGTATTACGGTTCTATACTAATGAAAAAGCTGCACCCTATTGTAGACTTCTGATGGCAAGGCCTCATTATGCTAAATTAAATGTAATTGCCTCAAACCCACTCCCTATCTACTACGCACTAAATGTTATACCCTAGGGTCTCTACCTTGTTAGACTATACATAATACAGAGATTATAGGCTTATAGTTCTATATATAAATAATGTAATTTATTTCTTTTTCCAATGGAGAGCTACTTAATTATTTAAAAGTCGGATAGGAAAATAACTGGAAGGTAGCCTAATGATATGTCTAATATTTCGGTATTCAATCTAGGTACCTATGTGAAGTAAATTAGGTATCATCGGATATTCTGACCAAAGCTTTGAACTCTATATATACCTAACTATAAAATTCATGATACAACTAGAACGACCACTTTAAGAGCGCATACCTTAACCGCCGCTATTGAATAATTTTTGAGTTATAAATGACCTTGTCCCGATCGCACTCAAAATCACAGGGTACAGGAACTTGAAGGGTATAGTAACTAGTAGACGACGCAAAACATGACGTCACCAAAACAACACATTTCATGTTCGTGACCGAGCGACTCATAATTCCTCGTATTTGCATGCTAATATCGAGAAGTTTAAAGTCATTTTATCAGGGTTTCGCGTAAAAGAAAAGCGAAAATGGCGATTGAACCTCAAAGTTGAATATGTGGAAATAATTCAGGTGTGTTTTTATTGTTCATTTCTTTTACTTATCTATAAGAAATAAGGTCTTTAACATATACTAACTAGGAGCCTAAATTAGTGCTAGTAAACTGCTTAACTGTAGTTCCTATGAATAACAATTAATTGGAATAAAATAATAGAAATACAATTTAACCAATGCCAAGTTAGTAATTGATAAGTAAACAATAAATTTAGAAGTGACTAAGTGTAAATATGTAGTCTGCATGTTTCAAAATGTGGTCAGAGTCGCCATTTCCGGTCACGCCGTGGTCACGTCAAACTAGATTCGATGAGCTGATTACTATACCCTATATCATATATGTTACTGTATGCTGCAAAGTCTAATCATATGATTCCTTGATAATGACCAATCGTCCAATTTTTGGTCGGGGTGTACCCCGGGGCTCTTCATATTCTTCTTTATATCATTAGGTTATTATTCATAATATTCAAATTATTTTCAGTAATAGTACATATGTTATATGTAGTTAAATCCGAGTGACCATTTAATATAACATGAGTAACGATCGATTCTTCCAAGAAAAAATAATCAATTTATTTAAATTACTGTTTACGTTACTTGTCAATAAATTATTAACATCTTCAATAATTATTAGCATCTGGGTACAGGAACATAACGGGTTGGTATAGTCAGGATACAGTAACATAGGGTATGGTAATCAGCTGATCGAATCTAGTTTGACGTGACCATCGGGTGACTGAAAATGGCGACTCTGACCACACTTTGAAACATGGGAAAACCTACTTGAACTAAGTCACTTCCAAATTTAATTTTCATCTTATCAATTACTAACTAGGCATTGGTTAAATTGTATTTTCATTATTTTTTCCTACAATTTAGCAGTTAACTAGCACTAGTTTAGGCTCCTATGTAGCATATTTTCAAGACCCTACTTTTATAGATAAGTTAAAGAAATGAACAATAAAAACACACCTGAATTATATCTATATATTCCAAATTGAGGTTCAATCGCCATTTTCGCTTTTCTTTTGCACGAAACCATTTTAAAATGACTTTAAACTTCTCGATATTAACATGCAAATGCGAGGAATTATGAGCCGCTCTGCACACAAACAAGGAATGTGTTGTTGTGGTGACGTCAAATTTTTGTGTCGTCTGCTAGGTACCACCACGGTACAGGAACATAATCGGGTATAGTACCTAGCAGACGACACAAAAATATGACGTCACCACAACAACACATTCCTTGTTTGTGACCGAGCGGCCCAAAATTCCTCGTATTTGCATGTTAATATCGAGAAGTTTAAAGTCATTTTATAAGGGCTTCGTACAAAAGAAAAGCGAAAATGACGATTGAACCTCAAAGTTGAATATATAGACATAATTAAGGTGTGTTTTTATTGTTAATTTCTTTAACTTATCTATAAAAAATAGGGTCTTGAAAATATGCTACCTAGGAGCGTTAAGTAGTGCTAGTTAACTGCTCAATTGTAGTTCCTATGAATAACAAATAAGGAAAAAAATAATGGAATACAATTTAACCAATGCCTAGTTAGTATAATTGATGAGAAAAAAATTAAATATAGAAGTGCTAAGTTTAAGTAGGTTTTCCCATGTTTCAAAAAGTGGCCAGAGTCGCCATTTCCAGTCATCCGGTGGTCACGTCAAACTATAGATTCTATCAGCTGATTACCATACCCTATGTTACTGTATCCTGGGTACCACAGTACAGAGAATATATAGTATCCCAGAGCTATAGGGGGGATATTACGCGTGTCCCGGTAGGCTGTGACGTCACATGTCAACAATGGTGCGTACGTTTGTACGTACAGTACAAACACAAAAGATGGCTGCAACACACCCAACTTTTGTTAAATAACGTTTTCGGTGATATTTTTTTTAATTCCACATTTCGTCATACGGACGAAAATTAAAAAATGACTGTTGATGAAATTGCTACTGGTCTTTTTACACCCAAAATAGTAACAAATTTTTAGTCTTGAAGAAGACGATTTATTCAAGATAATTAGATCATTAGTCAGATCGGTCGCGTTGGCCGCCATCTTAATTCTCTATTCCACGTGACCCACAGCAATTCTGTTTACTATGACGTGACCTCTTGTTTACATACATGACGTCACAGCCTACCACGGAATAAATTTGAATAATACATGTAACTGGGGTACTATACTATTCTATGTACTGTGTAGGTACTATACCCGTTTATGTTCCTGTACCCTGGGTATAGTAACTAGTAGAAGACGCAAAAATATGACGTCACCAAAACAACACATTTCTTGTTTGTGACCGAGCGGCTCATAATTCCTCGTATTTGCATGTTAATATCGAAAAGTTAAAAGTCATTTTATAAGGTTTTCGTGTAGAAGAAAAGCGAAAATGGCGATTGAACCTCAAAGTTGAATATGTAGATATAATTCAGTGTGTTTTTATTGTTCATTTCTTTTACTTATCTATAAGAAATAAGGTCTTAAAGATATACTACCTAGGAGACCAAACTAGTGCTAGTTAACTACTAAACTGTAGTTCCTATGAATAAAAATTAAGGAAAAAAAAATAATGGAAATACAATTTAACCAATTCCTAGTTAGTAATTGATAAGAAAAAAATTAAATTTAGAAGTGACTAAGTTTAAGTAGGTAGTCCCATGTTTCAAAGTGTGGTCAGAGTCACCATTTCCAGTCACCCCCCGGTGGTCATGTTAAACTAGATCGATGAGCTGATTATCATAACCTATATTTTACTGTATCCTGATTAGTATCAATATTGTACCAAAATATCAAATTAAATAAAAAACACACAAATGGTTTTGTAAGACGTTGGGTGTGTTACCATCGCCGTCATTAGTCCGTTAAGGGTAACCTTGTGTGCCAAACTTGAACGCCGTAGTTATAGTCCGTTAAGGCAAGGTGTATTCCCAGACTGTGGTAACCGTCTTACAAATATCTCTTATAGGAACATATCAAGGAGAATGAAAACCATAAGAGATACCAGATTATTTATTTCAAAAACACTTAGAAACTATACAATTTATACTAATCTAAATTAACTAAAAAAACAAAATTGTGTTTTAAAAGAAATATAATGATTGAATAGAAGTATGAGAAATTATTTCCATTAGAAAAAAAAATTTAGTACAAAATAAAATAATAAAAAATACAATGAGTTTTATTTTAATAAATATATAAATGAAATAAAGAAATATTGATTGGAGGGGTAACTGGCCTGTTTTGGAATAGGCCAGTAACCGCTACAGTTTAAATTAGGTGTACTCTAATCAAATAATGAATCAGACAACGGCTCAAATTAGTAGTCCTAAATTAACATCTATGTAAGTCAATTAATCAATGATATACATACGGAGAAAATTAACTTACAATATGGGTCAAACATTGGAAGTTGACGTACGGTTTCCCTCTCACAAATAAGCACTGGATTTTGAAAATAATCCCTGAGGGAATACGAATGGGGTTAAAGTGGGTTTCTATCGAATGTGGTGCCACTGGAAACTCTTTGAAAGCACTGTACTAGCATACGTCTGTATGGCTGTCATCCTTCTCTGGTGCTTTGCTAATTGGCGTCAGACTCTCACTACTTATTGAATGTCTGCTCTGCAACATCAGAAGCTGTTCTGCAACATAAGAAGCTGTTCTGCAGCATGAAAACTTTTTCTGCAACATCAGAAGCTGCTCTGCAACATCAGAATCTTTTCTACAACATAAGATGCTGTTATGCAACATCAGAAGCTTTCCTGCAACATCAAAAGCTGTTCTGTAACATCAAAAGCTGTTCTTTAACGGAAGCAGCTGTTCTTCAATCTGCTTCAGTTGCTGGTGCCCTCATCTTATCTTCTTCTAGAATATCTAGGCTGTGACTCTGCCGTAAAGAATGCAATCACTGTCGTTGGGACACTGTTGAAACTGCTCAACTTGGCACTTGTCCAGATCTTATACCCACCCTAGGCTGGATGGAAACCTTCATCGGCTAAGTCTTGCGAGGTTTGCCTAACGCGGCAGGGGTTACGGAAAGGCTCCACTCAGCTAGAGCTTAAAAGCTCCTAAACTTCAATAGACTCTCCCGTAAGCAGAACGTGTGTGATAGACAACTAAGGATAGTTAAAAAAAAGTCTTCATCCTTTCAATTTGCCGCTTATCTACTCCCAAGACTCGTCTAAAACTCCATATTCCTCCAATTCCTATTGATTCTCAATCCACCTTTGGGATGTTTTAATTTTACCCTCAGCAAATAGAAACTCTTTAATTTTTAATTAACTTTTCTCGTGAGTTCCTATCCTCCTCATTTGGGAGCTCCTATCCTCCCAAAGAAATTTAACACATTCGCGAATTTAAGGAAAACAATCCCTTCAGAGCTCGTTATTTCTATAAAGTAAAACACAGAAAACATCTTGCCCATTAAGAACTCCTTGTGATTTATTACCCTCACCAAATGCATTTTATGTAACATATAGTTTGGAAGTCTTACTAACCCTCTCACAGCGAGAGTGTTATTGCCAAACAACTTCTCTAGAGTCTAGACCACAACAATTTGAGCAGAAGGGAAATATCCAATATCACTGCTTAGTGCTTATATCAAAGTCACAAAATGATTAACTTTTAATAGCAACTTCAAGTATACAGTCTCATCAATTTTCACGCAATTTGGTTGATTACTTTTTGAGTTACAAATGATCTTGACCTTTGACCTGATCGCTCTCAAAATATAATCAAAATGATTCCTAGATAATACCCAATCGTTCCACAAATTTCAGACATTTTGGTTGAATAGTTTTTGAGATATGCGAATAACAAATTTACCATTAATTTATGATAACAGGATTACAAATTAATTTGTGATAACAAGATTACAAATAAATAAATGCCGATCAAAACATAACTTTCCGCAATTTTGCAGAGGTAACTATATACATGAAGCTCATATATGTATCTTAACGGGTCCTATGACATTTTAGAGAATTATTGGGAAGTGTAATTACTGTAATTACTCTTCGTTAGCTACCGAACCAATCGTACATTGACTTCTATTTGGTTGAGATCAGCCTGTCTGAACTTTATTGGAAGGTGAAATCTAAACTGCTTTTAAAGCCTTGAAATATTGACAGCTGTTCAGGAAAATCTCTTCGATTTTTCGTTAGCAATATAATTTATAGTGAATAGCAATAGTCAATTTCCTCCCAATTAATTCTCTTGACTTTAATTTATTTTAGTCTCACGCATCGTCTCTAAAAACCTCATTGATAATACATATTTATTAGTATTATATGGCAGTTGTCAGAGGACAGAAATTACAGACAAACACGTCATTGTGTCAATCACGGTACTTAATTGCAAACTCTCCACACCAAGTAATGATGAAAAACATTAACATATCGTGTGGCAGTGCGCCCATGTGTGGTGAAAGATGATCTCCTATTTATTTTTGTATATTATGAGTTTGGGACCGGCCGCCGGATTGTGATACTCGAGGAAAGTTAATTTTAACTTCAAGATTGATTATATTCTTTTAAAAAGTACTTTTTTAACCAATTTGGTATCATTATCTCTCTTCTTCAAACAAACAAAGAAATTATGAATAGATGAGTTAAAGCTTATTGATTAAAAGTTTATGAATATTTTAATGCAATAATAGAATATAGAATGTTTATTTTATTCATGGTAAAGATGGAATACGATATCGCTTGAAGACGTTTCTCACTCTGGAAATTATCGTATTTTATCATAGATTTGAAACACTTGCAGTGTATTCTTTTCGTTTATATCTTAATGTCCTAAATTATTGTAATTTACGTTAAAATATGATATTGCCATTATCCACGATAACAGACGATAAATCCTATTTTTTGTTGCATTATATTATTGATATCACTGATTGAAATCTTTCTATATGTTAATATCTTGAATATTCAAAGTATTTAATTTTTTATCATTTATTTAAAGTATAAATCATATTTTTATGTTTGGTAACTAATTGAATACAAAAATAAAAATAATTCTGAAGCTATACCAAATCATTTAATCAATACATACCCAATTAACCTTATATCCAAGTAACATGAATCGTAAATACGGCAATCAATTTTTTATTCAATCAATTAAATTTATTGAGTTTAGTTTGCAGGAGTATATTTTGAAGATTTTAAGTTTATAACCAATGGATGTATAAATCGACAAGTAAAATGTAAAGTCCAATGATGAGTACTTTCATTTCTATCTCACAAGGCATGCGAAATAATAACTAGAAGCTCTCAACAGAAATGTTATAATTTGTCATTCTTAGTTCATAATTTGCGAATGGTTTCCGAGGCTGTGATTCCTTCTGCCGCCAGTCTCGAGAGCATCGGGCGGAAAATGTCTGCGGTGAAAGGGAACACCATTCCCTTGCCTTGAATTTCACCATTTAGAACCATTTGAGTTGCGATAGCACATGGGTACCTGAGAAGGTTTATTTTTTTTAATTTTGAGAAATACAATAACATTGAATTTTCTTTAACTGAATATTTCAAATGCCTCCAAACTTACCCAACAGTTTTTGCCATTGCAGAGTAGCCTTTAGTGTCCCCGTAACAAAGTAGATTTATTCCTCTGACTTCCTTCCCGCCATCGCCAGGCCAACTTATGCCTATTTCGTGACGTAGAACCACTAAATCTCGCTCATCATTTTCTGAAATTTAACATACAAATATTGTTCAATTATTTACTTTTCAACTTCATTAAATATAGTTCTCAAAATATAAAATTGATATCTAATAAGTCCGTTAAAGGAGTGTGTGTTACCATAGGCAAGCTGCTTGGCCAGGTAGCTAGACAGAGTGTCCAGTGGAGTGCCGTGCTTTGCTACTATCTCCTCTTGCAGCAGACCCAGAGACTCAATGCCCAGCATAATGTCCTCTCTTCCACCTACTCTCTCAGTTATAACGGATCTTAGGTTGTCGTAAAACATGTTCGTGTCCAAGTCTCCGATAAGAGAACACACCAATTCACGCTATTAAAATGAATGATCATTTAACAGTTATATCATGAATTTAATATACTCAATATAGACTGAAAATTATAGAAAAATATTCTTGTGGATTGTTTGTTATAATAGTTTCTTTCAAATTTGGTATTTAACAAAGCAACTTATTGTTAACAAACCCACTTATAAGACAAAGTCAAATCTGTATTAACTCATCAACAAATGATAAATTAATTTGAATCTATGTAAAATGTTAAATTAAAAAAATAAATAAAACAATATGCATATGTACACCTTCACTCACCCATGTAATATCAGGTCCTCCAGAGTGCAATGATGGATGCGGGTTAGGATCTATAAGGCCAATGTCCACCAATCCTTTGACCAAGTCTGAACAGCCTCTGTACCTGAGAGTTCCTCTCATTACAGTGTGAGCATCTTTGATGCTGTACATGTCTCTGTAAATTGTAGAGTCCCTGTTAGCAAACCCTTCCAGAGCCAAGCCAGGAATGAAGTCGAAATTCTTAGTTGTAGTGAGGAGTTCGCCTTTTTTGATTTCGACCGTCTGTTCATAAATAGATAGTAATAACGTAAGTGAACCTCAAATTGATGAACGAAACCATTGCATATTATTTTACACTGTATGAAACAAATCACCTCGTTGTTTTTGATATATTTGGCAGCAGACAGTGCATTTAACAGTACTCCTTTAGGACTCCAAGAGAATTTGTACCTCAGAGGGTTGTCAGAGTGTTCAGGTGCAGGTAATCCACCACAAAAAGACACATACGATTCAATTTTGCCTCCACCTTGATGGACCTTCAATAGTATTGTGGTAATAAGTTAGTTTTAATTAATTTCATGTGCCCATATACAGTGCCATTATATTGCTAATTTATCTATTAGACTATTTCCCAAAAAGTAAATCTAGAAAAACTCATAGAATTTATACATGTCTTCATTTATAAGCTTTTAATATAGTTTTATTTGGTTGGTTGCAATTCATTTATTGTCCATGTTGATATATTTCTAATATTTTCCAAGCTCATCAATACTAAAATGAAGCAAACAAACCTCTTCAAAGCAATCCAGGGCCAGCAAATGGTCAATCCCAGGGTCCAGACCAACTTCGTTGATGACTGTTATTCCAGCATCTACGCACTCTTGGTGTAACTCTTGCATCTCAGCTGAACAGTAGGATGCTGTAACCATATTGGTCTGAAAATTGAAGAGTGTATCAATAGGGTTTGTGATGCCTATCTTCTTAATTTAAACACCATGCAGTGAAGTGATCAGTGTATCGTTTAAATTTTGGCCCATATTATTGCTATATCCATAACGAATAGCTGCATGATATTTTTAATGAAAGCGTTCAAAAATAACAGAAAGTGAATTGAAATTAGCGTTCAATTCAGAATTTAAAGTACATTGCAACATACAGTTATTTAGATAAAGATATATAATGCAAAGAGGAAGCACCTGCACCATCAATTAATAGTAATAATTTACACCAACAGTAAATATCAAATGATTGGGATGTATGTAGTAACTACTTAAATGGATTGCAAATAAATATCACGAGAATTTGTATCTCAATGTGTTTAATTAAGTTATCAATAAAGGTAGTCTTACTTTATTGTTGATGCAGATCTTAGCGACTTGTGGATGTAGGCCATAGGGTAGCAGTGAAATGACCACATCACTCTCCTTCACCAGTTGGTCGAAACTCTCTGCCTGCTCGTTGATATCTAGCAACATTGGCTCGACAGATTCGTATTTAGAAGCTATGGCATCAGCGTCCGCCTTTAGGTTAGAAGCTGTTGGGAATAATAACACTATTGTAATCTAATATGAATCATATTTTGAATATCAATATGGTTAAAAATTATTAATAAATAAAATTAATCATTCAAAAAGACACATCGCTGACGTCTAAAGGAACATTGATACAAGTGGGACAAGAAAGTGACTCTATTGACAAAATCACCGTACCATCAATCGGTCACAATGTGCATTGTGAATACAGTCACTTACTAGACTACTAGAGAATGTGTAAATAAAGATTGTAAAGTGCAAGCCTACCTAACATAAATCTAAAACCTTTGATGAGCATAACCCTATATATAGCGCTATCCTCTAAAACTGAAAATGACTAACATGGTAATAATCAAGTGATATATATATCCTGTTAAATTTGTGCTCATAATACTATTCTTAATACAATGAGGCAATCAAGTCACTACTACTTTATGCTTATAATTATCTAATTTACCGTTAACTGAACAGTGCTAATTTAGTATACAGAGCTATTGAATTATCAATTACTACCAATTTACATAACATTCACACTTTTTGTAGTAGTATACTGCATATATGATATATGATCATAAAAATATTTCATATATAAATAAACAATATAAAATTTATTTTTGCAAGCATATTTAAAGCCTTCCGTTTAATTTATTTATTTCAAATTTCCAGTAATTACAAATAATTTATCATTTATACCACCAATTTGAACAGTCAATATACTTTTCTAAAGACATATTGGACATTTATGAAGCTTTTATTATATAACATGTATGACTCTATTCCTGCTGTCCCTAGTTAGGTACTAACCTAGTATGACTCCATTCCTTTTGTCTCTGGTTAAATACTCCACAACGGGCTCAGCTACGTATCCTGATCCCAGAACGAGAATCTTCTTGTCTTTACTTTCAATGGACACTTCTGATGATCTGAAGACATGTTCAGTTATTGGTGCTTCAAATGGTAATAAAATCTATAATGTAATTGAAATAATACTATTGAGAGGGTTCATAATGATTTACTATATAGTAGTTCGTTATAAGTTTGATGACTGGAATCATTAGTGATCTATATGATAAAGATCGAGGCTTAGAAATAATACCTTCTTTATATCAATATAGTTCCAAATAGGTTACCGTGCATTTTAATACCATTTTGAAATACGATCAACTAAGCATTTGAAATATGGTCAACTGTGTATTTAAAACTTTAAAAAAATATTATTGAACTTATTCATTAAGAAGTAGAAAATTAGGTAAAAAATCTGAACGTGAATTTATCTCAAATGTATATCAATTCACTCACTTCTTTGTCTCTCTGAGTTCAGAAATATAATTGTAGTCAGCTGTCAATTTACCATTGCTGGTGATGACTGCCTGAAAAGGATGATAAATTGCATTGAATTGGGAATATGATAGATAAATTGCATTGTATATGAGAATTTGATAGACAATTGTATAGATAATTATTTTATAAGAATTTTTCCACATCATCTGTTAAGTTCATGTACCTAACAGATCATGTGGAAAAATTCTTGAAAAATAATTACCCTTACAATTGTCTATCATATTCACACATTTCATTACTCATAAATACCATAGCATTTATGTTCATTTCTTATACTGTCTCCATTTATCAAATTTTCTACTTGATCTAATATGAATTTCAAATGTTCAAATCTCCCACCGATTGAATCTCAGGCGTGAAAGTGTGCTCTTGGATGGCTATCGAAGCGTCCGAACTCAAAATATTAGGAATGTGGGGCAAAAGAAGCTCTCCGAAGAAATCCGTGGATTGCCTCGGGATTTGCGTGGGCATATTATCGATACTGCACACTAGCACACCGGGGCCTTTGAAACTGAAAGGAGAGGAGTGAGGGGGTAATACTGTTAGAGGGTAATACCCTTAGAAGGGGTAATACCGTTAGAGAGGGAAATTTAAATAAGATGAACTAAAACATATAACACATAAAACATTTCCCATAATTCATTCGGTTTACATAATACATTGATTAACTAAGAATATACTATAGCTGCCTATATGTGACTAATAATTGACAACTAAATTAGTGTTAATTAACTCTCGCTAAAATTAATGGGGTAATTTTTTATTTTAACTCTTTTGCTCCTAATCAGCATCTCCATTTGAAGGCAGATATTATGAAATTACTCAAATTGAAGCCGTAATTATCTTCAAACATTATACGTAATTACAGATGTAATTTAAATTTATTTGATATTATTATAATTATTGAAAAGCTAATTTCTAACTTACAAAAACATATTTAATTAATTATACCATCGTCGACGAAGAAGCGATTACTGACATGTTAACAATTAATCGGTGATGAAAAAACCACTATTAGGTCGTTAAAGGTTTTTTATACAGAATGTGTAGGAACTTCTGGTAAATATCCTTTCTATTTATTATTCTATATGTCGTCTGAAATATTCTAGAGCAACAACAGAGAATTAAAATAACTAACCTAATTTGTTAGTTAGGAATAGTTGGAACACTTCATTCGTGGCTTTATTGAAAAATATTGTCTATTTAAATAGGAATACATTATTATTATAGTGATTCCAGAAATTTTCATTGAAAAATTTGTGAGATAAAATGGAAGATAGAAATGTTTTATTCAATGATAAAATACTCTTGGATATTCGTTATATGTATGACACTTATATCAACCAACAGAGATTGTTCGATACAGTTTTGTTGAAAATGGTTAGGTAGGTACCGAAAGAAAGGAAATGATCGATTGCTATAATTATCAATTGGGTTGTCTATTAAGTACATACCTGAATATTATTGTGATTATAATAGTCATTAGGATGATAACATATGAGTTTAAACCATAAACCTCTAAGATAATAGTTCCTACTCACGTCAAAGGTTACACTGCAACTGAACATCTAGAGGAATAAGACTGTCAGTACTTTAACACCTATCAACCAATTGAACTTTAATTTAACCTTTATTGCCTCCTAATTCTGTGGATGAACTGAATAACCTTTGCTTCTGTGGTTAGATCTGTTGAGTTGTTATAGATAAGACAAGGTAAACTCAATAACAGTTTACAGTGGTTAGGAGATTATATTTTTAAAGATTTTATTCTTCTTGTTTTTAATGGGAAAATGTCATCTGTCAAATAAAAAATATAAATATAAAAAATATAACTATAAAATATAAATTTAAAAAAATTAAATTTAAAACAAATAATTGATCATAATTTTTTCGTACCTGTTCCTCTCTGCATTTTGGTCTGCGTCGTAAAGGCAGAAGGGATGGTCAATGGTGGTGCACTCAGTCATGAACTCGATAGAACCGCCTGGATCTGCAGAAATATCGCAAATACCGAGCATTCTATGGGGCAAGGCAGGAGCTCCTTCCTGTGGGAGAGCAGGTAAAGCTTAGTGGTGCCTTCCTCTTTTGCTATTTTAAATTTAAAAGACGATAAAGCTATACTTTCCCTTCAATTTTAAAAGAATTAGCTATCATAATTGTACTCAGAAGTAAGTAGCGTGTGGACGATATATTAGATTTAATAGAATGTATTTAGATATATTATATAAAGGTGGCGGAAAAGTAACTTTACACTTAAATGTTTATTGCACGAAAACCAACATAACTATACACACAGAGAACGGTTTTGTTGATACAACAAAAAAAAGTAGGTTTTTGGTTGTATCAACAAAATAAATTAGTCAGCTATGAGCCATCAAAATAATTTTGTTACAGTAAATATATATTTTTGTTAAGGTTTTTTTGTTATAGTTACACTAGAATTTTTAAGGTAACAGTAACTAGAGCTTATTAGTTATAGTAACATTACAATACTGTTATTTCAAAAAATGTATTTTGTTATGTCAACAAATAGTATAATTAAAGCAACACAAATAATTTTTTGTAGTAACAAAATCATTTTGTTATTTTAACTGAAAAATAGATTATGCTGTTTTAATTACTATTTCTTATTATATTTCATATATTGTATATGTAAATTTGGCTGTATATCAATTAGTTTAATGTTACAAGTTGTTATATACAAATTAAATGGGAATAAATGAACATAGAAATGCAGTGGTACAATCAGGACTCGAACCGACGATCTCCAACTCCAGTTTGCGGCGCTAACCTCTCAGCCATCCTGAACATGGTAGAAGTAGGATTGGAATGAACTATAACTAATATGAAAACATGCATGCCTTTTATAGTTATTATAAATAAATATTATTTAATATTCTATTGATTTCGTATCTTTTCTTTTTTATAATGACAAGCAATAGAACATTTAAATTGAATATTTTTAAAATAGCTATCTATTAATATTTATCAATTCCCTCCTACCTACCTAGTTTCTTACTAGGTGTTATCAATCAATACCTACATAGATACCTACTAGTGTGTATCATTAGTTATGATACGTAAATAAGGCTTTGGAATGAACTTGCTGCAATATGTATCAATATTTTTACCATTTAGATTTGCCCCAAGACTCAATGCATTACTTTTTCCCGCGTAAAACAGACGAGGGACATCACGCGTGGTACATATGTGGGAATATCGATGCAAAATAGCACTCCAGAAACACGTATAAATTTATATATATATTGATTCTGTACGAACAATGAATACATATAGTGGTAACTTGAAATTTATATGAAGCCTAATAACAAAAAGAAATGGCAGATAATTATTACTAATGACAATATAATATTGTTAATAGTAAAAAATTATCAACAAAAATATAATATTATTGTAGCAAAATTATTATTAATAAAGACAAAGGTATTTTGTTAAACAACAATGTTATATTTTAACTAAATTTTTCAATTTACTACTACAAAAACATTTTGTTATAAATAAAAAAACATTTAACAATATTTTATTGTTATCATAGCAATATTTAAGTTAATATGAACAAACCTTTTTTAGTAACCTTAACAATATTCCATAACAAAAATTGTACTGTTAACTTAAAAATATATTTTGTTGTAGTGAAGAAATCTTTGAACAATATTTTATTGCTGATTTAACTCAATTGATGGTTAATATAACAAAATTTTCCCATTACCATAACCAAATGTTTTCGACAAAATACGTTTTGTAAATTTAACAAAACCGTTCTCTGTGTGTAGGTATCAAAATTGTATATGAATTAATAGACAAAAGCTGTAAGTGTCTAAGCATTTTCTAACATGTCCCTAGTTATATGGGTAATTTCTTCAATTAAGTTGTTTCAACTCTTGGACATTTGCAGTCTTATATTTGTAAACTTTTGATTCAAGATACCCACACACTGAGAAAAAATTGCGAGTCAACCTGACTCATCGCTTGAGTCAAGGCTGCAAAACTCCAATGTTGGAGTCTCTTTTCTTGATTGACTCTACCTGAGTCAATCTAACTATGAATAAAGAGTCATTAAGAGTCAATATGACTCTTGTTTTTGAGTAAAAATTTTAGGATGAGACATATTGACTCACATTTTTGAGCCGGTTTTGGGACAAACTGAAAACTCAAATTTTGAGTCAATTTGGCTCGTATTTTTTTTCTCAGTGCAAATGAAGAAGTCAAAAGGGGTTAAATCAGGCCATGAGACTGCACTAAAGCATGAAATTAAGCGACTTGGAAATGCTTCCCTTAATATAGCCATGGTTTCTCTGGCGGTGTGAGTTGCCGCCTCATCTTGATGAAACCATAACTGCAAATTTTCTAAATTTTGGATTTGTAGCAATAAGAATTCATGTATCAATTTAATGTACTTTTCTCCTGAAACTGTGACGGTTACTCCATTAACATCCTTGAAAAATATGTTCCAATGATCCTTTCTTTCATCAATCAGCACCAGACTACCTTTTTGTGCGTTAAATGGTTTTCATGGATTATCGTATGACTTAGGTCACTGCAATTCTGTTTATTAACTGTTCCGGTCAGGTAGAAGGACCTCTCTGAAACACTGTTGCGAATTCTCTTTATACCGCTTCTAACGATCCATGATATTTGAAGTAAGCATCTGCAATTCTTGCTCGTAATTCTTTGCTGTATCTTGTCATCTTGGGGATAATGTTGGTTGTCGTAGTCGTAATTCGATGGACAAACATACTTTTTATCTGTATCACATACTCTCTGTAAAAAAATCTTTGAGATTTTGTCTATAAATTCATACCATACAATAAACATTTGAAAGTGTATTAAGTAGCTTTACAAGTAACTTTTATAAGTAACATTTCTCTGACTCTAAAATATTGTTATTCCTTTTTTTTAAATTAAAGTCTGTCTGCAAATTTGTCAACAGTTATACCTTTTAATTCATTTAATACCAAACTGTTCATTTTCTTCTTCCATTAGTGAATGTTGCAAATCTTACATTTGTATTTGAGATTGACTCCATAAATTATTAGTAAATTTTATTTTCATTTTCAAATTTAAATTTTTACATAAGAAATTCGGCAATTTGATATTTTTGCAGTCCTGTTTTATATTAAATCTTGATTTAATTATGACTCCATTCCAGAAGTGTTGCTAAGATCATTCTATACTATCTCACCGAACTAACGAGCCATGACTACTACTATCTCACCGAACTAGCGAGCCATTGCGTGTATACAGTCTACCACATCTCCCTGAACTAGTGAGCCATTGCGTTTATACAGTCTACTACATCTCACCGAACTAGCGAGCCATGGCGTATATACAGTCTACTACATCTCGCCGAACTAGCGAGCCATGGCGTGTATACAGTCTACCACATCTCCCTGAACTAGTGAGCCATTGCGTTTATACAGTCTACTAAAACTCACCGAACTAGCGAGCCATGGCGTATATACAGTCTACTACATCTCGCCGAACTAGCGAGCCATGGCGTGTATACAGTCTACCACATCTCCCTGAACTAGTGAGCCATTGCGTTTATACAGTCTACTACATCTCACCGAAGGTGTACGGACAACTGCCATGCGGACAACTGCCATGCGGACAACTGCCATGCGGATAACTACCATGCAGACAACTGCCATTGTGGACAACTTCCATGCGACAAACTGCCATGCGGACAACTGCCATGCAATATATTATAATTTTATTTTGGATGATTTGTAATGCGCTTGTAAACTTAACCTTTCATGAAATTAAGTTGTTTTGAAGAATATTATTATCTTAACCTAGAAATTAAGTATGATAATATTATTCGTATAGTCCAAAATTTTGTATGAAGAAGAATAAAAATTAATACTGACGGTAGATAAAGAATTTATAGTTTAAGTATGCTAAATTTATTTAATTGTTGAATCATATTACTTCACGTTTAACCCATTAGGACCCTTGAATATTCATATGGTTGACAGAAAGATTAAAATCTATAGATGCATAACTTTCTTCTCAAACATTTCAAAATACATACAAAGAATAGTACAAACACATGCTTTACAGGTTACCTCTTCCAGTGAGTGTGATTTTGCATCTTATTATTAAATAATTTTTCTTTTGGATATATGTAAGAGATAACTTTGCTGCTAGATTCAAAATTCGAAACCGAAGTAGTGTTATTATCTTAATTCTATGTTAAAAAATTTATTAAATTTGTAATTATACTAATAAGAAATCCAATTTTAATTAACTCATATATGCCCACTCAAACAACTCTTAAATAATAAAATGCAAAGCCACACTCACTGAAAATTTTAACCTGTAAAGCTTATATATTTATACTATTTTATGTATTTTGAAATGTTTGAATTGGAAGTTTTGCATCTATAGATTTCAACCTTTTTGTCAACCATTTGATCATTGAAGGTGTTAAATGTGAAAGCAAATGATTGTTACAAAGAAAGAAATTTAGTATTACTTCAATATTAATTTCTATGCTTCTTCATTCATAATTTCAGACAATAGGTGCAATTAACATTTTTATACTAAAAACCTAATTTTTAGGGTAAGATAATAATATTCTTCACATCAAATTAATTCCATGAAAGGTTAAGTCTACAATAGCATTACAATTCACCCAAAAGAACATTATAATTTACCCAAAATAAAATTATAATATATGCATGGCAGTTGTCCGCATGGCAGTTTGTCGCATGGCAGTTGTCCGCTATGGCAGTTGTTCGCATGGCAGTTATCCGCATGGCAGTTGTCCGCATGGCAGTTGTCCTAGAGCCCTTACCGAACTAGTGAGCCATTGCATGTATACAGTCTACTACTATCTCACCGAACTAGCGAGCCATAGCGTGTATACAGTCTACTACATCTCACCGAACTAGCGAGCCATGGCGTGTATACATACAGTCTACTACATCTCACTGAACTAGCGAGGCATGGTGTGTATACAGTCTACTACTATATCACCGAACTAGCGAGCCATAGCGTGTATACAGTCTACTACATCTCACTGAACTAGCGAGCAATGTCGTGTATACAGTCTACTACTATATCACCGAACTAGCGAGCCATGGCGTGTATACAGTCTACTACATCTCATCGAACTAGCGAGCCATGGCGTGTATACAGTCTACTACTATCTCACCGAACTAGCGAGCCATGGCGTGTATATAGTCTACTACATCTCACCGAACTAGCGAGCCATGGCGTGTATATAGTCTACTACATCTCACCGAACTAGCGAGCCATGGCGTGTATACAGTCTACTAAAACTCACCGAACTAGCGAGCCATGGCGTATATACAGTCTACTACATCTCGCCGAACTAGCGAGCCATGGCGTGTATACAGTCTACTACAACTCACCGAACTAGCGAGCCAGGGCGTGTATACTGGTTGCAGAAGGAACTTAGCATCAGGGATGGTGAGCAGTCTAGGTGAGTTCACTGCCCAGTAAATGCCATTGACAATCACAGAGGCGTAGGGGGCTATCTATGAGTAATAAAAATCTGGGGGTAATAAAAATGTAGTAAAATAATATCACGTGGGCTTTCTATAATAATTATGATGTCAATTTTAATGTTTAATAAGACAATTTCTTCGAAAATTATATAAATAAGTTTCTATATGCATTCTAATTTTTATTATCTATACATATATTTTCAGTGCTTTGTTACCGAGATCTACGCTGCTGTAGTCATGAAGTACAAAATCGTTATTTCTACACAATTATTTAATGAAAAATAACCTGTATTAAAAAGAAAATGAAAATAGTATTAAATAGTAATGCCTGTACCGAAGAATCATCTAAACTTATATTCTTATAATAATATGATGATCATGTTAGTACTAACAGGCCCAGTACAGTTTCAAATTGGTTGACTATAGAGTCTAGAGCCAGAGACTCACCAGTCTGGAGAATATGGAGACGTATCTCTCAGGGTGTTCTTCATACTCTGTGGCATCAAATTTTCCTGTCTCTCTGTTCAGAAGGTGGTCTCTTCTACTAACCTCACAGGCGTACAACTTGTTAGTGGCTGAAAAGAGAGAGGATATAGAACAAACTGGATATGTAAAAATAATAGCAAAACATCAAAAATGATAGCAAGACATCAAAAATGATAGCAAAACATCAAAAATAGTAGCAACACATCTATAATAATAGCAAAACATCGAAAATAATAGCTACACATGAATTTGAGTGAAATGTTTATTTCCTTTAAAAATTCAGTTGTGAATGAAACACAAAATGAGAAAGCAGACTATAAAGAAATAATATATTTTAAAAGATTTCAATTTCCTCATCGCAAATATAGTAGCTGATGGCTAATATTTTTGTCTGTATATTTTATTGTAGACTACAACTTAAATGATATACCCGAAAAGATGCAACTTACATAGTTGAATTTATAATTGGGCTAGTTTAGAATAAAATCATTACGTAAATTCTCTATTTTCTAATTGATACTATAAAGCTATAGCCTATCACGTAGAATTTCAATTAAAAGTCTCACTTCCTTTTTCCGCTACTTTCTTCAGTCCCTTAATGGTGACATACTCGTGAGGTAAGTCCTGGAACAGTTCCTGTGCCCCTCTGGACACATTGCCAGTACCTGCAGAAACACAAAACAGATGAGGTAATAATATTAGATCTCTGGTATCTATTCTTATCATTGTGCTTTCATTAATTTGAATGTATATGGAATTAACATTAATTTAAGGTTAGACAGTATGTTTAATTTTTAGTTATTGATTTAACTGTCGATTTAATTTTATCATACATTAAAAAATTACTTATTAAGGCTGAATCCATTCTTTATTGGGAGTACCTATCTAATTATCGTTCAATTGATTAAAGATGAACAAAAACTAAGGTTTTATGCAAATAACAGATTGATTCAGAGTGCTGCAGTATAAACATTATCAATTGAAAGCAAATGGATGACTTTACCTGTGAATACAAAAGTAAGAGGTCCAATGGACTTAGGCATCATGTTGAGGGATATTTCATAGCCTGCATCTCTGATTACTTGACGAGCCATCTCCATATTACGGTAGTTGTGAGCAGGTCCAATGTGCTGGGGTAAAGTTATCATGAGATATTAATTAAATTACCAAGCGTTTTGCTTTTAGAAATATTATAGCTACATTTTCATTAAAAGAATTTATCATAATAATTTGTATATCATAAAATGACACAATTGCTATTTGTAATTATCATAAGGATATTTTTTTTATATAATTATGCGTCTATGACAATCGTTAGCTATCATCACCATGAAAGAAGTGTGATAACTATGCCTTTCCATTACTTGTTTATTAACTATATAATCACCATGAAAGGCGTGTGATGACCCAAGGCAAGCAGTCTAATTCCCAGGCCGTGGAGTATGTTGATCATTCCCGCCACTCCTGCGTACTTGCCGAATGCTACAATTCTTTGTCCGTCGGCATCAACCATTCGCTCATAGTCTATCAGTCGAATGTTCTGAAAATAAAGATAATGGAAATACATCTCGTGATAAAATAGAAGTGACTATACCCTTTTATAACTCATAAGGTTATAATTGTATAATTCATATTTGGTTCTAATTTATTTTACATAATATGTGGAAGCAAAATACATTATTTAGATCAGATGAATCATGAAGGTAAGCAATTTTAGTTACATGAAAGTCTTCATTTGGTGACCTAGGCAGCTAGGCTACGCAAAACCTTTACATAAATAGTCAATTATTGTTAATTTAAAAAACAACCAAGGATTGAGTCCATTGTGTTAGAATATTGTTAGGTTTACCTTTTCCAGTAGAGCGTCAAGAAGGGGCATGTTTTCTCTCTGTGCTTTGATTGTGTGTGAGAAGAAGCAGTACGTTTTGTTCGGAATGAGTTTGTCGATAGGAACTTGCTTCACCCCGAAAATAACCTGAGCGTTGGAGATGTCCTCTTGAATTTTGGCACCTGCTTGCTGGTAAGTCTGGTGACATGAATTAATCATTAGGTATATTTGTTGGAAAACAGAAATGAGGAGGTTGACTTCCTACTCCTTATTTAGCGCTTTCTTAAAGAGATTAATTATCTTATAAATCATGGTTTAAATGTATTATAATTAGTAAATTTCTGTTTTGATTATATAATATTTTCAATGAGGTTAGTTTCCCAACCTGGACGGGATAAGCTCTCCTATTTGAGGGCTGGACCAGGACCTTGACTCCCTGCCTCACTAACTGTCGCACTTGCTGTGGACCCAAAGGAGCCCTCCTCTCCCATACTGATTGGTCCTCTCTTCGTATGGCGAGGATTCTTTGAGAGGTCTGCAATGAGGTAAGTGGTGAGAAGAAGGAGAAAAAGTGGTGAGAAGAGAGATAGGTGAGAGAAGGGCGAAAAGAAGGAACGGTCGAAGATGAAATAAAACCAAGAGTAAAATAAATGGGGAGTGAATTAGTTACTCACAACTTGGATGAATGCTTCGTAATTCACTCTATTAAAAATTAGTTTTAGCACTTTATTACATTAATAAGATAAATCTCTGCAGCTGAACTCACAGCGAAAGCTAAACGCACAAATGAACCTCAATAGATTAACAGTAACCTCAATAACACTTTCATCCCGAAGTATATCCCATGATCATCTGAAAATGATACATATGTGTGCTATCTGTGGTGAAATGGTTAGAGCATCTAAATCACTAAAAGTGTATTTTTAAATAAAAATTCAAATATATAAAATCCTTCCCGGAACTGTAGATCATAGATTACTTTTTTCATATAAAAATAAAAGTAAAAGGAAATAAATCGGTAGTAGTATAACAGTAAACCGATACCGATAGTAATATCGGTAATAAAAAAATAAGATAGCCCTATATGAACTTGTGATTATTTGACGTCACACCATTGCTAAGTTACAGAGAGTTATTTTTTAGGGAAATAATTCGAGTAAAAAAATTCCCCAAGATTAAATAAATAAATATAATAAACCAGAAGATATTGGCATAATGTTCATCAAAAAGAAGAACAATTAGATACAGCTGGATTTGGTCTCAAACAAAAATAACAAATAATAGAATATACATTCAAATAGTCTCAACTAAATTCAATGTGGACATTATTGTTTAATAAGAACATACGGTAAATAGAAATAAATGTTACTCACTTCTGATGAATATTTTCTGAAGGCATTGAAGCCGATTCGAACTCTAGTATTCATTTTTAGTGTTGAGATGGTATTGTAAGGGACATCTGACACACCCTATGGTGTCTGGAAGGAAAAGACCATGCAAAGGGTGTGATGAGAGAAACAATTATTTAAGAATACTACTCGTAAAACAATTTTAATAGTTACAGAACAGGAAGAGGATATATGGAGTGTTCAGTGTATGTAGGTAGAGAGTCTAATCCACGTTTTGAAATTGTTCAGGAGAATTTTCCAAAATTTGTAGATGGATTTTATTAGGTTTACTAAGAACTTGAATTGAATCAATTCGAATTCGATCTCTATATTTTGCATGAAAAAAAAAAAAGTTACATCATTTTCTTCCTTTTCATGTTTTGTGGCCTAGGCCCCTCCTACCGAAAGCTTCACTTTGAATAGGACCGGAGGCTCTGATATCAGCTGAATCAGGTTTAAGAGCTACCTATTTAAAAGAAGATAGCATTAAAATAAAACATGTCGTTTGTAAACATACGTAAATGTACTACATGGATTCAATATTAGCTGAAAGTTAAAGTTCTTCGATATCAAACTGCGTTTCTGCCAATATTTTCTACTCCAGACTCTTTGATGCAATCGAAGGTTTTCCTGCGCAATGCACTCACTAAGGTAGCGATAGCCAAGGTCGCACGTTTGTTTATCTTATAAAATATACCTTGGAGAATATTGATGGCAGTGGCATTTAAAGATTAAAGAACTATTAATAGTTAAATGTTATGTACACTGGTACAATAAGTTAAGAACTGCTGCATGTAGTTATTTATTTAAATTATATTTACTAATTTAAAATTGATAAATATTAATTAATATTGTTAGTTTACAAAATTATGTTTGTACATATGATATGAAAATGTTGTATATTGTATAAATATTAAATCACAGAATTTAATTTTTGTAAAAACCTTGCGATGAAAATTTAGAAATCACTTGAAATGTTTTCCATCAATCGCATTTTCGAAAAAAGAATCATATAACACTCTAAGTACGGAATAAAATCTCAAAGCGAGATGTACATTAATCGTTCAGAGAGTAAGTAAAGTAGTTACTAAGAAGAGGCCTAGAGTTACACTAACCTACTTAGCCAGTCTGCTATCTCACCACTTCAGTCCAGACTAGCATAGCTAGTTTTTATCGACACAAGTCAAGAAAGGGATTAACACTCACATCCGCATTAAATTCAATAACGTGTTTAAATATAAATTAATTATAGAGGCAAATCAAATCAGTGTGCAATACTATTTTAATAAAAGATAGATAATAAAGATGTTATTCAATGCTAAGGTAGTTAAGCCACAGCGATATAGATAAGCATCGGGAAACAGGTTATGGAAACAGCGACGCACTGGCGTCATGATACTGTAAAGAGGTACTGTGTATTGGAACACTCTAACCACTACTTGTAATGTATTAGAACACTCTAACCACTACTTGTAATGTATTGGAACATTCTAACCACTACTTGTAATGTATTGGAACACTCTAACCACTACTTGTAATGTATTGGAGCACTCTAACCACTACTTGTAATGTATTGGAACACTTTAACCACTACTTGTAATGTATTGGAACACTCTAACCACTACTTGTAATGTATTGGAGCACTATAACCACTACTTGTAATGTATTGGAACATTCTAACCACTACTTGTAATGTATTGGAACACTCTAACCACTACTTGTAATGTATTGGAGCACTCTAACCACTACTTGCAATGTATTGGAACAATCTAACCACTACTTGTAATGTATTGGAACACTCTAACCACTACTTGTAATGTATTGGAACACTTTAACCACTACTTGTAATGTATTGGAACACTCTAACCACTACTTGTAATGTATTGGAGCACTCTAACCACTACTTGTAATGTATTAGAACACTCTAACCACTACTTGTAATGTATTGGAACATTCTAACCACTACTTGTAATGTATTGGAACACTCTAACCACTACTTGTAATGTATTGGAGCACTCTAACCACTACTTGTAATGTATTGGAACACTTTAACCACTACTTGTAATGTATTGGAACACTCTAACCACTACTTGTAATGTATTGGAACACTCTAACCACTACTTGCAATGTATTGGAACACTCTAACCACTACTTGTCATGTATTGGAACACTCTAACCACTACTTGTAATGTATTGGAACACTCTAACCACTACTTGTAATGTATTGGAACACTCTAACCACTACTTGTAATGTATTGGAACAATCTAACCACTACTTGTAATGTATTGGAGCACTCTAACCACTACTTGTAATGTATTTATCATTATGTGTTTCATCGCATACTATAATATCGTCTTTTTATTTTATGTATAAACGAAATTATTGGAACATATTATTCATTGTTTGCTTCAGATATAATGCGTTATTGTATGTGTGATATCATATAAATTTGAAATGAGTAATTTAAGATGTAGTTAAACTTTTTAATATTAGTTACCTTGATTAATGGGTCAAAAGGTGCCAACTGTTGAATAAAAATGTGCATATTTTCATTCCTTTTTTCAACTTCAATTCGAAGAAATTGTAATATTTTACGATAATAAACAATCAATATTAACTGTAGTGGACAATAACAAATTTCTCATTAAATAATCTTATCCATTAATAATAAACAATCTGCCGATAATTAAAAAAAATGTAAAAACACGAAACACAAGAAACTATAGAAATATCACACGGTAAAATTCCTACTGAAGCCATTCAAAAGACCAACAAATACAAGATTAATTTTATTTACCTTCCTGAATAATATCTATATACAGCAAAACCTCGTAGTATACCAGCCTCTTAGTAGACAAACCTCCTAGTAGACAAACCTCCTACTAGACCAAGAAATTTTTGAAACTGTACTGGAAAAAACCTCGTACTAGACAAAACACGATTTTTGTCACCTGACAGTTATTGTAGTATAAAAATGACCAGGAGTAATAATTACAATACTATTTCAAAGATAATTCTCTAATTTGAATTATATATTATACTTATTTATGCTGCTTTAGGATAAAACATAGGGCAGAATCGGTTTGAGATTTTATGGTAAAGTCTGTGCTAAAATAAATTTGATGTGAAAAGTTACAGAAAACTAGGTAGAATGAAGACTATTTTAATTTCATAAAATGATAATTTAATTGAAAAAATATTATTTTCATTTTAATTGAATAAATAAATTCATACTGTTTTTAAATGTGTTTCCCTTCAAAATTGGTATGTTAGTCACCATTAATTTGGCATTAAAGTTATCATAAACAAATAGAGTTATTGAAATATTAAAGTCACCGCTTTACTTATAGAGAAAACGATTTTGGTCTAGTAGGAAACAACTAAAGTGAGTTTCTTACTAGACCAAACAAACTTGGAACGTAACTCTGGTCTACTACGAGGTTTTGCTGTATGTAATTTATAGTCTAAGGCAGGGGTGGGCAATTGTGGCACTGAGTGCTGTTTCTGGCACTCAAGAAAATAAAAGCTCATTAAAAAAAAATGATTAAACTTACAGATAACTATTTCAAATATTTATTTATTATATTCAGGTTTTGTACGTGATTGCTGTTGTCCGTTAATATATTTGCAATTTACCTGTTTATAGTATATTGTAATAAGTATACCCTTCTGATTTGATATTTTATACAGTGACAATGTGGATATTAAACATAAGCGTGTAATTATTAATTGTTGAGCACTTGTATAATAGAGTGTATTTCGACCTTATGGCCGTCAGAGTAGAAGAAGAAATAAATGTCATGTCCGTTATTCTATCTCAATACTTTACTTACTTTGGGTACTAAATTATTCTTCATTAGTGAAGAATCAGGAAGAATCACCTGAATAAATAGCATTCCTTTACACATGATGATTTAATTTAATATATATATTAATTTTAATAGAAATGCATTCCTATAATAAGAAAATGTTTGTTAATTGTATTTATAATTTTGTTTCCTATGGTGCAATTTTACTTTTTTCTCCTATTGTGTAGAAATAACTACAAAAAATTAACTAAGTATACCATTAAATTTAATTTTCTATAAAAAAAAACATTTCGTAGCACTGAAATTTCTATCTGTGGCACTCGAAAAGAAACTTCTGCCCACCCCTGGTCTAAGGTGATATTTTTAACCGAGTAAAACAGAGTTAAAATGTACGATACAGAGATTTCCAGCACACAAACTAGGGAAACAAATTAGTAACTAAATTAATAGATTAAAATGATAATTTTATTAATTTATCATTATTAGTAATCCTAACAATAAGCTTCTTAACTCTAGAATAATGAAGTTACACCTGTAAAATAATAACGTATTTTCTATGTAAATGGGAAGAAAAAACTTTTTTGGTATAACTACGTTAAATAACATAAGTGGGTAATTGCTTATTAATCTTGATTGTTTTATAAACGTTGCGTAATTAGTGTGATTTTAAAATCAATATTTTAATTGATGTCCAAATTTAACAATTAACAGACTAATTAACTTTACAAAATTGTGAAAGGTTATGTTTTGTTGACATTTATTAGTTCATTTGTAATTTTGTAATTCTTATAACTCGAAATGTATCAACCAAATTGCCATTTTATTCATAACTCATAGACTCTAAAGTATTTAATAACGGTGGCGAAGTTATGCGCTTTATATAGGTACGAGTGGCCGTTCTATTTATTCATGACTAAGTAGCTTATTAATCATGACTAGGTAGCTTATTATTCGTGACTAGGTAACTTATCATTCGTGTCTAGGTAGCTTATCATTCGTGACTAGGTAGCTTATCATTCGTGACTATGTAGCTTATCATTCGTGACTAAGAAGCTTATTATTTGTGACTAAGTAGCATATCGTTTGCGACTAAGTAGCTTATCATTCCTGACTAGGTAGCTTATCATTCGTGACTAAGAAGCTTATCAGTCGTGACTAAGTAACTTATCATTCATGAGTAGGTAGCTTATCATTCGCGACTAAGTAGCTTATTATTCCTGATTGGGTAGCTTATCCTTCATGACTAGGTAGCTTTTCATTCGTGACTAGGTAGCTTATCATTTCACTATTCATTTGCAACTAAGTAGCTTATAATTCCTGACTAGGTAGCTTATCATTCGTGACTAGGTAACTTATCATTCGTGACTAAGACGCTTATCATTCGTGACTAAGTAGCTTATGATTCGAGACTATGTAGGTAGCTTATCATTCGTGACTAGGTAATTATCATTCGTGACTAAGTAGCTTATCATTCGTGACTAGGTAGCTTATCATTCGAGACTAGGTAGCTTATCATTCGTGACTAGGTAACTTATCATTCGTGACTAAGACGCTTATCATTCGTGACTAAGTAGCTTATGATTCGAAACTATGTAGGTAGCTTATCATTCGTGAATAGGTAATTATCATTCGTGACTAAGTAGCTTATCATTCGTGACAAGGTAGCTTATCATTCGAGACTAGGTAGCTCATCATTCGTGACTAGGTCACTATCATTCGTGACTAAGTAGCTTATCATTCGTGACTAGGTAGCTTATCATTCATACCTAAGCAGCTTATCATTCGTGACTAAGCAGCTTATCATTTGTGACTAGGTAATTATCATTCGTGACTAAGTAGCTTATCATTCGTGACTAAGAAGTTTATCATTCGTGACTAAGTAACTTATCATTAGTGACTAAGAAGCTTATCATTCGTGACTAAGAATCTTATCATCCATGACTAGGTAACTATCATTCGTGACTAAGTAGCTTATCATTCGTGACTAGGTAACTATCATTCGTGACTAAGTAGCTTATCATTCGTGACTAGGTAGCTTATCATTCGTGACTAGGTAGCTTATCATTCGATACTAAGTAGCTTATCATTCGTGACTAAGTAGCTTATCATTCGTGACTAAGTAGCTTATCATTGGAGACTAAGTAGCTTATCATTCGAGACTAGGTAGTTTATCATTCGTGACTAAGAAGCCTATCATTCATGGCTAGGTAGCTTATC
This sequence comes from Caprella mutica, assembly GCA_947561585.1. NCBI lineage: Eukaryota > Metazoa > Arthropoda > Malacostraca > Amphipoda > Caprellidae > Caprella > Caprella mutica. Next base: position 1,858 of record CANNZV010001543.1, on the reverse strand, counting down.
ATTCGTGACTAGGTAGCTTTTCATTCGTGACTAGGTAGCTTATCATTCGTGACTAGGTAACTATCATTCGTGACTAAGTAGCTTATCATTCGTGACTAGGTAGCTTTTCATTCGAGACTAGGTAGCTAATCATTCGTGACTAGGTAACTATCAATCGTGACTAGGTAGCTTATCATTCGTGACTAGGTAACTTATCATTCGTGACTAGGTAGGTTATCATTCGTGACTAGGTAGCTTATCATTCGATACTAAGTAGCTTATCATTCGTGCCTAAGTAGCTTATCATTCGTGACTATGTAGCTTATCATTCGTGACTAAGAAGCTTATTATTTGTGACTAAGTAGCATATCGTTCGCGACTAAGTAGCTTATCATTCCTGACTAAGTAGCTTATCATTCGTGACTAAGAAGCTTATCAGTCGTGACTAAGTAACTTATCATTCATGAGTAGGTAGCTTATCATTCGCGACTAAGTAGCTTATTATTCCTGATTGGGTAGCTTATCCTTCATGACTAGGTAGCTTATCATTCGTGACTAGGTAGCTTATCATTTGCAACTAAGTAGCTTATAATTCCTGACTAGGTAGCTTATCATTCGTGACTAGGTAACTTATCATTCGTGACTAAGACGCTTATCATTCGTGACTAAGTAGCTTATGATTCGAGACTATGTAGGTAGCTTATCATTCGTGACTAGGTAATTATCATTCGTGACTAAGTAGCTTATCATTCGTGACTAGGTAGCTTATCATTCGAGACTAGGTAGCTTATCATTCGTGACTAGGTCACTATCATTCGTGACTAAGTAGCTTTTCATTCGTGACTAGGTAGCTTATCATTCGTACCTAAGCAGCTTATCATTCGTGACTAGGTAGCTTATCCTTCATGACTAGGTAGCTTATCATTCGTGACTAGGTAGCTTATCATTCGCAACTAAGTAGCTTATAATTCCTGACTAGGTAGCTTATCATTCGTGACTAGGTAACTTATCATTCGTGACTAAGACGCTTATCATTCGTGACTAAGTAGCTTATGATTCGAAACTATGTAGGTAGCTTATCATTCGTGACTAGGTAATTATCATTCGTGACTAAGTAGCTTATCATTCGTGACAAGGTAGCTTATCATTCGAGACTAGGTAGCTTATCATTCGTGACTAGGTCACTATCATTCGTGACTAAGTAGCTTATCATTCGTGACTAGGTAGCTTATCATTCGTACCTAAGCAGCTTATCATTCGTGACTAAGCAGCTTATCATTTGTGACTAGGTAATTATCATTCGTGACTAAGTAGCTTATCATTCGTGACTAAGAAGTTTATCATTCGTGACTAAGTAACTTATCATTAGTGACTAAGAAGCTTATCATTCGTGACTAAGAATCTCATCATCCATGACTAGGTAACTATCATTCGTGACTAAGTAGCTTATCATTCGTGACTAGGTAACTATCATTCGTGACTAAGTAGCTTATCATTCGTGACTAGGTAGCATATCATTCGTGACTAGGTAGCTTATCATTCGATACTAAGTAGCTTATCATTCGTGACTAAGTAGCTTATCATTCGTGACTAAGTAGCTTATCATTGGAGACTAAGTAGCTTATCATTCGAGACTAGGTAGTTTATCATTCGTGACTAAGAAGCCTATCATTCATGGCTAGGTAGCTTATCATTCGTGACTAGGTAGCTTTTCATTCGTGACTAGGTAGCTTATCATTCGTGACTAGGTAACTATCATTCGTGACTAAGTAGCTTATCATTCGTGACTAGGTAGCTTTTCATTCGAGACCAGGTAGCTAATCATTCGTGACTAGGTAACTATCATTCGTGACTAGGTAGCTTATCATTCGTGACTAGG